>CALZFC010000243.1:1332500-1883793 GCA_945643635.1 Allodiplogaster sudhausi
TCCAGCTGGAGAAGGGGAAGGCGGAGGAGAAGGAGGAGAGCGAGAGGAGAGCGACAAGGAAGTGTAAGCCGTTGACTGTTATTTGGCGCTCTTACCGGTGAATTACGTAATCCGAGGTATTTGATATATAAATGAGAGTGTTGTAGTATTTATATTCTACATTGCTTTATGCAAGTATTATCTGATCTGTAGTGGAATGCTAACTGAAGTTCCTGGCTTTTTTTTCTTTTGTCTTAAATGTGATTTCGAGCGGCTCTTATTTTACTACACGGGCTTCGTATTTTCCTTATTGCTTTCCAAATTCTAAGGCCCTCCCTTGAAATATATGTACCCAACCGTAACAATATCAAATTGTTTTGCAGATTTGTATCTAAAAATTTTATAAGTCGAAATAGGTGAATTGTTGGTTTGTATGTCGAAGCCATCAGGCACCTGTGGAACAGAGAGAAAAAAGAGAAGAGCTAGAACCGTGGCATTCCTTGCTTTTTTGGGAGACCCAGCTGGCATCTGAACTCCCCCCCCCCCCACCCCTCCTAACACCTGCACTGTCATCCCCGACTCTTCTGAAGATTAGTCATCTCGTTCACCCTCTCTCTCTCTCTCTCTCTCTCTCTCTCTTTTCCTCGCTCTTCCAAGCTCTGTCGCCTCACTTTTTTCTCTTACCCTCTCTCCATCTCTCGCTCTCTGTCTCTCTCTCCCTTTCTTCTCTCATTGCATATTGCTCACCCGAGCTGCCTCTCTCCAATCCAAACTTTTGACTTTTGTCAGGACTTATCGAATGAAATGCCATGGCAATGTCTTCTTTTGTCTAGTTCCAAAACGGAGCACAATACTTCCAATAATCGTTATTAAGAATATAAAAAAAATGCTTTTGCCTTAGCTAATATATAGATTTATATTACTAGTATTTTTATTGTGTTTAAGGAAACACGAGAAAGAGGTTTAAAAAAAGTTAGCTTTTTTCATAAAGATTTATTTAAAATTAATAATAACTCATTCCCATTTCTTATTCTTTGTCAATTGAGTATTGGTGGTTTGCAGACGATACTAGTCAATAAAAGCAAATTGCTAGAGCAGTTTAGCTGATCAGCTGGACATAGCTTAAATGGGGCGCCCAATTGCTCGAGAAAGGACAAGTGAGGGCGAGCTTTTTTCGTACTTTATGCGTATAATTCAAGCCAAAAATAGCTAATATATTCTAAAACATGTTGATTAGGCTCGAAATTGCGATTTTTTTTTTACCAGGAAGGATGTCTGAAAAGTTGTCAAGGCAGTCGTCTTTTAAGCTATGTAGCAGGATGTTGCCTCGTAGATTTTAAAATTGTAATCGCTGAACTAATTTGAAACAGATATGTACATATATGCGAGAGCGAGAGAGAGAGAGAGAGAGAGAGAGAGAGAGGTAGAAGGAGAGAGAGAAAGCGAAAAGAGAGAGGTAGAAGGAGAGAGAGAGAAAACGAAAATGAACTAGAGAGATTGATCCTGCCTCGGACAGTGGGCATTGTCGTTGTAGATTTCATTCAGAATTCTACAATTTACAATTTGTATCTGCCATTTTACATGAAAACACTATCGAAGCAGCCGCGTGCTCTTTGTCTGCGTTTGTGATACTCTGGACTGTCTTTAACATAGTGCATGGAGAACAATGATCTGTAAGAGTGCGCACACCACAGCTGCTGGCGTAAGTGCAGGCATCGTAAGACTGGCACAAAGGAAACGCAGAGATATGCCATCGACAGAGTCGAAAACGAAACTGCTGCTCTTGTCTCTCTCTCTTTCTCTCTCACACTCTCTCTCACTCTCTCACTCGTGATTTCTTTCAATTACGGAGAATTATCATTATTAATTTATGTACATACAGTCCCGCCCAGGATCTTGGTACCAAGGACGCGTCGGACGAGTCGGACGGGTCCAAATGCATCCTCGTTCATAACTATTGTTCTAAGAAAAACTAAAATATTTTAAACGGTACATAAGGTTGCTTATAGAGAGCGGGAGCTACTATTAAAAAATTGATAACTTTTTCATTTGATAAGAAGTTATCAGTTTTTGCTAATAAAAAATTTCATTTCAAATATTTTTAAACGAAATTTCTCCTGTACCATTATTTTGTCTCTACACACATCCCCAAATAATAAAATTAAAGATTTTACAATGATAACGGAAATCGATAAATTCGATAAATGAGACCTTATCACGCATGTTCATATGATGTAAAGATTCGCCTTACGATTCTGAATCTAATTCTGTAATCAGTTTTCAACAGAAAGTGCCGGTTAACAACATTTTTGATTGTATTGTGTGTACTTTGCAAGCCTTTTTTCAGGATTCCCCATTTTCTTGGTCTTTGTCAAAATTTTGGCCCGGTATGATGCGTCCAAATCTAGGTTGCTGCGCTAGCATTGATACTCAGAAATGTAGCGCTCTCTCTTTTCGTCTTCGGTTTAATTACCCAAGTTCGAGGTAGCGAAATAGCACAGGCAGAGAAAAAAAGGGTTAGGCCCCGCCCCTTCGGCCTGCAAGGCCTCCCTGCCCTGTTCTTTCTGAAGAAAGTCTTGTAAAGTACACACAATCAAAAATACATTGTTAACCGGCACATTCTGTCGAAAACTGATTACAGAATTAGATTCAGAATCGTAATGCGAATCTTTACATCATATGAACATGCGTGATAAGTTCTCATTTATCGATTTCCGTTATCAATGATACAATCTTTAATTTTATTATTTGGGGATGTGTGTAGAGACAAAATAATGGTACAGGAGAAATTTCGTTTAAAAATATTTGAAATGAAATTTTTTATTAGCAAAAACTGATAACTTCTAATCAAATGATAAAAAGTTATCGATTTTTTAACAGTAGCATCCGTACTCTATAAGCAAACTAATGTACCATTTAGAATATTTTAGTTTTTCCTAGAACAATAGTTATGAACGAGGATGCATTTGGACGCGTCCGACTCGTCCGACGCGTCCTTGGTACCAAGATAATGGGCGGGACTGTACATGCATGTAGGGTGTTCTATTTGAAGTCTTCGAACTTGAAGACTGATGATCAGCTGAGGGCAGTAAATTTTTAAGGAATCAATTATATTCTAGAGTTAGGCGAGTTTAATGAGAATTAATTAATTAATTTAGATACATGTAATTTAATTTTAATGATAAATAAAGATATTTAAGAACGGCCAGCGTCCATCCGATTCTGGGCACACGGCGCGCCCGCCAAGCAGCCATCGTTGAGCCGAACTCGTACGGCGCACGGCCGCCCCTCGACCTGGACTGCTCATTCCTTAAGGTTAGGCATTTGGCTTATGGCTAGGTCATTAGTTAAGGCTAGGGCTAAATCTAAGGATAATGCTATCGTTGGACTGGTGTTAGCACCATAAATTGTCAGTACTCTTGAATAACGAGAGGAACTTGTTTGATAAATGATTGGTGAATTTTAAACGAGCGAAAAATAAATTTAAGAAAATATTTCAGCTACCATTCGAGCAAGCGACCATGACCGACTCGTTGATTGTCAACTTTGAAACGCCGAGGAAAAACTCGCCAGAATATGGTAAGGATAAGAATTGGGAAAGAGGGACAGACAGAAAGAGAGAGAGAGAGAGAGAGAGAGAGAGAGAGAGAGATAAATCCAGACCTTCACTAAACGATGGTAATGGTGAGATATCAATATGTGCAGAAGAAGTGATGGCACTGCTGAACGAGGACGAAGAGTCGGCGACTGCCGCGTGCCTGCTGCAGACAGAAGGAACGAGATGGAAGGAAATGCCGAGGGGACTGCCAACGGGAGTGGGCGGAGCCACGAGAGCGGCTGGCAGGAATGGGACACGATTCGAGGATGTCAAAGTTTGAATTTTTTTATATACTCAGTATTTTATAAATTGATTAAAGCCTACTAATAATTATGATTAATAAATTTATTATTATCACTATTATTTTGCTTGTGCCATATAAATTGGAGAAATATTCGGAAGTGGCACAGGTGGTTTTCATGTTCCCTATTAGTCACCGAGTCAGTATCGCCGTCGATTTTCTTTAATTCCTTTGTTCATAACAATAATTCACTATAAGAATACAGTAAAAGTCTTTACTGTGTGTCAATCCTGCTGTTCTTCCATTGTGTCATCCTCTTCCTCTCTCTTCCTCTCTCTCTCTCTCTCTCCTCCTCCTTCTCCCTCTCTCCCTCTTTCTCTCTCTCCCCTCTCCATCTCTCTCTCTCTCTTTCTCTCTCTCTCTTTTTCTCCCTCTCCCTGTCCCTCTCTTTCTCATTTCTGTTCACTTGCAGCACTCTTCTGACGCCTCTTCCGAAGAGTCGTCTGACTGCGAGGACGCTGGCAACGCACTCGCCCTCTCTGCCTCTTGCTACGGTAGCACCGGAAATGGCCGACCGATTACTCTCGCTCCAATGCTTTCGCTGTCCATGCACTCGAGCTACAGCAGCGAGCTCATGGCGGGGTTGCAGGTGACAAAGAGGCTTTTTTTTTTAATTTCCCACCAATTTAATCAAAATGTTTTTTGCTCAACGTTTATTCATGTATCGATACAAAATAAAATCCTAAAAAATAATTGAACCGGATGCTCTTTTTTCAACGGCAGAAATTTTTTTTTTAAGATACAAGTGAAAATATTCGTGGGTGAAATATTGGAAGTAATTGTATTTGAAAAATGCGACTAATTTAGATGTCTTTGAAACGTCCCCGTGGAGGATCGGGAAGTCGTGGCGGAATGATGAACTGCTCTCAGTTGGTCAGTAAATTTTTTTTAAGTAAAAAATACAATAGATCTTAACAAGTTTATCTTGTAAGAATAGGTTTAAAAAATAACATCACAAGAAAATCGCTCTGAGATATCTTTGACCGAGATGGCCGACACTTTTTTGTTGCATAATTTTTTCTAATTTAATGACATGACTAATCTTTTAATCTCTTGCAGTTCTCCTCCGAGATGGAGGCCTCGTTCTGCTCGACCCGTTCAGAGCAAGCGAGAATGCAGACTGGAGGGGGAGGGGGGCGGAGCAGGAGGAAGCTGCGGCCGAGGAGGATGCCGCGCAGCATGAGCGACGGAGAACAACTCGCTGCCACCACCGCCGCGGCAGGTCGTATTCCATCTCTTTCACCCTCTCTCTCTCTGTGTCTATTTCGCTCTCTCTCTAGCCTTCTTTCACCCTCTTTCTTGTCTATTTCGCTCTCTCGCACCTATTTCTCTCTCGCTATCTCTCTTTCTCGCTCTGTCTAACTATCTATCTGTCCTTGTTTCTCTTTCACTACATCTAGTTCTCTTCCTTTTCAATTCCCATCTATGTATCTCTCTCTGTCTCTCTCTGTCTTTACTCCTTCTTTTTCTCTCTCTCTCCCCCTTTCTCTGTTCTGAATTTTTCTAAAGGCAAAGAAATGTGCCGACTAATTAATTTAAGGACAAGCGTAAAAAGTAATTTTAAAACTGATGTCAATTTATGTCTCGAAAATAAGTAAATCTTTTATCTTTCAGGAACACACGTCTTCGGCTTCCCGCCCCTCTCTGCCTCGTCCCCGACCCCACGGCAGTCCGCATCCAGACTCCTCTCTCGACTGGATGCAGACCTCGCACTCTCCGGAGCAGAAGCAGAAGACGGAGCAGCAGCAGAGACAGCGAGGAGATGGAGGAGACAGAGAGAGAAGCAGAGAGCAGCTGAGGGTGGAGAGCATCCAGAGAGTGCTGGCGAGGGAGACGAAGAGGAACTGGCGGCGTACGAGTGGGACGAATATCATGTGGGGTATTTCTTATTTATTTTTAATTATTAGTTTTTATTTTATTTAATAATAATTTATAATCATTGAACAATCTCGCGGTTTACGTTCAGCAGAAGAGGAATTATATGAATAGTGACAAAGTAAACTGAAATAGGTCTTTATGTACCAGATGGGCGTGCTGTCCAAGTTATACAAAAAGGTTTCCTTCACCTGCAGTCTTTTTTCCCTCCTATGCCGTTGCTTAGCACAAGCAGATCGATGTGTTTCCAGGGACAGAATCTTTTCATTCCCGTTCTCTCTCTCTCCCTCTCTCTCTCCCTCTCTCTCCCTCCTCCCTCTGTCTCCCTCCCTCTCCCTCTCTCATTCTTTCCCTCTCTCTCTCTCTCCCTCTCTCGCCTATTCTTTCACTCACTATCTCTACTTTTAATCATTCATCGGCGACTACTTCTTTTTCTTTGTTCGTCTCTCTCTTCTCTCATTTCTGCATACCGTTCCGTGGACCTAGCTGTCTGCTATTCCGTCCTAGTTACCTTCCCATTCCTCCCCACCCGGTTACCCCCCCCCCTTACTCCTTCCCCCTTCCCTCTTGGACTGTGCATACATTCGGAAGCTTCACTGCCGCCTTCTCGCTTTCATCATTGTTCACCTGTTTCTCACTCTGCTTTCACGTTCTTCTGTCTCCTCTCATTTTCAATCTCAAACCACGTACAAGCTCCCCCCTTCCTTCCCTGCTATAGTTGCCAGTAATATCTGTAATTTTTCCAGCGACTTCATTGGTGACCGCTTCCCAAAAACTGTCATAGTGGTTTTCATTTCGCAGAAGCCTACATAGATATTTTTAGAGTTATTAAACATTTCTATTAAAAAATATGATATTTTAAATGAGAGAATAAATTATCGAGATTTTTTTTTATTATAGCCGCCCGCCAAGGACGAGTCGAGCGACTTGTGGTGCCTGTCGAGATCTGCCACTCACCCGCCACCGGAGCACCGCCTTCACAATCCTCCCCTTGCGACGTCGACACCACAACGATCCGCGACGCAACTGCGTGACGCGTCGAGGCTACACTTTTCCAACTCGAACGCATCAGCGATTAGCATGGGTATGGACTTGGAGAGAGAGAGAGAGAGAGAGAGAGATAGAGATAGAGATAATAAGTCATGCAATAGGTGGTCATAAAAGTTCAAAGTGTTTATAATTCCTCTCAAGTTTTCACTTAAGTCATTTTTAAATGATATAGTCTATTAGGAAAACGGTAGTTCCACAGCTTTTCAAATAATGGTATTCCTTCGAAGTGAGACAAAACGCTACACACAGTTATGCATATGAGTATAGTGAAGAAAAATAGTGAAGAAAAAAAATAGCAGGGGAATTAATGGAATATAAGTATATTTTTTTAATTTAATAAATATGCAAATTCTGATTCAGATTGTCGCGGAGCGGACGAGTTGCTCTCCGTGGATGAAGACTTCCAGTCACACTTTGGAGATAAGGTTTGGGAAAAGGCTTAAATATTAGGGCTTGGGAAATTAAAAATTAAGAGATACTAACAATAAGGTTTTAGCCAAGACTAAGAATATAATATGCAATCCTTGCTCCGATTTGAAGGATGCGATACAACGACTGATCGAAGAGTCGCGAGCTAATCTCGCAGTCGTCAGGGCTCATCTCGCGGCAGCTGACGTCGACGAGCTGGCGATGGTCGGTACTTTCGTTTTTCTGCCTCTCTGTCACTCTCTCACACACTCTCTCTCTCTCTCTCTCTCTCTCTCTCTCTCTGCCTCTCGCACTCTCTCTCTATGCTTTTTCCTCTATCGCTATCGCTCTTTCCTTCTCTCTTCCTATCTTTGTTCTCCGCCAGATCGGAGAAGAAAATGGTAAGAGATTATAAATTGACTAAATGAAGAGCACGGTAAGCCTTATCGCACGCACCAACATTCGCCATCTCCAAGAGGCGCTCAAGACGCATCTTCCACATAATATTGTTAGTTGTATTAATCAATTAGTTAGTTTTATATGTTTTGCTGGCGTTTGCCTTATTTTAAGATATATAGGAATATCTGCATTGGATTTATTTATTTATTTATTATAAATGAGAAAGGATAAATAAATTAAATACAAGAATATATGCTGATAAAAACGTATTCATATGCACAGGCTCAACTGGGCGAGCTCGAAGATGTGATGAACGAGTGGAAGGCTGTCGCGTCGCCGCTGCCACAAATTGCTAATAAGGTCTTTGAATTGTTTTATTTTTTCGTAAATTTCTTTATTAAATATTTCACACCTACATATTTGCAAAATTTTGGCTCTTAATTTGCGAACCCGTGGTTTCTAATTTGATCTGACACATATTATTATTGTTTAACCAGAATTGGCGATTTGAGTGGGATTCCGTCTCGAAGATGAATAAAAATATATAAAAAATAAAAACTACAAGTGAATAATTTGATTTACAGGTGGAACGCTTCGCTCACTCTCTGAGGGCGCTGGACGAGGGCTGCGCCGCCTCGCTCTCTGGCCTCCCCTCAGGGGGCATCCAGTCGAAGGAGCAAGCGAGGGCTGCACTCGCCGCACTCGAGAGCATCCACGAGAGATTCAGACAGGAGAGGAGCGAGTTGAAGTTGGTGATCAAGGGGATTCTGAGGGAAGAATGTTCTTGGTTCATATGTAAAGAAGTTTTTTAAGCACTTTATTAGCTCTTCTACACTCCTAAATTATAATTGCATTATTAGCTCTTCTACACTCCTAAATTATAATTGTAGTCATTTCTCAATAAGCAATATTTGAACAGTCATCGTTTTTATTTCTGTCAAAAATGGAAACTTTTTGCGATGATCTTGCTAGTTGATATTGGAGCAGGTGGTTTACTTGCATGCTGACAATATTCATGAGCTCATGGTTGGTAAGGAGACTGGTAGTTCTACGATTTGATATCGGATTTAAACTAATATTTAGACGTGGGATAAATTACACATGTTGTAATATTTTATCATTATTGTTATTTAAAAATAACCTTCTCCTTATTAGATGCCTTCTCGAGTCGCCGTCAGTGAAGAAAGAACTCTGCGGCATGGAGCGAGAGTTTGACTCGCTTTCATCGGGGTTATTACTTTTTTTATGATATGTATGTATCAAAAACATAATAAATATTAGATTAAATAAAATTTTTCTTGTTTTATAAATACGAAAAGTATTCTGATGTTTAACAGCTACGACGATGCAGTAGAGCGGATGGAGACACTCGTGCGAGCCGTGCGAAAGTTGAATGACGAGTGGAACGACTGGGCAGACCAGCAGAAGGTTTATCTCTCTCTCTCTCTCTCTCTCTCTCTCTCTCTTTATCTCTCTCTCTCTCTTCATCTCTCTCTCTCTTTATCTCTCTCACTCTCACCACACCCTCCCTTTCTCCTTTCTATCTCTCACTGTCACCATGCTCTCTCTCTCCACTATTCTCTTCTCATCTCCCCCTCTTTCTCTCTCCAGGCCATGCGTGATCTGATGCAGTCGATCGAGTGTCGTCTGAGAGACGGCGAAGTGGACGTGCCGGCCGTGACTCGCGAGATGGAACTCTGCCAGGAGAGAATGAACAGGTCTGCTTTCTTTCCTTCCTTTTTCTTCCCGGAATAAGCTATTTCATTGATAATTGGGAAATGTAGATATTTATTTTTATTTATGAGAATATACTGTCGAAAAAACATAGTCTATCTGCTCATGTGAACAATCGAGGTGTTGTTTAGGCTCCTGTGTTTCGAGCTACATAAATTTACATACAATTAAGCGTTTACTGCCTCACGATCAGTATAATTAATATAAATTTATGAAATGATTAAAAGATATAAATGATAATTAAAAGATATAAATGGTATTTCCATTAGCCTGGAGACAATGTGCAACTACCTGACTGTGCATCTGGCCGCTCTGCAAGAGGAGGGCGGACAGGCAAAAGCGGCGGGAGGCGGCGGAAATGGGGCGGCACCCGATTTCGGCGCCGAGATCTCGCTTTATGCCAATGCGCTCGAGCAGCTCAAGGCTAGGTACATAGATCAATGTTTTTTTCTTAGAGAATAAAATGTAATCTTGCTTGCAATAAAGAAATATTCACGTTTATCTTCGTTAAAGTAAGCCATTATATTACATGGCCACAAGAAATATATTCAAGTCATTTCATTCAAGTAATCATATATTTTAAATAAAACTAAAAAAAATTGATATAACAAATTACTCATTACGTCCCAGAATTAACGACGCGTTGGCTGCGGCTTCCGGACGCGGCGTTCTTTGCATGGATGGAGCAGAGAGGGAGCGAGAGAGTGCAGAGAACGAGGAGGGCGGAGTGAGACGACGGAGAGCGAGAGAGGAAGAGGCGATGGAGATTGACGAGACGGTCAGCCAGTCGCATCCGCCCCGCTCGCTCATCAAGACTGTCGTGCACACTGTCAGGAGGTCGCGGACCACGCAGGTTATTTATCGCGCCATTTGGGGCTACGCTCATTAGTCAGGAAGTCGTGGACCTTGAAGAAGGCGCATATTTCAGTTCCTGTTTCTGCTGTCGGCCCTCTGTGCGATCGCCGCGCTTCTTGCATCGGGCGTCCTGACGACGCCTCTCGGGCCTCATCTCGAATA
Organism: Allodiplogaster sudhausi; assembly: GCA_945643635.1. NCBI lineage: Eukaryota > Metazoa > Nematoda > Chromadorea > Rhabditida > Diplogasteridae > Allodiplogaster > Allodiplogaster sudhausi. Next base: position 1,342,862 of record CALZFC010000243.1, read on the forward strand.
CGTCCGTGGACCGCCGCCAGTTTAGGACGCGTCGTCAAGAACTACTCGACATACCACGCATGTTAGCCCCTCCATACGCTATCTGTATATGTATATCCTCATATTTCGTAGTGGCCTTATAGATAATTTAGGAGACCAGCCTGAAGAATACGATTATATGTATTATGCACCTTCTATGCGTTCACTCGATGCATTTATATAGCCTTTTTTGTTGTTGAAAATTTGCCCGTTTTGCACACGACAATTTAATAATTTTTAGAAACAACTTCTTTTGCCATTTTGAACGATTTATTATCGAGTATTTGCACATTCGCTTGTTTGAAACAATTTTTTTATATTCCTTAAAAATTGCCAAGTGCTCAGATCTCCCAGTGTACTGAATGACAATTTGACCTTCTCATGTCCGAATTTTGTGCCTTTTAAGTATATTTTGAAAAAAGTTTTGTTTGCTTGTATTTAATCTTTTCATTATCATTGATTTTGTTCTATTTTATTATTTAACGTTTTTTTTTGGTAGAATAGCTAGGAGTTCAATTCTCAAACAACACTGTGACCTGAATCAGACCTAAAAAAGTATTGACTCTTCAAACAAATCAATCACTGAAACCGCATTACCGTCGAAAATCTCAGCTTTTAACGATGGCCTTCCATTTTAGATTTTAGATTGGGGGCCGCTTCATACGGGTAACCTAGATTAATACTTAATCTTTTCCTTCGTTCTTATTTACTTTCATATTTTTGCCACATTCGTTACCGTTGTACTTCTAATTAATAATCGCATATCTCGGTGAAGACCGATGAAAATGTTCATAACCCAAAAAAGAGACAATAATATTGCTACTCATCTGTTATATATCGATCCGCGCTATATCCGCTCATCGAAATTGCGTTGTTATTATTATCTGATCAAAAAGGGAAGAAGCTCTTCTGCCTTGCGATTATTCATCATCTACTATCCATGCATGTGATCAGATCCAATAAAGTGTAAAAACCACGTCTTTTTTTAGCAATAGCAAATATGACAGAAACAATGAAAGGAAGGATGCAAGTGAATTTAAATGGGAACGATGGCAAAGCGGGAAGGGAGAATGTGTATTATATTTTCTCCGGGACATTTCTTTATATTTGGGAAAGCATGCATCCCATGGGGTCAAAATAATGGTGCATACATGGGTTTAACTTTTCAATTCTAGAAGATTCCTTTCATTTCATTTCTGTACTAGTTATTCATGGCATTGTTTATCATTCTGATCACAATCAGCTGTTCCCTCACCTGCGGGTGCGCCACACTTAGAATTGACGTTCAGCAGGAGAGCCTTTCAAATCCATGCATTTCCTCGGTCGCCATTCAAAAACTTTCGTTCGTTAGATATCGGGAATGTCTTAAGGCAAGGTGGTCGCTTATTAGCCTGAATATTTAAGATTAATCTTAACTGAAAGAGATGGAGAACAAGGCAGTGTTGATATGACTGGCAGAGCACAATAACAGTGTTCCCATGATGTCTGTGATCTTCTTGAACGTCACTCTTTCGGATGACTTCAAATTCTACCTTTTTTCTGTCTTTTCACAGCCTCCTAACGCATTCTAAGAGAGAGAGAGAGAGAGAGAGAGAGAGAGAGAGAGCACAACATACATAGTATATTTGAGCTGCCCATCTTCAACGATGACTATTCAGCACAACACATGAGGTAGTGAGAGGAAGATGAGACGAAGACAGAGAGAGAGAGAAAGAGAGAGAGAGAGAGAGTGAGGGAGAGTGAGAGAGAAGGCTGGAGATACGGAATAGAGAAGAAGAAAGAAGAGACAGCGATAACGACCACAGCATACGTTAGAGAGTGAGACCATTGGGGAGAGTGCAAACATCAAGAAGGGCCTGCTCTGTGCGTTCTATCTTGTAGTTTGTGACATCTTCTTTTCTCCTCTCTCCTCTCATTTCAAAGTCTCTCTCTCATTCGAAGAGGAACATTGGCTGAATGTCTGGGCTGCCATGTCTACTATATATAAAGAAGGCCTGCAACAATTCGTCCAGCATTTAATCTCATCATTTCTTTAAGTTTTTTCTTACAATTAGAATATTTTGGTTTGCGAGTCTAATTCTTTTTTTACTTGGAATGCACTTCTCTCGAATAGAGTGCGATCATCTTCAGTTGAACCGTGATGTCAATGTGATATTTCAATTCCACATTTCCACTCCTCCTTTTGCATATATTTGCATCTCTCTCTCTCTCTCTCAACTCCTTCTCTTCGTGTTATTCCTCTAAAAATAAGAGGTATAGATCGGTATCCTATTCAACAGCCGCCATAGTAAAGTCTCCTTTTTTCGAAGGGGAGGGCGCGTTTTTGAGCGAAAAAGAGGAAAGTTCGCCGGGCTCCCGATGCCTTGCCAGGAATAACGGAGGCAGATGTGCTAACTCTATGCCCTCTTCAAATGCCTTAAATCTTGCCGCATCTGCTTTTGAATAAATGACTAAACAGATAAATGCTTATTATGCAGAAGAGAAGAGCATGTCAACCGTGTTGGTGACTGGAGCGAACCGCGGAATCGGCCTCGGCCTCGTCAAGGAGTTCCTGAAGCAGTCCGAGGTGCGGCTGCTCATCGCCACGACGAGGAATAAGCAGGCGTCCAAAGTTGGTCTGACTTGTGTTCATCTAGCAGCTCTGGTTCCTGGTATCAGTCCGCGATCACATGGGTCGGGCCGGTGCCGACCTGGGTACCCTGGTGCTGGAATTCTCCTAAACATCTCTAATAATGCTCGTATTCCACTCTTTTTAGGATTTGACATCCGTCGCCGACTCGCGTCTGCACATTCTTGAGATGGACGTCAGTGACGACAAGTCCATTGCGGCTGGCGTCAAGAAGGTTTCAGGATAATTCTTTTGCAATAGAGGCATCAAATTGTACTACGACTCTTAACAAAATAAAACGCTATTATAACAGCTAACAATAATAATTCAAAAAGGTCAGCGAACTCGTTGGGAGCGCTGGGCTCGAGTTGCTAGTGAACAACTCGGGAATCCTGAACAGCTACAGCCAGTCAGGCCCGCCCGACCGAAAGGCCGTTCTGCAGCATCTCGAAATCAATTCGGTCGGCCCTCTCGTCGTCACTCAGGTATTTCTGTTTATCTCCATCCATCTATCATGCATTATTAGAATTTAAAATAAGATCTTAATGTGGTATATATTTATGATTGATTTCATTCAACCAAAAACAAATATATCGAAAAATCGAGACTTTATTAGAGGAAAAAGAGGAACCTTTGACGCAAAAAGATGCAGCAATTATGACTTTAAAAATGGAATTATAGCTATCATACAGAGTTGACGAAATCTACATTTTAATAGTTGGTAAATTTTCCAATACTTCTACTCTGGTAGTCTCGAGGATTTCAAATAATTGCAGAACTTCCTGCCTCTTCTGCGACAAGCAGTGAAGTCGTCGGCGGAAGGCCACGCGAGAGTCGTGACGATCAGCTCGGAACTCGGCTCCATCTCCAATACCTCCGGATCCACTCCGAAAGGATTTCTACCCTACAACATGAGCAAGGTACGAAGTCAGCATAAACAATAAAGCAATATTGTTCATTAGTTGATTCATCAATGTTGTAACATGAAGGATTCAGTATATTATATATATATATATATATTCTTTCAAAATCCAATCCGTTATTGCTATTGAATTAATCTAAAATTTCATACACATATCACTACTTGCAAAAATATTGTAAATATTATTGATAAGAATATTTCGTCTTGAAGGCGGCCGTGAACATGATGACACGCACCCTGTCGTTCGACTTTGCAAGTGAAAAGATCTATTTCTACGCCTTCTGCCCCGGCTGGGTCCAGACGGACATGGGTGGGAAGGAGGCATTCCTCACGGTCAGTACTTCTATCTTTTACACTTTTTAACATTGAATTTCGTCACTTGGGCTTGGTAATATACATATGTATGAATGTATGTATGCAGTAGGAAATTGTTACAATTAGTTGAAGCAGTAAAGATTGCGTCTTGCCAAATACAGGTGGAGCAGTCAACGACGGCGTTGGTGAACTCCTTCAAAAAGCTCGGCAAGGAGCAGAATGGCGGATACTTCAGGAATGATCTGAAGGTCATTCCATTCTGAGAAGCAATTTAAAGATGAACAACGAGGAAAGCACTTTAGACATTTAACGCTGTTTCATATTCGCCGACATTAATATTTGCCGAAACTCATTGCCTGCCTTTGCCTGAAGACTTTATGTATTCGATAATAAATATAAAAGCTAAATTTTTTATCTTTTGCCGTTCTATCCAGCCGCCGTAGTAAAGTGTCGCTTTTTGAGGGGTAATCCTGAGGTTGTTACCCATGAGGGTAAAACCATTACCACTCAGTTTCGCCGGGCATTATCCTGACTGTAATGTCAGCTGAAAGATGCTATCTTTTCCTTTCGTATATTCTTTGCTGCTGTCATCCATCCCTCAGTCATCCCTGCTCCATTCCTGCTTCATCTTCATTCTTCTGTCGCTCCTATTTGGGACCATTCCGATGCGGACTACAACTACACCTTGCTGCAGCACACTTTATATCCATCATTTTCTTATTGGAAATTCACCTACAGCAAAAACAGCTATTTGTAACAATAATGTTATCAAACAGTGAATGAGAAGCTAATGGATGGGTCTAAACAAGAGTGTACATGGAAATCAGCCTTACAAAAGAGAAAAGAAGAAAAGAGGAAGAAAAACAAAAACACAAGAGGAAAAATCTGCGTATAATACAGACTAAAATGAGCTATTTGTTTTCATTAAGTTGAACATTATCCACGCCATCACTAACTACCAAGTTACAAGGAATATCCTATAATAAAGTCGCTTTCTAGCACAAGAACTAGTAACTGTGGCAAGGAACAACAGACTCTGAGCTGCTGGCTCTTTCACTTTCAATGTGTTCCTGAATCCGCAAGCTTAACTTATACCAAAAGAAAAAATGGAGGGAGAGCAAACACACAGATCACATCCATTCCACAACACAACAGGAATTTCCAGCATAAATACGGAATCATGGTAGAATCAAGATTCGAGTATGCATTCCAGATGGCCGAGACGGTACCGAAGGGAATACAGTGGGGGATGGCGAAACAGATGTCGAATCCCTTGGCGCTGCAGTGAGAGTCGCGGCAGGATCAAGCGTCAGACCAACTGAAGAAGAATTTTGAATTACATATGAAAATCCACCGTATTCAAAGTAGAAAGGAACATTCCCAACTTACAGTATTACAGTAACCCGTAAAATGGCCCCTAAAAACGTAAAATGCGTCGAAAAATGAATAATTCAAATAAAAAGAACATTGCCGAGTTGATGAGTCTATTGATGATAGCTAACTAACGTGTGGTCACGTTCAAATAACGAATGAATTAATGATTTAAAAAAAGAAGAAGAAAGAACCACGAACCGTCCCGAGTGCACGAGCAATGTGGAGCTGGAGAGCTGGAGAGTGGAGCTGGAGAGCGGAACTGGAGAGGCGACGGGAGCGTCTCGGCCGGTGGAGCAGCGCCGTCTTGCGCGGCTGCCGCTGAGTCCACTTCCATCTTAAGAGATAGAAAGAGGGAGAGAGAAAGAGAGATGCAACTATTAGGATTGATTACACATTCATCTAAAGATCTTCACCCGAGATGGAAAACAAAACGACAAAAAAGAAAAAGGCCTAGATTGGTGTTAGATTGGCCTAAATTGGTGTCAGTTGTGGCGCTATTCTAAGAAAAAGACACATGACCAATCACAAACAAACTGTAAACAATCCCCCAATATGTTTAAGGTTCTCATTTACGAAATAAGCATAAGCAGAATAAGAACCTGGGCCTTCTCCTCTTCGTTCAGCTCGGGCAGATTGGCTGGCGCAGTTTCTGCTGCAGCCGCGGCGGCCTCCTTCGTCTTGTCGTCACTCACGTGATGGCATATATAAAAACAATAAAGCATAGACTTAACTGTAAACGGCAATTAAAATAACATACTCATAATGAAATTACATTACTATTACAATCCAAATGCTAATTTAGAGTGAATCTTTCATGGTTCATGACAGTACGCCGTAACTTTTACCACAAATACTATATTCGTAATTTGGAGCTGGACGATGAAAGGTAAAACGGTTATGCCAATGCGCATTGGCATAACCATTTTACACATGAGGTTGATCTCGTCTCCAAGAATTGCATGCTCTCTCGGCCTGTCCTCGTTACCCAAACATTACCCCACAGCCTTTTCCACAATGGTGGCATGCTAGACAGTACGAGAGAGCACGCTCATGCTAGAGATTCAGACAGATTATCCTCATGGGTAACATCCTGAGGATTACCCCTCAAAAAGCGACACTTTACTACGGCGGCAGACATCAAGATACAGTGAATATGAGGGAGAAAGAATAAAAGTATCTTTCTCGGACAGAATTATGAACATTCATCGTTTAAGACTACTTTTCATCCACAAGGAAATTCCATTGACATTTTTATGTATTTATTTATACACATCTTATTTATTTATCAGCCTCATCATTTCTAAATAGGCGGAGGCCCCCTCACGTAGAGAAAGATAAATTTTATCTGATAAATTTTGTCAGAGATTTTTTTTAGCATATTATAATACTTTTTAGAACGATAGATTAAATTTTTTAAATGAAATTTTTTAATGAAGAATAGTGTTTAAAAAGAAATGTAAATTGGAAAAAAAGAAATACTTACACTTCGTCGCAATCGAAAAGCGTACTGCTTCTGAGTGCTCGCTCCAGTCGTCGACGGTTGCCGCGTGCGATAAGCGCCACTGCGTCCTGAATAAACAGATTCCCCGGAACATCAAAAGGAGCCGCCAATGAGAGAATCACGTCATTTCAAGCAGACGTTTCTCTGCGTCATTTTGTTGGTTAAATACATATATTCCTAACTAAAGTCCTTTTTTCTCCGAATTACGCACAAATCGCCAAAGAAATTTATGTAGTATGTATGTACATAGTACCATTATATAAGACTGTAAAATTGAAAAGTAATTTTCAATTTCCATGAACTGCCGACCATTCAATATTGCAGCGACTATGAGGGGGGCATCCGAGGCTCTTTTGCTGGATCCCTTCATTTCTCCTAATGCCAGGACCTTACCGTGGTCGCTCCGTCGTCCACTGGCGTGGCTGCTAAGAGTGCTCTGACTGCCGCTTGAGAGGCACGCGACTCAGCGAGGAGATCGACGAGCTAAAGTCGTAGTCAGAGCTTCCATAAAAAATTTAATTTTTAAACTTATAACTTTTAGCCCTTATTTAACATTTTATTCTTAAATCCTAGACACTAAGTGGTACAATAATTTTAAAAAAATTCGTACCTGTTCGTTTGACTCCGTCTCAGCACTTTCCTTTGAAAACCGAGGCACACCATCAGCTGCAACAGGGAATTGTCTGAGGACAATTAAAGGCGGCCAAGATTGTTATTTAACTAAAAAATCTTCAGAAGAAAAAGTATAAAATAATCTTGCTTACAATTGCTCATCGAGGACGCGAAGCCAGGCTTGCTCTGCGGCTGCAACGCCAGCTGAGAATGGGCAATTCTGTCGTGGCGACAGCTGAGAACACAAAGAAGCATAGTATGGAAAGCAAAGCTGTAGGAGATTGAGCAGATAGAGCATGAGAAAGCGGGAGGTGAGCTGAATGGAGATATGCGAGGAAGGAGTTGGATGAAACGAAATAAGCCTTTAAAAAATATGACAGATTCAGACAGCGTGAGAGAAAGTGAGAATGAGAGTCTGTAAAACTTTTTTTTTTTACCTCATCTGTAAAACTTTTTTTTTATCTTTATCATTTTTATCACCTGGCATGCCTCCAGGCAGCCGTGTGTCGTCAGCACCCGAAATTTTATGTATATTTGTATGTACTCATAAATTATTTGTTTCTCTTTGCAAACTTGCTGATAATCTAGATTAAGATTAAGAGTGAGAGATAGAAAGCAAATAAAGCAGGATAGAGATATGAGAAAGAAAGAGTGCAGATTAAAGTTTTTAGATGTTTTTAGCATGCATACACACGAAATTCAACGGCAACGGATATCACTAATTCGAGTGGAATAAAGTCAAGATGTTTTTTTTTTTAATTCAATAAAACGTTAAAAGAATATGAGCAGAAGAAAGTAAATCTACGAATTCAGAGCAAGTTTTTTCCTACTGAACATTTCAAGATAAAATCAATGAATTCATGAATTATGACTTAGATTCTAACAGATGCTCTGTTGAAATTGTAGATTGCCGTGGCAAGCGGCCGATAATCAGTAAAGAAAAAGATCCAAATCGAGTGACAGGAATGAGATGAAGAAAACATTTGTACATTATGTAAGACATTTTGGCAAAAAAAAAGAAATAAAAGTAACAACGGGGGATGGGACGCGAGAAATGTCATGCACCTTTGCAAAAGGAAAGGAGAGAGAGAGCAAGAGAGAGAGAGAGAGAGAAAGTGGCCCAGAGGAAAGCCTTAGAAGAGAAAAAGAGGAAAAATTGTCTCCAGAGAAAGAGTGTGGAATGAGAGTGAGAGAAGTGGAAGCGAGAAAGATTGAGCTGCAAGTAACCTTTCCATGTTTGTCGAAACAGTTCTCTGGAAACGACGAGACACCGAGAGAAGAGAGACAGCACGACAGAATAACAGGCGAATTAGTGAAGTGAATGAGCACAATTCAGCGAAATGTTTCTTAGGTGTTACTTTAGAAATATCTTTTTATTAATTCAATCAATTTGTATTGTTTTATAGGACTTTTTGCGATTGAAGAAACGCTAATGTTCGCCGGCAGCGGAATATCTCCAGCTAATGGTAAACTATCTCCATCAATCGGAACTATTCGCTCTCCTGTCTATCTTTTCCCTCTCTCGTCTCTTTCCTTTCTCTCGTCTCTCCAAGCTAAAAACAATTCTTAAAACATTTCGAAATAACATATGAAAGTATTTTTAAAATAGAAATGAAAAAGAAAGCAATACAATAATTAATTATTCTACTGCAAGCCTCTTTGCATTCATAAATCGATATTCATGCCTCGCAATCAGTCAGTACAGTTGTTTGAGCATTAAAATTTATATAACAAAAAAGCTATAAAAGGGCTAATCGATAGGCATTTCCATCATTCCTCGCTCCTTGATTCACTTTTGGTCGGTCGACTCCTCTCTGCCTCTCCAATGGACAAGTCCGCCTACTTCGCCGCCCCCGCTTCCTCTGGCGCCGGAAACTATGGAACCGGCGGCAAGAACTACGTCTCCGAGGGATACGCCTGGGACGCCGCCCCCGTAGCCTCGCAGCCTGCTCCGGCCTACGGGCAGCAGCAGGGTTATGGGCAGCAGAGCTACGGGCAGAATCAGAGTTCGTTTCCCTTCACGTCCCTCTTTACCCTTTCTCCATTCCCCTCCTCTGGTCCCTCCCCATTTTCAACCATTCCTCGCTCTCACCCTCTCACGTACCTCTTCGGGCGTACGTCTCCTCTGTTTTCTCCCTAAGAAAGTTCTTGGGTTCAATTCTCCTTTTGCAGATCTGCCGGTGACGAAGCCCCGCCTCGACCAGTCGTGCTACCTCGGACCGAACTGAGACTTCCCCGCTCTCCACTCCATTTCCACCCTGAGGCTTCTCCCCTTCCATACTTTCATCTTCCTCCCCCCAGTTCTCATGCGGATAACAAATTACAAGTGACTAAAATGTGTTCTCTGTCGATTACAAGGGAAGGTGTACAATCGAACAATTAAATGAACAAGGCTGAGAGAAAGAAAACAGCATGTCACATGATAATAGAGGATCTCTGGAAATTCTCGAATCAAAAGACGCTAATTGTATGTAATTAATCAGATTTGTTACCGGATAGAATCCAAATTTTAGAAGCGCCAAATTGGAAACTATCACTGGCTACCTCAGGCAGGCCCAGCTTTGATTTCGGCTAACTTTGTATCCTTTTGTAGCTCGCACGATATATTGTTTATACCCATTTACATTTCCGTTTTATTGAGCCTAACAAAAAACTACGACTTGGCAGCAAGAATATGTTTTGGCATTCAACTATTAAAAGATCTTAAAATAAAGCAGGAGCCATCTTTTCTAATTATCTTTCTAGACATGCAATTGCTTAGTTACTCGTGTTTTTATCAGTGTTCAGGAATTTATTCCAAAGGAATGTAAGAAGAGTAAACGTGTGAGCTTTGATCATATGATAAAGTAGGCAATATTTTCTCAAGTCAGATGATTGCACTGTTGTAAATTTTGTAAGCTTCTTGGGAAGATTGGAAGCACAGAATAGGTGATTTGAAATTTAAAAAAAAATACAAAAATTAAATGAGTTATCACTAATCTTTGTCGGTAAAATGGAGAAAATCTCCCGTGCCCACTAATCGCCTACTTCCATGTGATCCCTACGCATTCCATCAGCAGATTAGCTCGTTAAACAAATTTATTTAAAACATTGTCCTTTGAAGACAAACTACTTTAAAACTACATTTAATTTGATATGCAAGTATCCATTGAAGGGAAGCCGAGTTCATTAAAAGGATTATGCCTGTTTGGTCGACTTTTAGGAAAAAATGAACAAAACTCAAAAAAGTAGCATCTGAAGAACTAATAAAAAAATCTTCTGTTTAGTCTACCAACATTTCTCATCCGAATAAAAATAGATTTTTTCAAATTAGTTTGTGTATTTCTTATATCTTTAGTGCTTGTTATAATGTCTATTTCTTCACTTGGGCAAACAACTTTTGATATAAATTAAATGTTGTTATTATTGTGGTTAGTGTACAAAAACTTCTGGACCGGTTTTTATCTGGGTAGCAAAGGGAAAGGAGAGACGAATGCAGTAGAGGGTGTTTCCCTCGCTCCTCACCATCAGCTCCTTTCACGCATCACGCCTCCACTACTTTCGCTCGTCCGCTCCTTTCACTCCTCCGTCCCTTTCACTCCTCCTCTCCCTTCGCTCCTCGGTGCTCCCTGGCCGTCGCGAGGTTCTTCTCCTCCTCTTCCTGCTCTTCGACCGACTTCTTCACCTCGACTCCCTTCTTGCCGACCGGCTTGTACACGGAGAAGGTCACGAGCATGTTGGCATCCACCTGAAATTTAACAGAATTTAACAATCAATTTGGCCAGCATGATAATTTTCACTATTTTATTTGTTAATCATGAAATCTGCACGTCTTCACTTCTTCTTCCATACCATCATGGTGGCGGCGGAGTTGTCGAATTGGCCGCAGTAGTGCGGCGCAGAGAAGAGCGTCACCAGGTGGCGGTCGGCGAAGAACTCGTAGCCGTCTTGAACGACCTGAAATAAACAAATTTTACTACTCAAAAATATGCTCAATACTACAAAATACTCAAAAATATGTATATAAGAGTAAATTTCCTGTCTAAATACATTAAAACAACTAATTTAACTGGATAATGTCTTGCCTGATGAGCCCTGACGACGAAGTCCATGCTGAGCTTCTCGCACATGTGCCTCACGACGTCGGCGCCGAAGACGAATGAGCAGCCGCGCGTGTTCGGCTTGAAACCCTCCGTCCACTGGTCCGGATCCGCCCACAGCAGATCCTGCGCCAGCGGCAGCTTCGTCGCGTCCGACTGCAGGGAACACCGATATTTTCTTTTTCATCCGTGCTATGATTTCTCGGCGCGGATTCGAACCCACGACCCCTTCTATAGCGCTCGCACCCGTTAGCCACTCGGCCATGCTCCCCTCACTCACCAGAGGGCGCGGGAGCTCGCGCAGTTGCTCGAGGGTCTCCAGGTGCGGCGAGAGGCCGCCGTGCATGCAGAGGATGCGGCCGCCGATGGTCGCCGCGATCGGCATCCAGTCGAAAACGGCCTGCATTCAATTAGTTAATAAAGAGAAAACTTTAAAAATTTTTTATTTTCTATGAGTAAATTTTTTATATATACATTGTTTTTTCTAAACTAAAGCTGATGAACCTGGCACGCCATCCAGATCCGCTTGCTGAAGGGCATTCGGAAGCGTCGCTGGCACTCCTCGAGGAAGCCGTAGACCTCAAAAATAATATGTATTAATTTAGAAATACTTTTTATTATTATACCAAATTGCTCAAATTAAGCTCTTTAATTCTTCCGTACCTTGTTGATGTTCGACAGCTCGTGGTTCCCACGCAGCATGAAGAAGTTGTTGCGGTATCTGAAATATTGTCAATAATTGGATTTTTTTTACTTCTTTTTAAGTCTGAAATGTCATTTTTAATAGAAAATGAGCAACTTGATCTTGTAGCAGAGGAGGAGGATGAGCGTCTCCAGATTCTGGCGCCCGCGGTCGACGTAGTCGCCGAGGAAGAGGTAATTCGCCTCAAGAGAAATCGTCATTCCATTTCAATTGTTTCGTCATGTTTTTACTTGATATTTTGTTGCATTTGAAATGTATTTAAATTAAACTGAAAATGTGTTTTGAGAATGCAAAATTTAAAATTTGAATTCGAATAGTATTTTGGCACTTTTTTCGGTTTATATTAAGGAGCTCTAAATCATTAACAAATCGCCTCACTCGTGTTTATCATTGTTTATCACGTACTTTTAAATCCATTTCCTCATTTTCCTTTGCTAGAAAGCAATTCCGGGATAAACATTAAACCTTTGGAGGGAACCCCTCCTTGCCGAAGATGCGGATGAGATCAACGAACTGAAATAAGGACTTATTTAGTTTTCTTTTTTTTTCATTTCAGGCTCTTTTTCATCCATCTCCCACTCTTTTCACTTCTTCAATCTCCGACCTGGCCATGAATGTCTCCGCAGAGGATGATTGGCGGGTCGACTTCAATCAGAGCCGGCTGCTCCATGAACACTTGCCGAGCCAGCTTGCACAGCGTCAGAATCTCAGTCGGTGACACCTAAATTTGGAATGATTTATTTCAATGACAAACAGAAATGGATCCGATGATCCTTCTTCATTGCAAATCCATGTCATGCTTCTATATTTATTTTTTAACTTAATTTTTTCAGTATTATTCTTTAATAACTGACATGTTTCCGGAAGCCGGAGGTGAGCCCGAGGTTGAGGACTTTGTTGAGGAGCTCTTGGACATCGTTGCTCTCGGTAGCCATTTGCAGCAGAAGAAGTAGGAAATGCTATCGCGTAGTGGATGGGAATGAGTTATTCGGACACAATTCCTCCTTTTATAGCCCTTTTCCTTATTTACATAAAGTTCAAAAAGCACTTTTCGCCCCTCAGTTTACTAACATCAACTCACCTTCTTAATGTCGATGTATGTAGTGAAGAAAAGTCACGTTAAATATACTTTCGTTCACGTTTTTATTTTGATCTGTTTTCTTTTTGCAAGGGCCTACCTATAACAGTGCACTGATGTAACTAAATGATTTCTTATGTTTCTTATGAACTCGTAGATCTCGAAAAGTGAACTTTCTCACCCAATTTTTTTTAAAGTTTCATGTTTTTAAATACGCTTTTTCACACATTTATTACTCCTTAAGCCTCTTTGCACTACTAATTCAATATTCACGCTTCTATACAATATGTCCTGAAGTGTGCAGATATACAAAATTTGATAGCAAAATTGTGTATAATATTCAAAATCATAGCTCCTAGAAATATTCCAATATTCGAATACTTTGAATATCCTAATTTAGTAATGAGGTGATGTGTTATTCCATCTTCTAAAATTTTTTGCAAATTTTTAAATCATAGTTTTTCCCTATCAACATTTCCAGTATTCATATTTTCTTTTGCTCTTTCCAGCCATCATCTTCGTCTTATACTATCACAGTAATCCTTTGGGGTAATAAATTCATTCAATTCCCTAGACATGATTTCGCAGAAAAAAATGAAGCCGATATACTTTATCTTTACATGCGCCTGTGTGTGTCGTAATAATGAAAGCGGGAGGAGAAGGAGAGGGAGAGATGAAGGGAGAGTCCATCCGCCTAGTTGGGGCCGAGGTAGCACGACTGGTCGAGGCGGGGCTTCGTCACCGGCAGGTCTGGAAACAGAAATATTTTTTACTGAGATCGGTTGAAGGAGAGACGAAGCAGCAAGAAATTAATGAATTTAGGGCAAAATCCTGAGAACGAAATGGGATTTGGGAGAGGATTTTGATAGGGCATTGGAAACGAACTCTGGTTCTGCCCGTAGCTCTGCTGCCCGTAACCCTGCTGCTGCCCGTAGGCCGGAGCAGGCTGCGAGGCTGCGGCGGCGGCGTCCCAGGCGTATCCCTCGGAGACGTAGTTCTTGCCGCCGGTTCCGTAGTTTCCGGCGCCAGAGGCGGCGGGGGCGGCGAAGTAGGCGGACTTGTCCATTTCAGAGGCAGAGAGGAGTCGACCGACCAGAAGTGAATCAAGGAGCAAGGAATAATGGAATTGTCTATCGATTAGACCTTTTATAGCTTTTTTGCTACCGAAGTTTTAATATCTGCACTCTGAAGGACATTAATGAATATAAATGTATGCATATTATATTGTATTTCGTAATTAAATTTAAAATAGGCAAAGATAATGTAGTAAAATTATCCACGCATTATTTATTAATTGCTAAGGAAATTTCTGAAATATGTAGTTTACAAAAATATATATGTAAATGTAATATGTAGTTAAAGTAGTTTACGTTGCTCTTCTATGCAGTCAACTGTTAATGTGTACCACAGAGAACGCCATCATTGCGAAATTTTATACTTTTTTTGGTCATGAAATAAAGAAAACACGCTCCCTCTGTGGAAGTGCTTTTTTAAATGAGTAATTCCTTTCAATGTTTGATTTCCACTCATTTCAGTTTGATTCTTTAAAAATTTCATTTGAATTCGATTGGTTGTTCTCTGTCTCGTATTTTAAGGATATATTTATCCCCTGGAGAAAGCGCTAGACTGGAAAGGAAAAAGAAAAAGGAGGAGAGGGGGGAAGGAAATGAGAGATGCAGGAGTGGAGAGATTCCTCACAATCAGTTCATGTCACTCGGCAGCAGATAGCTTGATCACCGTATCGCCGGTCATTTCTCCGACGACCCTGCAATCTTTCTGCTAAATCGATTACAACATTCTATCCTTCTTAAAGGTGGGAATTTAAAATTTGCTTTTATTTTATCCAGTTTTTAGTTTGTTATTTGGCAGAAGCAAAGCAGTTTTCCCAATTGAAAGACTAATAAAAATTTCTTCAATTAGAAAGCGTTTGAGCACAATACGGATAATGAGAGAGATTTGTTACCTGGCCAACTTGAACAGTATTTCCAAGTGAAGATAAAAATTTTAAGTGCTTTGTTTTTAATTTCCAGTGTTTGATATCTTCTTGTACTTTAGGAATTCAAAGTGATATTCTTCATTTTCTTTACGTGACATTTCTAATTCAGCACTCAAATGTCTTTGAATACTAATTACATATGCAATGAGAAAAGTCGATGAGTCGGCTCTTCGTTATTTTTCCACTCATTCCGCTCATCTGCTCCGACTTCAGTTGGTCGGCTCTTCCGGATCCATCCAAAGGTATCTGCGCTCCACTCTCGCTCTCCCATTCGATTTCCCCATTTCTCTCCATTCATCTACTGTCTCATTCTTCCAACCAAAGTTCTTGTATCCTTACTACATATTTAATCCTTTAGATACATATATTATCTTTCAGCAAGTCGGCTCAACATAAAAAATGGTGAACAACGACCGTCCGGATGAAGTGTCAAGTCCAGGTTCATGCGCAAAACAGGCTTTTTTTTCGAAAAGAGCACAAGATATTTATCGAAATTCAAAAACCAAAAAAAAAAGCAAACAAAAAAAGCAAACCGTATCCAAGGACAGATTCTTTCCAAAATGAAATGTAAATATTCATCATGCAGTAATTTCCGCTTGCCTCACGAAAACCTATCATTCTGCAGATGTCTCGAGTGCTTCGCCGGTGGTTTCTTCATCGAAGTCTCGCTCGACCACTTCGATGGCCTCTCGTCTCACTGCTTCTCCTCGTGATCTCTCTCCCTCTCTCCTCCAGGTGCCGTCATAGAAGATCCTCCTAAATATAGCTAGAGTGAAAACAACGACCAGAAAGACGAATGGAATTCAGGAGCTCGCAACGATGAATGTCCGCGAGGTCGCCAGCCGACCGGGCACTGGCTACCTCGGCCGGCCGATTTCTCTCAAGGCCAGTGGCTTTCTTTTTGACGACTTCCTCTACAGTACACATCAACGTAGACATCATTCAGGCAAACTTCTTCTCGATCGATTTCGTGTCCCCTGGCATGATGATCCACCAGTACCACGTGGAGGTGCACCATCCCGGCACTCGCAAGCTGGACAGGTACGGCACTCCATTTCCATCTCTCTCCCTCTCTCCCTCTGTATCTCTCTCTCACACTCTCTCTCTCACTCACTCTCTCACTCTCTCTCTCACTCTCTCACTTTCTCTCTCACTCTCTCTCACTCTCTCTCTCACTCTCTCTTTCTTTCTCTCTCTTTCTCTCTCTCTCTGTCTCTCTTGCAGAGAGGAGACCCGAGCGATCTTCTGGCAGGCGGTGCTTGAGCACCCTTCGGTGTTCCCCCGCCGCTTCGCCCTCGCCTACGACGGCGCTCATCAGCTGTACTCTCCGATGCTTCTTCCCTTCCCAGAGAACAAACAGTCGGTTAGTTTTCTGGTATTCTTCATCGATAAGTAAAGTGACAAGAACACTGAATGAATCCTTGCAGTGCCGCCTGGACTGCAACGTCTCGCTGGCCCGCGATCCCCGCGAGACAACTCATTGCGCAGTCGCTCTCCAGACTGTCGGCCCCATTCTCATGGACCTCACCAAGTAATTGGCAAATATCAACCAGCCATTTCAACATTCATTCACTCTTGCAGAGTCAGCCCGAACAACCAGGACAGCCGCGTGCTCACTCCAATCCAGGTGGTCGACATCGTCTTCCGCCAGGGCAACAACTGCCCGATTCTCCAGTGGGCATCTCTGTCTCACTCTTTCACTCTCTATCTCTCTCTAGTCTCTCCCGTCTCTCCGTTCTCTCTCCCTCTCTCCTTTCACACTCTCCGTCTCTCTCTCTCGCTTTTTCTCTCCAGGAAATCGTCGCTCTTCTACCCGTTCAAGTCGTCCTTCTACCGTATTCCGCGTGGCCCTCAGGACGTGGTTGACCTGGAGGGTGGGAAGGAGCTCTGGCAGGGCTTTTTCTCGGCTGCGCACACTTGCTGCGACTACAAGCCACTCCTCAACATTGACAGTGCGGGAGAATCCTCGCTTATTGTGCTTCCACCCCCGATTGCCTCACTCCTTTGAACATTTGCAGTTGCCCACACTGTCTTCTACAAGGCGCGCATGTCACTTGTCCAGTTTATGTGCGAGGTCTGAAGTCAAATTCTGTCCTGAAACCTGTCCAATCGGTCTTCTCGAATTTGCATTACTGAATAAGTTTGCACCGGAGCTCGAGTCGTTGTTACGATTCGTCGTTATCGACTAATCAATTGATAAATTCGCAGATTCTGAACGAGCGAAGTGCTGGTTCGGGGGGCGGCAGTCAGTATGGTGGGAGTCGTGGAGGACGCGGCGGCAGGGGCGGTGGCGGGTACCGCGGCGGACGCGGTGGCGGATCCCCTCCTGGAAGGGGCAACCCCACTCCGCCCGGTGGAGGAGGCGCTCTTTCGGTGGGCGCTTGTTATGTTTTTAACCGTATTCCAAGTCAAATTGCATATGAGGGTGCTACATGTTGAAGACAAATGCATTTTCAGCCCGAGACGCTCTACCCCGAATTCTCGCTGTCCAACCAGGAGCTGTTCGTCCTCTCCGATGCTGTCAAGGTCAGCCTATCGCGAAAAGAAAGAAGACACCGGATTGGAATGAACTGCAGGGTCTCCGTGTGCGCATCTCCCATCGCCCTGGCGTGGTCCGGGTCTTCCGCATCAACTCGCTCCAATTGCCCGCAAACCAGCTCAGCTTCCGATCCGCCACCGAAGACGGCTCCGAATTCACGACAACAGTCGCAGAATACTTCGAGAAACGATACACCGTGCGTTTGGATTGATAGTAACATCCACGCTGACAATTCTAATGTCTTCAGAAGCTCCAGTTCCCAAATCTTCCATGTGTCCACGTCGGTCCAACCAGTCGCAGCATCTACTATCCCATCGAGGTTAGAATTAAAATTCCCGAAGAAATGTTGAATCTCGTTTCTTCAGGTCTGCATTCTCGACGTCCCTCAGAAGTACAACAAGCGACTGACAGAGAAGCACACGAGCAGCATTATTCGCGTTCGTTGAAACTAGACTGTTCAGTCTGAACCGCATCGTCCCTCAGGCGGTAGCAGTGGATGCGTGCCAGCGCGAGGCCCGCATCCAGTCGTTGGTGGGAGAGGCGACCTCCGGGGACCCCTTCCTGGCCGAGTTCGGCTTCTCGCTCTCCACTCAGATGGTCGAGACCATCGGCCGCGTGCTTCCGCCTCCCAATCTTCTCTTTGGCCACAACATGCGTCGACAGGTTCCCCTTGCCTCGTGCAAATTAAAATTTCCCACCAAAGCATCTTCCTCTGCTCAGGACCCGGTTGTGCAGCCCCGCGACGGCGCGTGGTCCCTCGACAACCAGGCGCTCTTCCTGCCCGCGATGTGCCGTGCCTACTCCCTCATTGCACTGGTCGGCCAGCGAGAGCAAATGGCTCTCCAGGCATTCTGTGGTGGACTCTTTAACAAGGTAAAGAACACATGAGGTATCAATGACGAGTCAGTGACTCAATCAATAATTGAGGCGTCCGCGATGGGAATGGAGTTTCCTCAATGGCCCGACCTCGTCAAGTATGGCCGAACCAAGGATGACGTCATCGCTCTGTTCGGCGACATCGTCAACGAGTACACGCAGACCGGCACCTGCTGCGATCTCATCATTGTCGTCCTGCCAGCCAAGAACAGCGACATTTACAGTCATCTTTTGGCTCTCGTTCAATCAGGGAATATCTTGGATACAAATGATTGCACTTTCCAGTGACTGTGAAGGAGTGCTCGGACATGGTATTCGGCGTGATGTCGCAGTGCGTTCTGTTCAAGAACATTTCGCGTCCTTCTCCCGCCACTTGTGCTAACATCGTGCTGAAGCTGAACATGAAGCTGGGAGGAATCAACAGTCGCGTCCTCCCTGACGTCATCACCCAGAAGTCAATTCTTATGATATTTGTATTATATATGATGAAGATAGTTGCAGATACCTGATCGACGTGCCGACGATTGTTTTCGGAATCGACGTCACGCACCCGACGATGATGGAGGAGCGCCAGAATGTGCCCTCCGTGGCTGCGATCGTCGCCAACATCGATCTCCTCCCTCAGTCATACGGCGCCAATGTCAAGGCGAGACATTGATAGTTCATGAATAGAGGAATATTTGTTGGTGTTCAGGTGCAGCGGAAGACGCGCGAGTCGGTGGTGTACGTGTGTGATGCAGTGCGGGAGAGACTCATCTCCTTCTACCGCAACACTCAGCAGAAACCATCTCGCATCATCGTGTACAGGGATGGCGTTTCGGATGGACAATTTGGAGAGGTCAGAAGGGAGGAAAGGGAAGAACGAGCAGAGTGGGATTGCTCAATCAATGATTCCTTGGAGGTTCTGCGCGAGGAAATGCAGGGCATTCGCTCTGCCTGCCTAACTCTCTCCGCTGACTACAAGCCGCCCATCACGTTGGCCAGTTCTTCATCATTCCACAAATCAATTTATTCCTTCAGCTACGTCCTCGTCCAGAAGCGCCACCACGTTCGTCTCTTCGCAAAGAATCCGCAGGATCGCGTCGGCAAGGCCAAAAACATCCCCCCTGGCACTACCGTAAGCATGCCTTTTGGGAATTTCCATCAGAGAATAATATGAATTTATTAAACTTCAATGCTTGAGGTGGACACGTCGATTGTCTCCCCAGAAGGATTCGATTTCTACCTCTGCTCCCACTTCGGCATTCAGGGTTCATTAGAGACCTTATGGAAGAATATACAAATGAAGATTTCAGGCACCTCTCGTCCATCCAAGTACCACGTCCTCTGGGACGACAACAACTTCAGCGCCGACGAAATGCAGGTCCTCACGTACAGGTCAGCTCCAGAATGGTCTTACTTTCTTGTTATCTACCTTTTCTCTCCTCTCTCTCTCTCCCTTTCTCTCCCTTTCTCTCTCTCTCTCTTTCTCTCTCTCCCTCTCTCTTTCTCTCTCTCCCTCTCTCTCTCTCTTTCTCTCTCTCCCTCTCTCTCTCTTTCTCTCTCTCCCTCTCTCTCTCTCTTTCTCTCTCTCCCTCTCTCTCTCTCTTTCTCTCACTCACCTTGCAGTCTCTGCCACACGTACGGCCGCTGCACCCGTTCCGTGTCGATCCCTGCGCCCGTGTACTACGCTCATCTCGTGGCCACCCGAGCACGCTGCCATGTCAAGAGGAAGCTGTGAGTTGAGGGAGAAGGAAAGAGAAATAGAAGAACGGATTCAGGGGCATGAGCGAGTCTGACTCGTACGGGCTGAGTGTGAGTGGAGAGGCCGCCTCCTTGGCTTCCTCCTCCAGCACTTCGCTCCTCGGCACCAACCGACGACGTGGCAGTGGCATTCTCAGGGGTGAGAGAGGGAATGGAGAGAGAGAAAAAGAGAGAAAGAGAGAGAGAAACAGAGAGGAGAGAGAGAGAAAGAGAGAGAGAGAGGGAAGAGGGAATGATCTCCACTTGCAGCTGGCAGCATCTCTCCCCGCACTGGCAGCAGTGGCAATATCGGCGGTTCTGGTGATGGTCTCTCCACCACGAATGCCATTGCCGACGCCACTCTTCAGGTGAGTGCTTTTCTCTGTTAACTAACATAATAATAATAATTGATGCAAACTGCTTGCAGGAATACGTGACTGTGACGGACAACTTCAAGGGTCGAATGTACTTCGTCTAACGAGGCCCCCATGCTTTCACCCTTTTCTTCCGTCCTCTTCACATTTCACCCTTAGGCCATCGAGGCTACTGTGCCCCCTGCCCCCGGTATTATTTTTTTCAGTATAAATGTTTGATGTTTATGCTCTTGGTAGTGATGTTAATACAAAATAAGAGAAAACGTAGGAGCAGCTACATGTTGATCTAGTGCTGACCATTGTAACGTTTTAAAGGTACGAATACGAACTGTGCATACTTGTAAGATCGAGCAGAAGTTCTTCCACGAACAACCTGTTCGAAGTATTGAATTGTACCAAAAATTGTACCTTGCTCGTTTTTTCTCTCCCTCTCCATCTCTAGCATAAGGCCGCAGTAGGCCGTCAAGTAGTGTATTGAGAAACGCGACTGGTCTAGGATGCCCCGTTCACAACTGTAGCACTGCTGTTTCTTTACAGCAGGACTTGATCCTATCGCACAAGGTAAAGCTTGAGCGCTTGATGGACTTGCCATCGTAGTTTTTGGAAACGCTCATCGGGGGATCCCGATGGGCAAAAATAATTGATTCGATGACGCACGGAGCATTCAGTTTAAAGTTTTCAAATTGTCACATTATCACAAATTTTCGCCTGATGTTGAACGCTTAATTCTCAGACAGGGAATTCCAATTCAACATTCTACTCATCAACTTTTCGCTGAGTTACAAATACATAAACATTTCATCCACAACCGTTTATATAATTTAAAAATAAAATTCTGCCGCGTATTTACTTATTTACCTCATTATATTCTTTCATATTATGACTGACTGGTCCTGGAATCTGAGGAGCCATTGAGAATAGAGAACAGCATTATAATCAGTAGACAAATGATCCAAGCTCTTCTAGGGATATAGCAGCAACTAGAGTAAATGAGCGAGAGAGACAGGAGAGGGGGAAAGAGAGAGAGATGGAAGGGATAGAAAGAGATAAAAACAGATTACCACTATCATTAACGCTAATGTAGCGAATGCACAAAGCAACCAACACGAAATCCACAAAACAATAGCACTCGGGAAAAAAACAGATCTAATACGCAGAGACATAAAGGAATGCATTACTGTCGATCCATAATTATTTTCTAAAGTTAATATATAGATAGAAAGAAAAATGGAATAGAGGATAAAAACCGAAAATAAAAGCAATCTAATACATTGGTAGAGCAAATGGACTGCAGCAATTCGCAGACTACAGGCTAGAAAAATGCTTCAACCTAGGGATGAAGAAAAAAAAACTATATTTATACAGTAATATTATCGATTTGAAAAGGAGCAATTTAAAAACCTACCGTAAGTTTAGAGCAAAATAGAGAGGACTCATGTGCACGCTCACTGTTGAAGGAAAGACAACAATGAAAATGTCAAAATTAGATATTCTCTAACATTCACACTCCAATGAATTGCTTAATACTACTAAATATTGGAATCATCGGGTTCGCTTAATATTGCATTTGCAACTATCCAGCGACATACTGCTAACCATGCGTTTCGCGATATTACATAGGAAATGCAGGTTGGGTGCACTTTCGTAGGTAGTACCAAGAGTATTGTCATAAGTGTCTAAGATATCGTAGTCGTTCTAATCCTTAAGTTACTTATGTCTTTGGTGATTTAGTGCTCGCAGCTCTCTTCTAGTTCGACCGCGTTGAATCTCTCTATCATTAACCACTCCACTCCGCCGTAGAGTTTCTGAGCACCGAGGAAGAAGGCTGAAGAGCCGACAGCCAGGAGAGCGAACCACTCAAATTATACACAGTTTATTAGATTAAAATAAAATAAATTTATTGTAATTAAGTTAAACAAACTAAAAGCCTTGGCAAAAATGCATTTATAATTTCGTTTGGACTTTGTGCTCCTAAATAAAAAAATTCATCTATTTCACAAATGTGAATTAAAACTAACGATAAAAATAAGAAATTTGTTTAAAAAGATAACGGCTTACAGAGTGCGGTAATTTTGCTTAACCAAAATAAAAGGCGCGAAAAAAAGGTGAGATAAACTGACACTCATGGCATACGCAAAGTAGAGCCACATCGTGGAGACGAAGACCCAGAAGCAGATGATAAAGAGGCGCGCGCGAGACAGGAACGTTGTCATCTGCAAGACACAATAACTATCTTTTCATACCGCAATTTATTTAATTTAAAAATAAATATATTCAATTGGAAAATCCCCTTTTTGGCTAGCCTACCAATTAGAAGATCAGGAGGAGGGTTTAACAATTTAATAATTTTTGCAATGTCTGATTAATTTAAGAGATAACGATGGGACAGAAAGATCATCCTGCAGCAATAACAATCATCCTTGTGCATGATTGCTGTCCCATTTTATAACGCTTGTGAAAGAAGGAAAAAAACCTCGAATTCCGAGCCGCCCTCCGGGATTGAAAACGTTTCACTTTCCTTGTTGGTGCGCGAGTAAAACCTAAAATAAAACATCTCATGCTTAATTTTATTTCCGCTTCTCTATTTATATAATTTATTATTTTAACGGATCGGAAAAAATAAAATCATAAAATAAAACGTAAAAGTTAATGAAAAAAGGGAAAAACCCACTTGCGCAGCTTCTCCTCCTTCTCTTCCCATCTCTTCGCTAGCCACTCGGCAAGGCCGTCGTCCGTGGCGGGCAGCACCTCGATTGGGATGCGGATGATCTGCAGAGCCATATAATATAAAAATAATTATGTTATCCTTTGGAAAATCTCTAAAAAATTAGAGCAAGTTCTAACCTGACAATAAATATAACATTTTAATTAACAACATATCTCAGAAGTTTCCCAATCCTACCTCCCAGTGCGTATTCTAATGTCATGCAATATGGAAGCAATAATTTCCTTTAAAAAACTTTTTTGATAACCAAGGGAATACCGTTTACAAATAAATTTTAAAGGGATATTTTTAAAATATGTTTTTTTATTGCCTTACAAATGATTCATTAATTGATAATTCGAAAACATAAAAAAAAAACCTGATAGTGGACGTTGGTGGGTGCGAGTCCGTTGGAAATAAGATGAACTTCAGATTGGACGATTTGATCTCCCGAATAGCCAATTGTCACGTCGTAGAGATATTTGATGTAGTTGTCTGAAAAAAATACAAAGAAAAAAGTATTACTCTAATAAAATTAAATAAATAATAGGTAACAAGCAGCGTCATCAGAGACATCACGCGTGATGTTTTAAAGAAATATTCCTACCATATGCGTAGACAACTTTTAACCTATTGTATGCGCTCAAGTTAGGTTCCTCTAGAGCCCCCCCCCTTGAATGCCCCCACGTACTCCTTCTCATCCTCTGGACCATGTGTACGAATCCGGTGGTCCTTGCGTGCAGGAGGTACTCGTAGTTGGTGAGGCCCTTCTCCTTTGCATGCTTCTCACTGCGCGCACTCGCCAGCGGACACTTGTCGGTGCCCTCGGGGAAGAGCAGCAACTTAAAATTGTTTCGTTAAATTTTGTTTGTTTATTTATGGATAAAATATAAAATATCTTTAAATATACAAGTCCTACTATAATTGTGTGCATGTCTTAAAAAATTGAAGAGAGACAAGAAAATGTCAAAAAATATTGGTGTACATCTAATAATTCTAACATTCAAATTATGTCTGATAACCTTTTTGTATTTTATCTAATTTATCCAGACGTAAGTTATCTGCTTTTTTTAAAGAGTTGTAATTTCTCTGCTAACCTGATAAGCAAAGCCGGAGTTTGCGTAGTAATCAAGCAGAGTCTCCATCTTCGAGCGATCGTTCGCAAAGGCGCGATCCAGGAAGATGAAACCCATCGACTGCATTGCCCAGCCTCAAATTTTTTTTTATATATTCAGGGAATAAAAGACATTTTCGACGACATATAAGATTAGGATGGGGAAGGAGGACCCGGAAATAAGGGTGAATTAGCTGTTACTGCCTAAATGCTACTCGAAAGCATGGTGGGGTAGGGCTTTGGGAGGAGCCAAAATCAATGTGGGTCTATCAAATCGACAGTCCTATTTTCGATTGTATATATTATTTCAATCGTGATTTTATTTTTATTTTTTTCTAAATAGTTCCAATGAAATCTTCATTTTATAGCTAACACCACACAAAAATAAACAAGTAGTATAAACGCAAACAAGTATAGAAACCCCGCTTACCAGCACCCGGGATGTACTTGAGAATGCCTTTGAGCGAGATCTTCTCAGAGATCAGTAGCCACGGGTCCACCTTGTAGAGAGCAGTCCAGAAGAACAGCCAGTCTAGCCTGTACAATTTAAATTGAGCGACTTTTTTACGGGTCCTGTCATGACGAGTCAGGACAGGCCGAATTCCAGTGAAACAATATATTTTTTCCTAACAATCCACCAGACAAAGAACAATGAGCAAAAAATTTGACCATGATATAGGGCTCTCAAAAGATATAAACCATTCACTATGGTATACATGAATTTAACAGAAGAAAAATTAATCAATTAATTAGAGTAAAATAAATTCATAGATAATAAGAAATCGATTAGTGAAATATAAAACCTCGTTCGATGATTCATGATGATGAGTGCGGGCTCGCCATGGTCAACGCGATGGCCGACGACTCGGACGGTCGAGCCAAAGATGTACTCCATTAGGGCCTGGAAACAACTCACTCTTCCTCTCTCATACAACCACGTTACGGAAATAAAATTCCAAAAAAACATTACATAAATGTATATTTTGCCCTGCAATTTTTTTTTACATAATCACTTATAATCAATAGGCGAAATATATTTAAAAAAAAGTTCAAAATAAATTAAATAAATGAAAAAAGAATAGAGATCCAACCCCTGGCATAGCAATCCAGAACCCGATAAGCCGGTCCGTTAGCCGCCGCCAGACACGCGGAGAGAGGAAGAGGAAGGGCAGAAGGGGCGTCAGGATGTAGAAGCAGCCAAGCAGCGCAGTTAGGAACAAAATAACTGTAGAAGAAAAAGATTAGTCTTTTAAATATTCATGGTTATCATTTATTAAAAAAAGAAGATAAGCACCGAGGAAGAAAAGATTCACCTTTTAATCATTTATAGTTAAAATTTGTCGTAACAAAAAACGTACATAAGACAAAACCCCAAATAATTACAATAAGTACAATAAAATAATGATGTATAGATAAATAAGCCAAAACAATCTGAACCAACATACCACCGAGTGTCCATCCTTTAGCTCGAGTCAGAATGGGCTCTTGGCCTGGCTTCGTGGTGGGTGGCTCGCCGGTGCCTCCCATCTCCCTTCTTCTCGTATACGATACAGCTACCGTATATCTTGGTTCTCTGCTACCGTATTCCTTCGGTTGTCTGAGCCAGTGTTCTTGCTGAAAAGAAGATACACTATTAAGTTCATTTTGGCACGATATGAGAAATCTGAAATATATCTATATCAAAGTCTAAAATAAGCACGGAGTCTTAAATATAATGCCTTTCGCAATGTCAAACTGCTGAGAAAAAAATAGACAAAATAGAAAAAAATTCTGGTTCTCCTAAACAATGAAAAGCTAGAGCGGAACCTGAATCATACTTAAGAAATGGCAAGAAAGTGAGAGAGAAAGGGAGAGAGGGGAAAAGAAAGGATACAAAGAAAGAAATGTAGATATAAAATGGAGAGACAGCAAGAGAATAGAAACAATGTCATAAAATAACACACCGCTGTAAGTTTTGAGCATGTATGGAACCCTGCCAAATTTCGCCAGGCACGGTGAGATAATCGAATGCCGAAATGGAAGAGAATGTGTGGGAAGACGGAAGTATGAGCAAAATGAACAGAGAAATTTGGAGAATTTGGAGGAGAGGAGAGGAGAGGAGAGGAGAGAGAGAAAGATATATAAAAGGAAAGAAGCAAGTGCATTCAATGGCTAGTCCATTGCGTCATCAAACTTATTTGCACAGCTTTAAGTTACATTTAAAAAGTCCAGGCCGGGCGCTAATTAAAACGCAATAGCATTTAAAATTACCATTTTAGGAAGGAAATCACCTTTGAAATACTGAATAATGAAATAATGAAAAAATTAATATATATTGTTAAAACAGCCAAGGCAGGTTTTAACGGGAGCCTTCCGAGGAATAGTAAATATTTTCCATCTCTTTTGCGATTCTGCTTTTGGTTGCTGTTTTGCTGCCGCTGCTGCAGTGAACAAGGAAGGAATGCCAAATATGGGAGGTGGCGTGACAAGGTTGGTCGCAAGGGTGGAAGGTGCAACTAGAAATTAGAGAGGGAGAGAGAGAGAGAAAGAGAGAGAGAGAGAAAGAGAGAGAGAGGGAGAGAGGGAGAGAGAGAGAGAGAAAGAAAGAGAGAGGGAGCGGCGCGCAGTAGGAACTCATAAAACAGTAGCAAAAGGTAGAAAAGAGAGGAAAAGAGCAGGAGAAAGGGAGAGAAAGAGATATCGGATACTAGAATATTTCATGCTCAACTGACCTTATGGGATAAAATGATAGCGATGACGATAATGAAATTAAACTTAATCACACTTTAGGAAAAAGTGTTGCCTCTATTAGTATTTTGTAAACAAATTTCGAGAAAAAACAAGCTCCGAAAAATTGTATACGGCGAGACCAATCGCAAGAAAACGTTGTGCTCATGCGTAACATTTGTACATTGCTCCTTTCTGATATGAACAGATAAGCCTTGGCCCACCAATTTCCTTTCCCAGCGCAAATACGCGTTAATTATAAGCAGCAGCCACAGTTATCAGAAGCAGCACAGAAAAGACATACGCAATCAGATAACAATAGTCTGATACGGTAACTACACTAGAACATTACGGCAGCAATACTATACTAAATCGTGATGACATCAATGAGGAATGAGGAAACGAGTCTCTTAATCTATTCGTCTATCTCGTCAACTCTCTGTTCCCTCTCTCTCTCTCTCTTATCTAGATGAAGGGCAAGATCTGCTTTGCAATCAAAACAAGCAAAAGTGTTCGCTATAAAGTTCACCGTTCTTTTCTCATTGGGACTGTACTTAGACATCTTTACTGCATATATATCGCATAGAAGAAATGACCGACTAAGGTGCTACTATGGTCCGAGGTACCTGTCTAAGGGGTTCTACCTATCAAGGGATCTGATACCAGTAGTGGGTTGGGGTCTGTGACTGAGCACCCTCAATGAATGCATTGATTATAAGCGGCGAGAAGCAGAAGAGCGGCCGGATGCTAGCAGACACGCGAATTTGGGGAGGCATCTCTCTTTCTCTCTCTTTCCTCTTTCCATCTCTCTTCCTTTTCCTTCTCTATCCTCTCTCCTCGCTTCCCTCTCTCTTTCTCTCTCTCTCTGACTCCCTTTCTGTCCGAAACTCTCCCTTGTTCTCTTCATCAACATCGTTCGCTTTCTACAATATCCAATCTTCTACAAAGTACATTCCCATCCAATTCGATCCCATTTCGTTCCTTATCTCGCTCAAATATGAGCAGAAAGCCAATCAAACAAAGTAGCAACTGCGGAACTATTCAAGTAGAACCAAAAGATTTTCTAATCCTCCCCAATGCCTTTCAATAACACTCCACTTCAAACGAGTTAAAAGTCATAGAAGCGCCGCAAAACTATTTAAACGAGAACGAAAATTTTTTTTACGACAAAGACAAATTCTCCCCACAAGCAGATCGTAAACCATCCGAATGAATACATGGCACAAATATATGTTTAGAGGCTCGGAAACCACATCTTTCTCTGTCATAACAGAGTACAAAATCAGTTGAAGTCAACAGTTTATTCAATGATCCAATGGTTTAATCTTTGGAAACAGTTCACAAACATATCAACTGCTTCTCACCGACAACAAGCGAAGAGAACCACAACTTTCTACCCTGGAATACTAAATCAATTAATCAAAAATCTCTTCTTGTAAAAAGAAAGTAAACAAACAAACAAACAAAATTCTAGAAATGACAGGAATCCATGTTAGAAATACAATTTAAAATCTTCTCTAACAATGAGACAAAATTAAATTATGCAAAAAAATATTGAAACATTAGATTTCAAAGAACAACATATGTGTCAAAAAGATGAGCAAATTAGTTGTTGGTTAGAGGACCTAAAAACCCAGAGACCGCAATAGTTGGGTGTCTTTCGAATATCTGACTAGAAGGGCCAGAGAGTATTGTTGCTTAACCCAACTTTTCATCTAATCGATAGAATAAAGCTTTTCTTTCTTTCTGACGACGTAGAAGAAAACCATAATAGCCCTCACAACAAACTGGTACTTTTCTTGTTGCGAACATATGAGATAGAAGAAGAAACAGGATAAAGGTGACAAAAGCGAAGAACGATAAAAAAGAGATACCACTATAAATGATCACCCGAGATGGTGTAATACAATTATGAGTCCTTTATTTAATTACCACTGATAATGATAATGAACTGAGGTTTGCGTCGTCTACACTGTTAGAAAATATTTTGATGCTTTTCCAAAGAAAAAAAGAAGTCATATTCTTAGAAACTTATTAATAAGGAAAGCCAATGGCAAGCGATCCTTTTATAAGGAAATCAGAACCTCGCTAGATCTTTCGCATTTGTTGTCATGTCAAAGGAGGTGGGAATGAACTAGAAATGTAGACTAAACAAATACAAAATGACTTTTAATTTCGCCATAAAACAAAGAAGGAAAAGGAAAACAATGCGATAATCTGCAAATGAAAAGAAAAAAAAACAAGTAAGTGTTCAAGAGAAACAAAACAATGATGCGAAAACGCAAGAAGGAAGGACAACGAGATGAAGAAAGTTCAGGGGTTGAATAAAGGATTGATACTGTACTGGATATTAGCACAGGATTACGTTACCTGTATCCGCTTCTCTTGGTCCTTGCTGGGTTGGTCCTGAACGGATTTCCCGGATTACTGTACTTTCGCCGTGCCATTTGCTGCTGCTGGTTTCGTCTCCTTGTCTGGCTCTTTGTCGGCGTAAAACCACTCGATAACAAGGAATTCGATTCCATCATGGAAGAAGTGAGCGTAGAGGTAGAAGGCCGACGACAGAACAACGTAGATGCGTACCTGACAATCAACAACTTTTTTTAATTCTCAATTTATGACATACAATCTTACGTATGAACTAAAACAAATCTCGTTCTTTTTTGCATTAAGCTTCACGCTAATTTTGTTAATGACTAAAATAAATATAAATAAAAATTCTTTAAACAAAAATATTAGACCCTTTAAATACTGTTGGGTAAAACATATCTTTTTTTGTGTATTAAGCTTCACACTTGTTTTGCAAATAACGCATAGATAAAATTAAAAATTTTACTTTAGGAAAAGTACCAAAACCCATTTAATACCATTGGGTAAATCCAGCAGAAGACCAGCCACATCACGGAAGAGAAGATCCAGAAACCGAATGCGATGAAATAGCCGATACCCGCCATGTCCACCTGGGAAAAAGCGTTCTCAAAAGTTCAAAAGAATGACAGACAGATAAAAACCCGCTGGTAAAAGGGTGCTAAAAATTATAGTTAAACTTTCCATTATTCCTTTTTCTTCAATAAACACTGTTCTTACCAATGGGAAATGAATATTGGCATGATAAGAAGTGAAACACTCGGTTGGCGGGGAAAATATATGAAAGAAACCAACTGACAGGCCATTCAAAACCGGCTCCACTTGGATCGAGTCGCTTCTTTCCCGCGTAAAACTGCCGTAGTCTGCAATGGCCAAGCCCATTGTCTACATTAAAAAGACATTGTCACCTATGTACATTCAATCATTCAGAAAGCTGCTAACAGATTAAACAGTGAGAAAAACAACTTTATTTTTTAACATTGTTTAATCGTCGAAAACCCACTTCATCTCCTTCTCGAACCACCGCTCGCGTAGCCACTTGCTCGATTCTTCTTCGTCTTGTGGCACTTCATCCTGGCCTGAAATGTAATCCTTTTTTTCTTAAAATTAAATATGATTTTAAAATAAGAGTAAGCTTTCGAGGTGTCAGAAAATAAGGTATGGAAAATATTCATCTCTGATAAAAGACGACAGAAATGAGTAATCGAAAACTAGTTGAACCGCGCCATGTAAAACAAGATTCTTATTTGTAGAATAGACCAGAATAATAACGGGACCTTGTCAAAACAGAAACGACATTTGCGCTAAAAGTGTCGTAACTTTCTTCATTGTTATCGCAGACGGATAAAATTAGCACCAATCAATTTCTCTTTACAAGATCTATCCAACGATAGCACTTTTGTGACTGAAGCTTAAAAATTTAAAATTTTCAACTTTTTTGCCTGCTGTCCAAGAACTGCGAAACCTATATGGTTCAATTCATCTCAATGAGAGCAATCGCGCGGAATATTGGTTGAACCGGTACGATCACCCTGAACAAAGTTATGGGATCCACGGTCCCATAATAACACTTGCCATAAGCCTTGACATCAAAGTGGATGTCCTTGGGGAAGCGGCCTTCGAAGAATAGATCTGTCTCCGATTGCACAATCGTGTCTGCGTACGCAACAGTGACGTCATACACGTTCTCGATGTAGTTGCCTGCAAGAAGATCATTTTATTCGTTCGCAGAATACAGTGGTTAAAAAGAGGAAGCTGGAGAAAATATTTCTCGCAATAAATCAAGGAAAAAAATAATACCATCCTGAAAACAATACCTTCCATTATAACAAGGCCTTAGAACAGATTAGACACCTGTCACGCAACTACCTATTAATTCTAGATTGATGGGATTTCAAGATTCTGCATTGCCTTTTCTCGGATAAGTTCACAATAAAAGTGTTATGAAATATAGGTTAAAAAAAATATAAATTCTCCCTGACATTCTCGCATGTAGTTGAGAAGATAGTTGAAGCCAGTGACACGGGGATGCACGACCTGAGTTGGGTAAAGAGGTTTGTTTTTACAACTTTACTCGTTTGAAAGGGATCAGGAGCATCCGCGCAGTTTTATAAATGGAGAAGACTCAACTCTAATTGTTGTATTGACCATAACTATCCTTAGCCTTAAGCTTAACTCTCTAACTTGTTCATATTTAGGAAGGTTGTTCTGCTCGGCGAATCGATCGCTTGCTTCGATAGCGTGCGGGCCGCGGTCCGTTCCTTCGGCAAACAGAAGCAGCTGAAATGGCAAGTCATTAGGGTTAAGGGTAAGATTCATTACATATACTTTTTTAACTGAATTAGTGAGAAATCATTCAAAACATTAGCAGCGAACTTTAGGGATGGTTGGTGAACAATAAACGTTGACTCATTCAGGTACAACATATTCATATTCATGTAGAAACTACTAATTATAAGAGCAAATTAAGCCTACTTGATAAGTCCGGCCGGCATCCTTGTAGTAGCGGATCAATTTCTCGATTCGGACACGATCCTGGAAAAGAGCAATGTTATGGGAATTTTAAGCTGAAATTTTTTCTATGTGATTACATAGAAAAAATTTAAAAAAATAAGTACTTAATTTAAAGTTTAGCATTTTTTTCTTAATTCAAAGGAATTAATTTAGAATATTAATTCACTGAAAAAAACTTTAAGCAAATACCTTTTCGAAGCTTCGCTGAAGGAAGATGAACGCACCGCAACCCATTGCCCACCCGGCGCCAGGAATCAGCTTCAGGTCCCGCTAAAATAAGAGAAACAAGAAATTAAAGGGCAAGAAAACATGATACATCAAATCCAAGGCACAACAAAAAAAAGAGAAGAGATATTTTTGGAAAAGCAACGAAAAGAGGATACCGAAAATAAAGAAACAATATTATTTAACAGTAAGTTATCTAATATTTACGAAATCAATAGTGATAAAGATATTTAAAAAAGGCAACCTTGAGTGATATCTTCTCAGTGGTGAGCAGCCACGGATCCATCCGATACAGTGCGTTCCAGAAGAACATCCAGTCCAGTCTAAATATAGAAATATAAAATTTGCATTTACTTAGTGCATATTTTTAAAGCCTTAATAAAGTAGTAAAATCTGAAAATTGTAGCTTTCGACAAAGCCAACCAACCGTGTGCGATGATTCATGAGAATGATGGCCGGCTTGTCGCGATTGATGAGATCTCCCGTGACATGGAAGCGTACGCCGTAGACGAACGAGAGGAGAGACTGAACTACTTTACATTTTAACATGATATCTTTTTTTTAACATATTTAAAACACAACCTTTAAAATAACTAAAAACCTATTCACTACATCGTCACTGTATTTCGCCTAATAAAAAAGAGAATTTATAACACTTTATTAGAATAATATGCCAGCAATTGTTTTAAAGATTCACTGCTAAAATCTTCAATTATTCATATGAACGACTTCTTCAGCTTTTTACGCAATTTAAAATATATAAGTCCCGTGAAGTTCTCCTTCCCTTTTCCTTCAAAGGCCACAGCCAGGCATTGAGTCAGCATTCTTTTGTTCATCTTATTTCGCCTAATAAAAAAGAGAATTTATAACACTTTATTAGAATAATATGCCAGCAATTGTTTTAAAGATTCACTGCTAAAATCTTCAATTATTCATATTAACGACTTCTTCAGCTTTTTACGCAATTTAAAATATATAAGTCCCGTGAAGTTCTCCTTCCCTTTTCCTTCAAAGGCCACAGCCAGGCATTGAGTCAGCATTCTTTTGTTCATCTGTTCCAAGATAGCGTCATTCCCCATTGTCTGATAATATCTTACGAAAACGCGCTCCATAACTAGAGAAAGGGAGCACTTTCCTTATCACAAGGGTGCTCTCTACCTTTTGTTATCACTTGGCAACATTCTTGTTTCGCTCGTAAGAAGAACGACCACTCGATGGCTACTTTCTATTTCATCGTTCTGCACTATCACTTTCATTCGTCGTGCAAGACGAACAACAATGAAGACAGACAAAAGAATTAAGATTTTCACTTGAATCCTACAGGGAACGGTAAAGAAGGTTAAAGTTACGGTAGAAAAAGACCAGACAACAGACACCACAGCTCATGTGTTCACAGACTTTTCTCGTGGATTGCAGTTTCAGAACTGGAATGCGAGGCACAGGGTTATAAGAAGAAGGTAGGAAAGCGAGCAAGAAAGAAGGAGAAGATAAACTGGAGTTGCCAATGTTCACTTGTAGTTGGAACCACGTTCACGTGAAGATCACGTTGACAGTCGCCGCAGTTAACAAGGAACACCTCGTGAGGCGACACTTAACCCAGCGAACAACACAGGTCGCCCCAATGAGATCAGTAACATCATATACTTCTTGCCATGGCAGAATACAGATGATTCCACACAAATTCATAAAGAAATCCACAAGAACTTCAACATAACTTTTTTCAACATACCTTTTAACTATCACAAATTTTCAAAATACTGCTAACGTAACAAGCATATAGTTACCCTATGAAACCTTGTGTGAACGAAATTAACTTAAGTAGTTACATAACCTTAAGATGTTAGAATGAAGAAGAGATAAAAAATGCCGAACCGCCGGAAAGGTGAGCCAGTAGCCGACGAAGCGATCTGCGCAGACTCGCCAGCCAGTCGGAGCGATGCGAGCGAGAGGAACGAACTATAAGCAATTCATTTTCCTTCTTTAGAAAGAACTCTTATTATTTACAATTATCCTCTTTTTAGCCTTTACAGTTATAAAGCATTTAAAAATGTCATCAGCTAACAGTATCAAATGGTCCAAAATAATCTATGACTTTCTTTAGTTATATAACTGGCAATTAGCATTACCTTGGCTACTGCAGCTCGAAGAAAATAAAATGTATAAAAAAAATCGACGCAAAACCCTGAAAAAAGTAAAAAAAAAGTAAGTTTTCAAAACTTCCTGATTTCGTAATTCGCGAAGAACTGACCGGTATGAGAATGAAGATGGAGCCCAAGAATGAAGTAATGAAGAGCAGGATGACAAAGACCACGCCATTCAAGCGGCCGAACATCTTGAAAAGAGGCAGGCGCTGCTTTTTCTCTTGTTTGACGCTCTCTTCCGATACCCTTAAATATTTCACAATCCTTAACTTAACAAAACACATATGCTTATCCATCGAACATCGAAGCAGATCAAAGGAAAGCGAATCGAATGAATAAAACGAACGAAGGGTGTACGGTCAAACAATGAAAGCGATATCTCTTTGATTATGATCGAAAATTGTGCCAAAGATTTAGCAAGGGTAAACACAAACAATTCCACAATACAGAACTTGCTCATAGCCGTGACTCTTTCGAACGTATCACGGTGAATAATAAAAGCAAACAAAGACAAAATATATTTCACTTTATGGTGACGAGACGCGACAGGCTCTTTCAAAAGTAGAATTTTTAGTGTGCTGTCGAGTGATGCGACCAATTAAAAACATCGCTGGACTTGTTGTAGGTACACTATTTCCTTGTTCATATTAATTATTTAACAGTTTTTTTAAAAATAAAATTAGAAGATGTTTTTCTATCACCGCATTCTATACTTCGTCACCTCGGTGTATATTCCGTGAACATAGAGGATAGTATGTTCATATTCTTCTGCTTATTCTTTTTCTCGTCCTGCATTCCACCTCTTATGATGTAGAAGAGTACCGGAGAGATAGTGAGAGGAGATTGGGGTAGTGAGTCCGCTCTACCAACTGAGCTATGGCTGGGCACGACACGACTTATGTCGGAAAACTAATCAAACAATTCTTCACTTGTATTTAGAAAACGTGAATTCGGACAAAAAGAAGCTCCAGCCAAACGGATTCGAACCAGTGACCTAAGGATAGCTGCTACTCTACAGTCCTCCGCTCTACCAACTGAGCTATGGCTGGGCACGACACGACTTATGTCGGAAAACTAATCAAACAATTCTTCACTTGTATTTAGAAAACGTGAATTCGGACAAAAAGAAGCTCCAGCCAAACGGATTCGAACCAGTGACCTAAGGATAGCTGCTACTCTACAGTCCTCCGCTCTACCAACTGAGCTATGGCTGGGCACGACACGACTTATGTCGGAAAACTAATCAAACAATTCTTCACTTGTATTTAGAAAACGTGAATTCGGACAAAAAGAAGCTCCAGCCAAACGGATTCGAACCAGTGACCTAAGGATAGCTGCTACTCTACAGTCCTCCGCTCTACCAACTGAGCTATGGCTGGGCACGACACGACTTATGTTGGGAAAACTAATCAAACAATTCTTCACTTGTATTTAGAAAACGTGAATTCGGACAAAAAGAAGCTCCAGCCAAACGGATTCGAACCAGTGACCTAAGGATAGCTGCTACTCTACAGTCCTCCGCTCTACCAACTGAGCTATGGCTGGGCACGACACGACTTATGTCGGAAAACTAATCAAACAATTCTTCACTTGTATTTAGAAAACGTGAATTCGGACAAAAAGAAGCTCCAGCCAAACGGATTTGAACCAGTGACCTAAGGATAGCTGCTACTCTACAGTCCTCCGCTCTACCAACTGAGCTATGGCTGGGCACGACACGACTTATGTCGGAAAACTAATCAAACAATTCTTCACTTGTATTTAGAAAACGTGAATTCGGACAAAAAGAAGCTCCAGCCAAACGGATTCGAACCAGTGACCTAAGGATAGCTGCTACTCTACAGTCCTCCGCTCTACCAACTGAGCTATGGCTGGGCACGACACGACTTATGTCGGAAAACTAATCGAACAATTCTTCACTTGTATTTAGAAAACGTGAATTCGGACAAAAAGAAGCTCCAGCCAAACGGATTCGAACCAGTGACCTAAGGATAGCTGCTACTCTACAGTCCTCCGCTCTACCAACTGAGCTATGGCTGGGCACGACACGACTTATGTCGGAAAACTAATCAAACAATTCTTCACTTGTATTTAGAAAACGTGAATTCGGACAAAGAGAAGCTCCAGCCAAACGGATTCGAACCAGTGACCTAAGGATAGCTGCTACTCTACAGTCCTCCGCTCTACCAACTGAGCTATGGCTGGGCACGACACGACTTATGTCGGAAAACTAATCAAACAATTCTTCACTTGTATTTAGAAAACGTGAATTCGGACAAAAAGAAGCTCCAGCCAAACGGATTCGAACCAGTGACCTAAGGATAGCTGCTACTCTACAGTCCTCCGCTCTACCAACTGAGCTATGGCTGGGCACGACACGACTTATGTCGGAAAACTAATCAAACAATTCTTCACTTGTATTTAGAAAACGTGAATTCGGACAAAAAGAAGCTCCAGCCAAACGGATTCGAACCAGTGACCTAAGGATAGCTGCTACTCTACAGTCCTCCGCTCTACCAACTGAGCTATGGCTGGGCACGACACGACTTATGTCGGAAAACTAATCAAACAATTCTTCACTTGTATTTAGAAAACGTGAATTCGGACAAAAAGAAGCTCCAGCCAAACGGATTCGAACCAGTGACCTAAGGATAGCTGCTACTCTACAGTCCTCCGCTCTACCAACTGAGCTATGGCTGGGCATGCCCTGAGCGACATCGGAAAACTTATAAAGGACTGCTCATAGAGAGACGTTGAATAGCTCCAGCAATCAGCTCCAGGGACGAACTCAAACATATAAAGGGAGAGAAAATTTTTAACTTTTAAAAAGTCGAAAAAAAAGCTTCATACAGCCCGATCAAACAATTCTACACTTGTATCTATATTTATATTACGTGTATTCGAATAGGCTCCAGCAACCGGATTCGAATCAGAGATCTAGCTACAGTACTCTGCTCCACACACAAATCAAAAGATATGTACAGAGAGAAACAGTAAAATTTTTGAAATAAAAAAAAATTGTGAATATACCAAAAAGCTCCAGCCAACCGGATTCGAACCAGTGACCTAAGGATAGCTGCTACTCTACAGTCCTCCGCTCTACCAACTGAGCTATGGCTGGGCACGACACGACTTATGTCGGAAAACTAATCAAACAATTCTTCACTTGTATTTAGAAAACGTGAATTCGGACAAAAAGAAGCTCCAGCCAACCGGATTCGAACCAGTGACCTAAGGATAGCTGCTACTCTACAGTCCTCCGCTCTACCAACTGAGCTATGGCTGGGCACGACACGACTTATGTCGGAAAACTAATCAAACAATTCTTCACTTGTATTTAGAAAACGTGAATTCGGACAAAAAGAAGCTCCAGCCAAACGGATTCGAACCAGTGACCTAAGGATAGCTGCTACTCTACAGTCCTCCGCTCTACCAACTGAGCTATGGCTGGGCACGACACGACTTATGTTGGGAAAACTAATCAAACAATTCTTCACTTGTATTTAGAAAACGTGAATTCGGACAAAAAGAAGCTCCAGCCAAACGGATTCGAACCAGTGACCTAAGGATAGCTGCTACTCTACAGTCCTCCGCTCTACCAACTGAGCTATGGCTGGGCACGACACGACTTATGTCGGAAAACTAATCAAACAATTCTTCACTTGTATTTAGAAAACGTGAATTCGGACAAAAAGAAGCTCCAGCCAAACGGATTTGAACCAGTGACCTAAGGATAGCTGCTACTCTACAGTCCTCCGCTCTACCAACTGAGCTATGGCTGGGCACGACACGACTTATGTCGGAAAACTAATCAAACAATTCTTCACTTGTATTTAGAAAACGTGAATTCGGACAAAAAGAAGCTCCAGCCAAACGGATTCGAACCAGTGACCTAAGGATAGCTGCTACTCTACAGTCCTCCGCTCTACCAACTGAGCTATGGCTGGGCACGACACGACTTATGTCGGAAAACTAATCGAACAATTCTTCACTTGTATTTAGAAAACGTGAATTCGGACAAAAAGAAGCTCCAGCCAAACGGATTCGAACCAGTGACCTAAGGATAGCTGCTACTCTACAGTCCTCCGCTCTACCAACTGAGCTATGGCTGGGCACGACACGACTTATGTCGGAAAACTAATCAAACAATTCTTCACTTGTATTTAGAAAACGTGAATTCGGACAAAGAGAAGCTCCAGCCAAACGGATTCGAACCAGTGACCTAAGGATAGCTGCTACTCTACAGTCCTCCGCTCTACCAACTGAGCTATGGCTGGGCACGACACGACTTATGTCGGAAAACTAATCAAACAATTCTTCACTTGTATTTAGAAAACGTGAATTCGGACAAAAAGAAGCTCCAGCCAAACGGATTCGAACCAGTGACCTAAGGATAGCTGCTACTCTACAGTCCTCCGCTCTACCAACTGAGCTATGGCTGGGCACGACACGACTTATGTCGGAAAACTAATCAAACAATTCTTCACTTGTATTTAGAAAACGTGAATTCGGACAAAAAGAAGCTCCAGCCAAACGGATTCGAACCAGTGACCTAAGGATAGCTGCTACTCTACAGTCCTCCGCTCTACCAACTGAGCTATGGCTGGGCACGACACGACTTATGTCGGAAAACTAATCAAACAATTCTTCACTTGTATTTAGAAAACGTGAATTCGGACAAAAAGAAGCTCCAGCCAAACGGATTCGAACCAGTGACCTAAGGATAGCTGCTACTCTACAGTCCTCCGCTCTACCAACTGAGCTATGGCTGGGCATGCCCTGAGCGACATCGGAAAACTTATAAAGGACTGCTCATAGAGAGACGTTGAATAGCTCCAGCAATCAGCTCCAGGGACGAACTCAAACATATAAAGGGAGAGAAAATTTTTAACTTTTAAAAAGTCGAAAAAAAAGCTTCATACAGCCCGATCAAACAATTCTACACTTGTATCTATATTTATATTACGTGTATTCGAATAGGCTCCAGCAACCGGATTCGAATCAGAGATCTAGCTACAGTACTCTGCTCCACACACAAATCAAAAGATATGTACAGAGAGAAACAGTAAAATTTTTGAAATAAAAAAAAATTGTGAATATACCAAAAAGCTCCAGCCAACCGGATTCGAACCAGTGACCTAAGGATAGCTGCTACTCTACAGTCCTCCGCTCTACCAACTGAGCTATGGCTGGGCACGACACGACTTATGTCGGAAAACTAATCAAACAATTCTTCACTTGTATTTAGAAAACGTGAATTCGGACAAAAAGAAGCTCCAGCCAACCGGATTCGAACCAGTGACCTAAGGATAGCTGCTACTCTACAGTCCTCCGCTCTACCAACTGAGCTATGGCTGGGCACGACACGACTTATGTCGGAAAATTAATCAAACAATTCTTCACTTGTATTTAGAAAACGTGAATTCGGACAAAAAGAAGCTCCAGCCAAACGGATTCGAACCAGTGACCTAAGGATAGCTGCTACTCTACAGTCCTCCGCTCTACCAACTGAGCTATGGCTGGGCACGACACGACTTATGTCGGAAAACTAATCAAACAATTCTTCACTTGTATTTAGAAAACGTGAATTCGGACAAAAAGAAGCTCCAGCCAACCGGATTCGAACCAGTGACCTAAGGATAGCTGCTACTCTAGAGTCCTCCGCTCTACCAACTGAGCTATGGCTGGGCATGCCCTGAGCGACATCGGAAAACTTATAAAGGACTGCTCATAGAGAGACGTTGAATAGCTCCAGCAGTCAGCTAAAGGGACGAACTCAAACATATAAAGGGAGAGAAAATTTTTAACTTTTAAAAAGTCGAAAAAAAAGCTTCATACAGCCCGAACAAACAATTCTACACTTGTATCTATATTTATATTACGTGTATTCGAATAGGCTCCAGCTAACCGGATTAGAATCAGAGATCTAGCTACAGTACTCTGCTCCACATACAAATCAAAAGATATGTACAGAGAGAAACAGTAAAATTTTTGAAATAAAAAAAAATTGTGAATATACCAAAAAGCTCCAGCCAACCGGATTCGAACCAGTGACCTAAGGATATCTGCTACTCTACAGTGCTCCGCTCTACCAACTGAGCTATGGCTGGGCACGACACGACTTATGTCGAAAAACTAATCAAACAATTCTTCACTTGTATTTAGAAAACGTGAATTCGGACAAAAAGAAGCTCCAGCCAACCGGATTCGAACCAGTGACCTAAGGATAGCTGCTACTCTACAGTCCTCCGCTCTACCAACTGAGCTATGGCTGGGCATGCCCTGAGCGACATCGGAAAACTTATAAAGGACTGCTCATAGAGAGACGTTGAATAGCTCCAGCAGTCAGCTCCAGGGACGAACTCAAACATATAAAGGGAGAGAAAAATTTTAACTTTTAAAAAGTCGAAAAAAAAAGCTTCATACAGCCCGAACAAACAATTCTACACTTTTATCTATATTTATATTACGTGTATTCGAATAGGCTCCAGCTAACCGGATTCGAATCAGAGATCTAGCTACAGTACTCTGCTCCACACACAAATCAAAAGATATGTACAGAGAGAAACAGTAAAATTTTTGAAATAAAAAAAAATTGTGAATATACCAAAAAGCTCCAGCCAACCGGATTCGAACCAGTGACCTAAGGATATCTGCTACTCTACAGTCCTCCGCTCTACCAACTGAGCTATGGCTGGGCACGACACGACTTATGTCGGAAAACTAATCAAACAATTCTTCACTTGTATTTAGAAAACGTGAATTCGGACAAAAAGAAGCTCCAGCAAACCGGATTCGAACCAGTGACCTAAGGATAGCTGCTACTCTACAGTCCTCCGCTCTACCAACTGAGCTATGGCTGGGCATGCCCTGAGCGACATCGGAAAACTTATAAAGGACTGCTCATAGAGAGACGTTGAATAGCTCCAGCAATCAGCTCCAGGGACGAACTCAAACATATAAAGGGAGAGAAAATTTTTAACTTTTAAAAAGTCGAAAAAAAAAAAGCTTCATACAGCCCGATCAAACAATTCTACACTTGTATCTATATTTATATTACGTGTATTCGAATAGGCTCCAGCTAACCGGATTCGAATCAGAGATCTAGCTACAGTACTCTGCTCCACACACAAATCAAAAGATATGTACAGAGAGAAACAGTAAAATTTTTGAAATAAAAAAAAAATTGTGAATATACCAAAAAGCTCCAGCCAACCGGATTCGAACCAGTGACCTAAGGATATCTGCTACTCTACAGTCCTCCGCTCTACCAACTGAGCTATGGCTGGGCACGACACGACTTATGTCGGAAAACTAATCAAACAATTCTTCACTTGTATTTAGAAAACGTGAATTCGGACAAAAAGAAGCTCCAGCAAACCGGATTCGAACCAGTGACCTAAGGATAGCTGCTACTCTACAGTCCTCCGCTCTACCAACTGAGCTATGGCTGGGCATGCCCTGAGCGACATCGGAAAACTTATAAAGGACTGCTCATAGAGAGACGTTGAATAGCTCCAGCAATCAGCTCCAGGGACGAACTCAAACATATAAAGGGAGAGAAAATTTTTAACTTTTAAAAAGTCGAAAAAAAAAAGCTTCATACAGCCCGATCAAACAATTCTACACTTGTATCTATATTTATATTACGTGTATTCGAATAGGCTCCAGCTAACCGGATTCGAATCAGAGATCTAGCTACAGTACTCTGCTCCACACACAAATCAAAAGATATGTACAGAGAGAAACAGTAAAATTTTTGAAAAAAAAAATTGTGAATATACCAAAAAGCTCCAGCCAACCGGATTCGAACCAGTGACCTAAGGATATCTGCTACTCTACAGTCCTCCGCTCTACCAACTGAGCTATGGCTGGGCATGCCCTGAGCGACATCGGAAAACTTATAAAGGACTGCTCATAGAGAGACGTTGAATAGCTCCAGCAGTCAGCTCCAGGGACGAACTCAAACATATAAAGGGAGAGAAAAATTTTAACTTTTAAAAAGTCGAAAAAAAAAGCTTCATACAGCCCGAACAAACAATTCTACACTTTTATCTATATTTATATTACGTGTATTCGAATAGGCTCCAGCTAACCGGATTCGAATCAGAGATCTAGCTACAGTACTCTGCTCCACACACAAATCAAAAGATATGTACAGAGAGAAACAGTAAAATTTTTGAAATAAAAAAAAAATTGTGAATATACCAAAAAGCTCCAGCCAACCGGATTCGAACCAGTGACCTAAGGATATCTGCTACTCTACAGTCCTCCGCTCTACCAACTGAGCTATGGCTGGGCACGACACGACTTATGTCGGAAAACTAATCAAACAATTCTTCACTTGTATTTAGAAAACGTGAATTCGGACAAAAAGAAGCTCCAGCAAACCGGATTCGAACCAGTGACCTAAGGATAGCTGCTACTCTACAGTCCTCCGCTCTACCAACTGAGCTATGGCTGGGCATGCCCTGAGCGACATCGGAAAACTTATAAAGGACTGCTCATAGAGAGACGTTGAATAGCTCCAGCAATCAGCTCCAGGGACGAACTCAAACATATAAAGGGAGAGAAAATTTTTAACTTTTAAAAAGTCGAAAAAAAAAAAGCTTCATACAGCCCGATCAAACAATTCTACACTTGTATCTATATTTATATTACGTGTATTCGAATAGGCTCCAGCTAACCGGATTCGAATCAGAGATCTAGCTACAGTACTCTGCTCCACACACAAATCAAAAGATATGTACAGAGAGAAACAGTAAAATTTTTGAAATAAAAAAAAATTGTGAATATACCAAAAAGCTCCAGCCAACCGGATTCGAACCAGTGACCTAAGGATATCTGCTACTCTACAGTCCTCCGCTCTACCAACTGAGCTATGGCTGGGCACGACACGACTTATGTCGGAAAACTAATCAAACAATTCTTCACTTGTATTTAGAAAACGTGAATTCGGACAAAAAGAAGCTCCAGCAAACCGGATTCGAACCAGTGACCTAAGGATAGCTGCTACTCTACAGTCCTCCGCTCTACCAACTGAGCTATGGCTGGGCATGCCCTGAGCGACATCGGAAAACTTATAAAGGACTGCTCATAGAGAGACGTTGAATAGCTCCAGCAATCAGCTCCAGGGACGAACTCAAACATATAAAGGGAGAGAAAATTTTTAACTTTTAAAAAGTCGAAAAAAAAAAGCTTCATACAGCCCGATCAAACAATTCTACACTTGTATCTATATTTATATTACGTGTATTCGAATAGGCTCCAGCTAACCGGATTCGAATCAGAGATCTAGCTACAGTACTCTGCTCCACACACAAATCAAAAGATATGTACAGAGAGAAACAGTAAAATTTTTGAAAAAAAAAATTGTGAATATACCAAAAAGCTCCAGCCAACCGGATTCGAACCAGTGACCTAAGGATATCTGCTACTCTACAGTCCTCCGCTCTACCAACTGAGCTATGGCTGGGCACGACACGACTTATGTCGGAAAACTAATCAAACAATTCTTCACTTGTATTTATAAAACGTGAATTCGGACAAAAAGAAGCTCCAGCCAACCGGATTCGAACCAGTGACCTAAGGATAGCTGCTACTCTACAGTTCTCCGCTCTACCAACTGAGCTATGGCTGGGCATGCTCTGAGCGACATCGGAAAACTTATAAAGGACTGCTCATAGAGAGACGTTGAATAGCTCCAGCAGTCAGCTCCAGGGACGAACTCAAACATATAAAGGGAGAGAAAATTTTTAACTTTTAAAAAGTCGAAAAAAAAAGCTTCATACAGCCCGATCAAACAATTCTACACTTGTATCTATATTTATATTACGTGTATTCGAATAGGCTCCAGCTAACCGGATTCGAATCAGAGATCTAGCTACAGTACTCTGCTCCACATACAAATCAAAAGATATGTACAGAGAGAAACAGTAAAATTTTTGAAATAAAAAAAAATTGTGAATATACCAAAAAGCTCCAGCCAACCGGATTCGAACCAGTGACCTAAGGATATCTGCTACTCTACAGTCCTCCGCTCTACCAACTGAGCTATGGCTGGGCACGACACGACTTATGTCGGAAAACTAATCAAACAATTCTTCACTTGTATTTAGAAAACGTGAATTCGGACAAAAAGAAGCTCCAGCCAACCGGATTCGAACCAGTGACCTAAGGATAGCTGCTACTCTACAGTCCTCCGCTCTACCAACTGAGCTATGGCTGGGCATGCCCTGAGCGACATCGGAAAACTTATAAAGAACTGCTCATAGAGAGACGTTGAATAGCTCCAGCAGTCAGCTCCAGGGACGAACTCAAACATATAAAGGGAGAGAAAATTTTTAACTTTTAAAAAGTCGAAAAAAA
Source organism: Allodiplogaster sudhausi (assembly GCA_945643635.1). Taxonomy (NCBI): domain Eukaryota; kingdom Metazoa; phylum Nematoda; class Chromadorea; order Rhabditida; family Diplogasteridae; genus Allodiplogaster; species Allodiplogaster sudhausi. The sequence goes on from CALZFC010000243.1 coordinate 1,387,718, forward strand.
AAGCTTCATACAGCCCGAACAAACAATTCTACACTTTTATCTATATTTATATTACGTGTATTCGAATAGGCTCCAGCTAACCGGATTCGAATCAGAGATCTAGCTACAGTACTCTGCTCCACACACAAATCAAAAGATATGTACAGAGAGAAACAGTAAAATTTTTGAAATAAAAAAAAATTGTGAATATACCAAAAAGCTCCAGCCAACCGGATTCGAACCAGTGACCTAAGGATATCTGCTACTCTACAGTCCTCCGCTCTACCAACTGAGCTATGGCTGGGCACGACACGACTTATGTCGGAAAACTAATCAAACAATTCTTCACTTGTATTTAGAAAACGTGAATTCGGACAAAAAGAAGCTCCAGCCAAACGGATTCGAACCAGTGACCTAAGGATATCTGCTACTCTACAATCCTCCGCTCTACCAACTGAGCTATGGCTGGGCATGCCCTGAGCGACATCGGAAAACTTATAAAGGAATGCTCATAGAGAGACGTTGAATAGCTCCAGTAGTCAGCTCCAGGGACGAACTCAAACACATATAGGGAGAGAAAATTTTTAACTTTTAAAGAGTCGAAAAAATAACAAAAAGCCTCATAAAGCCCGATCAAACAATTCTACACTTGTATCTATATTTATATTACGTGTATTCGAATAGGCTCCAGCTAACCGGATTCGAATCAGAGATCTAGCTACAGTACTCTGCTCCACACACAAATCAAAAGATATGTACAGAGAGAAACAGTAAAATTTTTGAAATAAAAAAAAATTGTGAATATACCAAAAAGCTCCAGCCAACCGGATTCGAACCAGTGACCTAAGGATAGCTGCTACTCTACAGTCCTCCGCTCTACCAACTGAGCTATGGCTGGGCATGCCTTGAGCGACATCGGAAAACTTATAAAGGAATGCTCATAGAGAGACGTTGAATAGCTCCAGTAGTCAGCTCCAGGGACGAACTCAAACACATATAGGGAGAGAAAATTTTTAACTTTTAAAAAGTCAAAAAAATAACAAAAAGCTTTATACAGCCCGATCAAACAATTCTACACTTGTATCTATATTTATATGTATTCGAATAAAATAGGCTCCAGCTAACAGGATTCGAATCAGAGATCTAGCTACAGCACTCTGCTCCACACACAAATCAAAAGATATGTACAGAGAGAAACAGTAAAATTTTTGAAATAAAAAAAAATTGTGAATATACCAAAAAGTTCCAGCCAACCGGATTCGAACCAGTGACCTAAGGATATCTGCTACTCTACAGTCCTCCGCTCTACCAACTGAGCTATGGCTGAGCACGACACAACTTATGTCGGAAAACTAATAAAACAATTCTTCACTTGTATTTAGAAAACGTGAATTCATACAAAAAGAAGCTCCAGCCAACCGGATTCGAACCAGTGACCTAAGGATAGCTGCTACTCTACAGTCCTCCGCTCTACCAACTGAGCTATGGCTGGGCATGCCCTGAGCGACATCTGAAAACTTATAAAGGAATGCTCATAGAGAGACGTTGAATAGCTCCAGCAGTCAGCTCCAGGGACGAACTCAAACATATAAAGGGAGAGAAAATTTTTAACTTTTAAAAAGTCGAAAAAAAAAGCTTCATACAGCCCGATCAAACAATTCTACACTTGTATCTATATTTATATTACGTGTATTCGAATAGGCTCCAGCTAACCGGATTCGAATCAGAGATCTAGCTGCAGTACTCTGCTCCACACACAAATCAAAAGATATGTACAGAGAGAAACAGTAAAATTTTTGAAATAAAAAAAAATTGTGAATATACCAAAAAGCTCCAGGCAACCGGATTCGAACCAGTGACCTAAGGATATCTGCTACTCTACAGTCCTCCGCTCTACCAACTGAGCTATGGCTGGGCACGACACGACTTATGTCGGAAAACTAATCAAACAATTCTTCACTTGTATTTATAAAACGTGAATTCGGACAAAAAGAAGCTCCAGCCAACCGGATTCGAACCAGTGACCTAAGGCTAGCTGCTACTCTACAGTCCTCCGCTCTACCAACTGAGCTATGGCTGGGCATGATCTGAGCGACATCGGAAAACTTATAAAGGACTGCTCATAGAGAGACGTTGAATAGCTCCAGCAGTCAGCTCCAGGGACGAACTCAAACATATAAAGGGAGAGAAAATTTTTAACTTTTAAAAAGTCGAAAAAAAAAAGCTTCATACAGCCCGATCAAACAATTCTACACTTGTATCTATATTTATATTACGTGTATTCGAATAGGCTCCAGCTAACCGGATTAGAATCAGAGATCTAGCTACAGTACTCTGCACCACATACAAATCAAAAGATATGTACAGAGAGAAACAGTAAAATTTTTGAAATAAAAAAAATTGTGAATATACCAAAAAGCTCCAGCCAACCGGATTCGAACCAGTGGCCTAAGGATATCTGCTACTCTACAATCCTCCGCTCTACCAACTGAGCTATGGCTGGGCATGCCCTGAGCGACATCGGAAAACTTATAAAGGAATGCTCATAGAGAGACGTTGAATAGCTCCAGTAGTCAGCTCCAGGGACGAACTCAAACACATATAGGGAGAGAAAATTTTTAACTTTTAAAGAGTCGAAAAAATAACAAAAAGCCTCATAAAGCCCGATCAAACAATTCTACACTTGTATCTATATTTATATTACGTGTATTCGAATAGGCTCCAGCTAACCGGATTCGAATCAGAGATCTAGCTACAGTACTCTGCTCCACACACAAATCAAAAGATATGTACAGAGAGAAACAGTAAAATTTTTGAAATAAAAAAAATTGTGAATATACCAAAAAGCTCCAGCCAACCGGATTCGAACCAGTGACCTAAGGATATCTGCTACTCTACAGTCCTCCGCTCTACCAACTGAGCTATGGCTGGGCATGCCTTGAGCGACATCGGAAAACTTATAAAGGACTGCTCATAGAGAGACGTTGAATAGCTCCAGCAATCAGCTCCAGGGACGAACTCAAACATATAAAGGGAGAGAAAATTTTTAACTTTTAAAAAGTCGAAAAAAAAAGCTTCATACAGCCCGATCAAACAATTCTACACTTGTATCTATATTTATATTACGTGTATTCGAATAGGCTCCAGCTAACCGGATTAGAATCAGAGATCTAGCTACAGTACTCTGCACCACATACAAATCAAAAGATATGTACAGAGAGAAACAGTAAAATTTTTGAAATAAAAAAAATTGTGAATATACCAAAAAGCTCCAGCCAACCGGATTCGAACCAGTGGCCTAAGGATATCTGCTACTCTACAGTCCTCCGCTCTACCAACTGAGCTATGGCTGAGCACGACACGACTTATGTCGGAAAACTAATAAAACAATTCTTCACTTGTATTTAGAAAACGTGAATTCGGACAAAAAGAAGCTCCAGCCAACCGGATTCGAACCAGTGAGCTAAGGATAGCTGCTACTCTACAGTCCTCCGCTCTACCAACTGAGCTATGGCTGGGCATGCCCTGAGCGACATCTGAAAACTTATAAAGGAATGCTCATAGAGAGACGTTGAATAGCTCCAGTAGTCAGCTCCAGGGACGAACTCAAACACATATAAGGACAGAAAATTTTTAACTTTTAAAGAGTCGAAAAAATAACAAAAAGCCTCATAAAGCCCGATCAAACAATTCAACACTTGTATCTATATTTATATTACGTGTATTCGAATAAAATAGGCTCCAGCTAACCGGATTCGAATCAGAGATCTAGCTACAGTACTCTGCTCCACACACAAATCAAAAGATATGTACAGAGAGAAACAGTAAAAATTTTGAAAAAAAAAATTGTGAATATACCAAAAAGCTAAAGCCAACCGGATTCGAACCAGTGACCTAAGGATATCTGCTACTCTACAGTCCTCCGCTCTACCAACTGAGCTATGGCTGGGCATGCCTTGAGCGACATCGGAAAACTTATAAAGGAATGCTCATAGAGAGACGTTGAATAGCTCCAGTAGTCAGCTCCAGGGACGAACTCAAACACATATAGGGAGAGAAAATTTTTAACTTTTAAAAAGTCAAAAAAATAACAAAAAGCTTTATACAGCCCGATCAAACAATTCTACACTTGTATCTATATTTATATTACGTGTATTCGAATAAAATAGGCTCCAGCTAACAGGATTCGAATCAGAGATCTAGCTACAGCACTCTGCTCCACACACAAATCAAAAGATATGTACAGAGAGAAACAGTAAAATTTTTGAAAAAAAAAAAATTGTGAATATACCAAAAAGCTCCAGCCAACCGGATTCGAACCAGTGGCCTAAGGATATCTGCTACTCTACAATCCTCCGCTCTACCAACTGAGCTATGGCTGGGCATGCCCTGAGCGACATCGGAAAACTTATAAAGGAATGCTCATAGAGAGACGTTGAATAGCTCCAGTAGTCAGCTCCAGGGACGAACTCAAACACATATAGGGAGAGAAAATTTTTAACTTTTAAAGAGTCGAAAAAATAACAAAAAGCCTCATAAAGCCCGATCAAACAATTCTACACTTGTATCTATATTTATATTACGTGTATTCGAATAGGCTCCAGCTAACCGGATTCGAATCAGAGATCTAGCTACAGTACTCTGCTCCACACACAAATCAAAAGATATGTACAGAGAGAAACAGTAAAATTTTTGAAATAAAAAAAATTGTGAATATACCAAAAAGCTCCAGCCAACCGGATTCGAACCAGTGACCTAAGGATATCTGCTACTCTACAGTCCTCCGCTCTACCAACTGAGCTATGGCTGGGCATGCCTTGAGCGACATCGGAAAACTTATAAAGGACTGCTCATAGAGAGACGTTGAATAGCTCCAGCAATCAGCTCCAGGGACGAACTCAAACATATAAAGGGAGAGAAAATTTTTAACTTTTAAAAAGTCGAAAAAAAAAGCTTCATACAGCCCGATCAAACAATTCTACACTTGTATCTATATTTATATTACGTGTATTCGAATAGGCTCCAGCTAACCGGATTAGAATCAGAGATCTAGCTACAGTACTCTGCACCACATACAAATCAAAAGATATGTACAGAGAGAAACAGTAAAATTTTTGAAATAAAAAAAATTGTGAATATACCAAAAAGCTCCAGCCAACCGGATTCGAACCAGTGGCCTAAGGATATCTGCTACTCTACAGTCCTCCGCTCTACCAACTGAGCTATGGCTGAGCACGACACGACTTATGTCGGAAAACTAATAAAACAATTCTTCACTTGTATTTAGAAAACGTGAATTCGGACAAAAAGAAGCTCCAGCCAACCGGATTCGAACCAGTGAGCTAAGGATAGCTGCTACTCTACAGTCCTCCGCTCTACCAACTGAGCTATGGCTGGGCATGCCCTGAGCGACATCTGAAAACTTATAAAGGAATGCTCATAGAGAGACGTTGAATAGCTCCAGTAGTCAGCTCCAGGGACGAACTCAAACACATATAAGGACAGAAAATTTTTAACTTTTAAAGAGTCGAAAAAATAACAAAAAGCCTCATAAAGCCCGATCAAACAATTCAACACTTGTATCTATATTTATATTACGTGTATTCGAATAAAATAGGCTCCAGCTAACCGGATTCGAATCAGAGATCTAGCTACAGTACTCTGCTCCACACACAAATCAAAAGATATGTACAGAGAGAAACAGTAAAAATTTTGAAAAAAAAATTGTGAATATACCAAAAAGCTAAAGCCAACCGGATTCGAACCAGTGACCTAAGGATATCTGCTACTCTACAGTCCTCCGCTCTACCAACTGAGCTATGGCTGGGCATGCCTTGAGCGACATCGGAAAACTTATAAAGGAATGCTCATAGAGAGACGTTGAATAGCTCCAGTAGTCAGCTCCAGGGACGAACTCAAACACATATAGGGAGAGAAAATTTTTAACTTTTAAAAAGTCAAAAAAATAACAAAAAGCTTTATACAGCCCGATCAAACAATTCTACACTTGTATCTATATTTATATTACGTGTATTCGAATAAAATAGGCTCCAGCTAACAGGATTCGAATCAGAGATCTAGCTACAGCACTCTGCTCCACACACAAATCAAAAGATATGTACAGAGAGAAACAGTAAAATTTTTGAAATAAAAAAAATTGTGAATATACCAAAAAGCTCCAGCCAACCGGATTCGAACCAGTGGCCTAAGGATATCTGCTACTCTACAATCCTCCGCTCTACCAACTGAGCTATGGCTGGGCATGCCCTGAGCGACATCGGAAAACTTATAAAGGAATGCTCATAGAGAGACGTTGAATAGCTCCAGTAGTCAGCTCCAGGGACGAACTCAAACACATATAGGGAGAGAAAATTTTTAACTTTTAAAGAGTCGAAAAAATAACAAAAAGCCTCATAAAGCCCGATCAAACAATTCTACACTTGTATCTATATTTATATTACGTGTATTCGAATAGGCTCCAGCTAACCGGATTCGAATCAGAGATCTAGCTACAGTACTCTGCTCCACACACAAATCAAAAGATATGTACAGAGAGAAACAGTAAAATTTTTGAAATAAAAAAAATTGTGAATATACCAAAAAGCTCCAGCCAACCGGATTCGAACCAGTGACCTAAGGATATCTGCTACTCTACAGTCCTCCGCTCTACCAACTGAGCTATGGCTGGGCATGCCTTGAGCGACATCGGAAAACTTATAAAGGACTGCTCATAGAGAGACGTTGAATAGCTCCAGCAATCAGCTCCAGGGACGAACTCAAACATATAAAGGGAGAGAAAATTTTTAACTTTTAAAAAGTCGAAAAAAAAAGCTTCATACAGCCCGATCAAACAATTCTACACTTGTATCTATATTTATATTACGTGTATTCGAATAGGCTCCAGCTAACCGGATTAGAACCAGAGATCTAGCTACAGTACTCTGCACCACATACAAATCAAAAGATATGTACAGAGAGAAACAGTAAAATTTTTGAAATAAAAAAAATTGTGAATATACCAAAAAGCTCCAGCCAACCGGATTCGAACCAGTGGCCTAAGGATATCTGCTACTCTACAGTCCTCCGCTCTACCAACTGAGCTATGGCTGAGCACGACACGACTTATGTCGGAAAACTAATAAAACAATTCTTCACTTGTATTTAGAAAACGTGAATTCGGACAAAAAGAAGCTCCAGCCAACCGGATTCGAACCAGTGAGCTAAGGATAGCTGCTACTCTACAGTCCTCCGCTCTACCAACTGAGCTATGGCTGGGCATGCCCTGAGCGACATCTGAAAACTTATAAAGGAATGCTCATAGAGAGACGTTGAATAGCTCCAGTAGTCAGCTCCAGGGACGAACTCAAACACATATAAGGACAGAAAATTTTTAACTTTTAAAGAGTCGAAAAAATAACAAAAAGCCTCATAAAGCCCGATCAAACAATTCAACACTTGTATCTATATTTATATTACGTGTATTCGAATAAAATAGGCTCCAGCTAACCGGATTCGAATCAGAGATCTAGCTACAGTACTCTGCTCCACACACAAATCAAAAGATATGTACAGAGAGAAACAGTAAAAATTTTGAAAAAAAAAATTGTGAATATACCAAAAAGCTAAAGCCAACCGGATTCGAACCAGTGACCTAAGGATATCTGCTACTCTACAGTCCTCCGCTCTACCAACTGAGCTATGGCTGGGCATGCCTTGAGCGACATCGGAAAACTTATAAAGGAATGCTCATAGAGAGACGTTGAATAGCTCCAGTAGTCAGCTCCAGGGACGAACTCAAACACATATAGGGAGAGAAAATTTTTAACTTTTAAAAAGTCAAAAAAATAACAAAAAGCTTTATACAGCCCGATCAAACAATTCTACACTTGTATCTATATTTATATTACGTGTATTCGAATAAAATAGGCTCCAGCTAACAGGATTCGAATCAGAGATCTAGCTACAGCACTCTGCTCCACACACAAATCAAAAGATATGTACAGAGAGAAACAGTAAAATTTTTGAAATAAAAAAAAATTGTGAATATACCAAAAAGTTCCAGCCAACCGGATTCGAACCAGTGACCTAAGGATATCTGCTACTCTACAGTCCTCCGCTCTACCAACTGAGCTATGGCTGAGCACGACACAACTTATGTCGGAAAACTAATAAAACAATTCTTCACTTGTATTTAGAAAACGTGAATTCATACAAAAAGAAGCTCCAGCCAACCGGATTCGAACCAGTGACCTAAGGATAGCTGCTACTCTACAGTCCTCCGCTCTACCAACTGAGCTATGGCTGGGCATGCCCTGAGCGACATCTGAAAACTTATAAAGGAATGCTCATAGAGAGACGTTGAATAGCTCCAGCAGTCAGCTCCAGGGACGAACTCAAACATATAAAGGGAGAGAAAATTTTTAACTTTTAAAAAGTCGAAAAAAAAAGCTTCATACAGCCCGAACAAACAATTCTACACTTTTATCTATATTTATATTACGTGTATTCGAATAGGCTCCAGCTAACCGGATTCGAATCAGAGATCTAGCTACAGTACTCTGCTCCACACACAAATCAAAAGATATGTACAGAGAGAAACAGTAAAATTTTTGAAATAAAAAAAAATTGTGAATATACCAAAAAGTTCCAGCCAACCGGATTCGAACCAGTGAACTTAGGATATCTGCTACTCTACAGTCCTCCGCTCTACCAACTGAGCTATGGCTGGGCACGACACGACTTATGTCGGAAAACTAATCAAACAATTCTTTACTTGTATTTAGAAAACGTGAATTCGGACAAAAAGAAGCTCCAGCCAACCGGATTCGAACCAGTGAGCTAAGGATAGCTGCTACTCTACAGTCCTCCGCTCTACCAACTGAGCTATGGCTGGGCATGCCCTGAGCGACATCTGAAAACTTATAAAGGAATGCTCATAGAGAGACGTTGAATAGCTCCAGTAGTCAGCTCCAGGGACGAACTCAAACACATATAAGGACAGAAAATTTTTAACTTTTAAAGAGTCGAAAAAATAACAAAAAGCCTCATAAAGCCCGATCAAACAATTCAACACTTGTATCTATATTTATATTACGTGTATTCGAATAAAATAGGCTCCAGCTAACCGGATTCGAATCAGAGATCTAGCTACAGCACTCTGCTCCACACACATTTCAAAAGATATGTACGAAGAGAAACAGTAAAATGTTTGAAATAAAAAAAAATTGTAAATATACCAAAAAGCTCCAGCCAACCGGATTCGAACCAGTGACCTAAGGATATCTGCTACTCTACAGTCCTCCGCTCTACCAACTGAGCTATGACTGGGCACGACACGACTTATGTCGGAAAACTAATCAAACAATTCTTCACTTGTATTTAGAAAACGTGAATTCGGACAAAAAGAAGCTCCAGCCAACCGGATTCGAACCAGTGACCTAAGGATAGCTGCTACTCTACAGTCCTCCGCTCTACCAACTGAGCTATGGCTGGGCATGCCCTAAGCGACATCGGAAAACTTATAAAGGACTGCTCATAGAGAGACGTTGAATAGCTCCAGCAGTCAGCTCCAGCTACGAACTCAAACATGTATAGGGAGAGAAAATTTTTAACTTTTAAAAAGTCGAAAAAATAACAAAAAGCCTCATAAAGCCCGATCAAACAATTCTACACTTGTATCTATATTTATACTACGTGTATTCGAATCGGCTCCAGCTAACCGGATTCGAATCAGAGATCTAGCTACAGTACTCTGCTCCACACACAAATCAAAAGATATGTGCAGAGAGAAGCAGTAAAATTTTTGAAATAATAAAAAAATTGTGAATATACCAAAAAGCTCCAGCCAACCGGATTCGAACCAGTGACCTAAGGATATCTGCTACTCTACAGTCCTCCGCTCTACCAACTGAGCTATGGCTGGGCACGACACGACTTATGTCGGAAAACTAATCAAACAATTCTTCACTTGTATTTAGAAAACGTGAATTCGGACAAAAAGAAGCTCCAGCCAACCGGATTCGAACCAGTGACCTAAGGATAGCTGCTACTCTACAGTCCTCCGCTCTACCAACTGAGCTATGGCTGGGCATGCCCTGAGCGACATCGGAAAACTTATAAAGGACTGCTCATAGAGAGACGTTGAATAGCTCCAGCAGTCAGCTCCAGGGACGAACTCAAACATATAAAGGGAGAGAAAATTTTTAACTTTTAAAAAGTCGAAAAAAAAAGCTTCATACAGCCCGAACAAACAATTCTACACTTTTATCTATATTTATATTACGTGTATTCGAATAGGCTCCAGCTAACCGGATTCGAATCAGAGATCTAGCTACAGTACTCTGCTCCACACACAAATCAAAAGATATGTACAGAGAGAAACAGTAAAATTTTTGAAATAAAAAAAAATTGTGAATATACCAAAAAGCTCCAGCCAACCGGATTCGAACCAGTGACCTAAGGATATCTGCTACTCTACAGTCCTCCGCCCTACCAACTGAGCTATGGCTGGGCACGACACGACTTATGTCGGAAAACTAATCAAACAATTCTTCACTTGTATTTAGAAAACGTGAATTCGGACAAAAAGAAGCTCCAGCCAAACGGATTCGAACCAGTGACCTAAGGATAGCTGCTACTCTACAGTCCTCCGCTCTACCAACTGAGCTATGGCTGGGCATGCCCTGAGCGACATCGGAAAACTTATAAAGGACTGCTCATAGAGAGACGTTGAATAGCTCCAGCAATCAGCTCCAGGGACGAACTCAAACATATAAAGGGAGAGAAAATTTTTAACTTTTAAAAAGTCGAAAAAAAAGCTTCATACAGCCCGATCAAACAATTCTACACTTGTATCTATATTTATATTACGTGTATTCGAATAGGCTCCAGCTAACCGGATTCGAATCAGAGATCTAGCTACAGTACTCTGCTCCACACACAAATCAAAAGATATGTACAGAGAGAAACAGTAAAATTTTTGAAATAAAAAAAAATTGTGAATATACCAAAAAGCTCCAGCCAACCGGATTCGAACCAGTGACCTAAGGATATCTGCTACTCTACAGTCCTCCGCTCTACCAACTGAGCTATGGCTGGGCACGACACGACTTATGTCGGAAAACTAATCAAACAATTCTTCACTTGTATTTATAAAACGTGAATTCGGACAAAAAGAAGCTCCAGCCAACCGGATTCGAACCAGTGACCTAAGGATAGCTGCTACTCTACAGTCCTCCGCTCTACCAACTGAGCTATGGCTGGGCATGATCTGAGCGACATCGGAAAACTTATAAAGGACTGCTCATAGAGAGACGTTGAATAGCTCCAGCAGTCAGCTCCAGGGACGAACTCAAACATATAAAGGGAGAGAAAATTTTTAACTTTTAAAAAGTCGAAAAAAAAGCTTCATACAGCCCGATCAAACAATTCTACACTTGTATCTATATTTATATTACGTGTATTCGAATAGGCTCCAGCTAACCGGATTAGAATCAGAGATCTAGCTACAGTACTCTGCACCACATACAAATCAAAAGATATGTACAGAAAGAAACAGTAAAATTTTTGAAATAAAAAAAATTGTGAATATACCAAAAAGCTCCAGCCAACCGGATTCGAACCAGTGGCCTAAGGATATCTGCTACTCTACAGTCCTCCGCTCTACCAACTGAGCTATGGCTGAGCACGACACGACTTATGTCGGAAAACTAATAAAACAATTCTTCACTTGTATTTTGAAAACGTGAATTCATACAAAAAGAAGCTCCAGCCAACCGGATTCGAACCAGTGACCTAAGGATAGCTGCTACTCTACAGTCCTCCGCTCTACCAACTGAGCTATGGCTGGTCATGCCCTGAGCGACATCGGAAAACTTATAAAGGAATGCTCATAGAGAGACGTTGAATAGCTCCAGCAGTCAGCTCCAGGGACGAACTCAAACACATATAGGGAGAGAAAATTTTTAACTTTTAAAAAGTCAAAAAAATAACAAAAAGCTTCATACAGCCCGATCAAACAATTCTACACTTGTATCTATATTTATATTACGTGTATTCGAATAAAATAGGCTCCAGCTAACAGGATTCGAATCAGAGATCTAGCTACAGCACTCTGCTCCACACACAAATCAAAAGATATGTACAGAGAGAAACAGTAAAATTTTTGAAATAAAAAAAATTGTGAATATACCAAAAAGCTCCAGCCAACCGGATTCGAACCAGTGACCTAAGGATATCTGCTACTCTACAATCCTCCGCTCTACCAACTGAGCTATGGCTGGGCATGCCCTGAGCGACATCGGAAAACTTATAAAGGAATGCTCATAGAGAGACGTTGAATAGCTCCAGTAGTCAGCTCCAGGGACGAACTCAAACACATATAGGGAGAGAAAATTTTTAACTTTTAAAAAGTCAAAAAAATAACAAAAAGCTTTATACAGCCCGATCAAACAATTCTACACTTGTATCTATATTTATATTACGTGTATTCGAATAAAATAGGCTCCAGCTAACAGGATTCGAATCAGAGATCTAGCTACAGCACTCTGCTCCACACACAAATCAAAAGATATGTACAGAGAGAAACAGTAAAATTTTTGAAATAAAAAAAATTGTGAATATACCAAAAAGCTCCAGCCAACCGGATTCGAACCAGTGACCTAAGGATATCTGCTACTCTACAATCCTCCGCTCTACCAACTGAGCTATGGCTGGGCATGCCCTGAGCGACATCGGAAAACTTATAAAGGAATGCTCATAGAGAGACGTTGAATAGCTCCAGTAGTCAGCTCCAGGGACGAACTCAAACACATATAGGGAGAGAAAATTTTTAACTTTTAAAGAGTCGAAAAAATAACAAAAAGCCTCATAAAGCCCGATCAAACAATTCTACACTTGTATCTATATTTATATTACGTGTATTCGAATAGGCTCCAGCTAACCGGATTCGAATCAGAGATCTAGCTACAGTACTCTGCTCCACACACAAATCAAAAGATATGTACAGAGAGAAACAGTAAAATTTTTGAAATAAAAAAAATTGTGAATATACCAAAAAGCTCCAGCCAACCGGATTCGAACCAGTGACCTAAGGATATCTGCTACTCTACAGTCCTCCGCTCTACCAACTGAGCTATGGCTGGGCATGCCTTGAGCGACATCGGAAAACTTATAAAGGACTGCTCATAGAGAGACGTTGAATAGCTCCAGCAATCAGCTCCAGGGACGAACTCAAACATATAAAGGGAGAGAAAATTTTTAACTTTTAAAAAGTCGAAAAAAAAAGCTTCATACAGCCCGATCAAACAATTCTACACTTGTATCTATATTTATATTACGTGTATTCGAATAGGCTCCAGCTAACCGGATTAGAACCAGAGATCTAGCTACAGTACTCTGCACCACATACAAATCAAAAGATATGTACAGAGAGAAACAGTAAAATTTTTGAAATAAAAAAAATTGTGAATAAACCAAAAAGCTCCAGCCAACCGGATTCGAACCAGTGGCCTAAGGATATCTGCTACTCTACAGTCCTCCGCTCTACCAACTGAGCTATGGCTGAGCACGACACGACTTATGTCGGAAAACTAATAAAACAATTCTTCACTTGTATTTAGAAAACGTGAATTCGGACAAAAAGAAGCTCCAGCCAACCGGATTCGAACCAGTGAGCTAAGGATAGCTGCTACTCTACAGTCCTCCGCTCTACCAACTGAGCTATGGCTGGGCATGCCCTGAGCGACATCTGAAAACTTATAAAGGAATGCTCATAGAGAGACGTTGAATAGCTCCAGTAGTCAGCTCCAGGGACGAACTCAAACACATATAAGGACAGAAAATTTTTAACTTTTAAAGAGTCGAAAAAATAACAAAAAGCCTCATAAAGCCCGATCAAACAATTCAACACTTGTATCTATATTTATATTACGTGTATTCGAATAAAATAGGCTCCAGCTAACCGGATTCGAATCAGAGATCTAGCTACAGTACTCTGCTCCACACACAAATCAAAAGATATGTACAGAGAGAAACAGTAAAAATTTTGAAAAAAAAAATTGTGAATATACCAAAAAGCTAAAGCCAACCGGATTCGAACCAGTGACCTAAGGATATCTGCTACTCTACAGTCCTCCGCTCTACCAACTGAGCTATGGCTGGGCATGCCTTGAGCGACATCGGAAAACTTATAAAGGAATGCTCATAGAGAGACGTTGAATAGCTCCAGTAGTCAGCTCCAGGGACGAACTCAAACACATATAGGGAGAGAAAATTTTTAACTTTTAAAAAGTCAAAAAAATAACAAAAAGCTTTATACAGCCCGATCAAACAATTCTACACTTGTATCTATATTTATATTACGTGTATTCGAATAAAATAGGCTCCAGCTAACAGGATTCGAATCAGAGATCTAGCTACAGCACTCTGCTCCACACACAAATCAAAAGATATGTACAGAGAGAAACAGTAAAATTTTTGAAATAAAAAAAAATTGTGAATATACCAAAAAGTTCCAGCCAACCGGATTCGAACCAGTGACCTAAGGATATCTGCTACTCTACAGTCCTCCGCTCTACCAACTGAGCTATGGCTGAGCACGACACAACTTATGTCGGAAAACTAATAAAACAATTCTTCACTTGTATTTAGAAAACGTGAATTCATACAAAAAGAAGCTCCAGCCAACCGGATTCGAACCAGTGACCTAAGGATAGCTGCTACTCTACAGTCCTCCGCTCTACCAACTGAGCTATGGCTGGGCATGCCCTGAGCGACATCTGAAAACTTATAAAGGAATGCTCATAGAGAGACGTTGAATAGCTCCAGCAGTCAGCTCCAGGGACGAACTCAAACATATAAAGGGAGAGAAAATTTTTAACTTTTAAAAAGTCGAAAAAAAAAGCTTCATACAGCCCGAACAAACAATTCTACACTTTTATCTATATTTATATTACGTGTATTCGAATAGGCTCCAGCTAACCGGATTCGAATCAGAGATCTAGCTACAGTACTCTGCTCCACACACAAATCAAAAGATATGTACAGAGAGAAACAGTAAAATTTTTGAAATAAAAAAAAATTGTGAATATACCAAAAAGTTCCAGCCAACCGGATTCGAACCAGTGAACTTAGGATATCTGCTACTCTACAGTCCTCCGCTCTACCAACTGAGCTATGGCTGGGCACGACACGACTTATGTCGGAAAACTAATCAAACAATTCTTTACTTGTATTTAGAAAACGTGAATTCGGACAAAAAGAAGCTCCAGCCAACCGGATTCGAACCAGTGAGCTAAGGATAGCTGCTACTCTACAGTCCTCCGCTCTACCAACTGAGCTATGGCTGGGCATGCCCTGAGCGACATCTGAAAACTTATAAAGGAATGCTCATAGAGAGACGTTGAATAGCTCCAGTAGTCAGCTCCAGGGACGAACTCAAACACATATAAGGACAGAAAATTTTTAACTTTTAAAGAGTCGAAAAAATAACAAAAAGCCTCATAAAGCCCGATCAAACAATTCAACACTTGTATCTATATTTATATTACGTGTATTCGAATAAAATAGGCTCCAGCTAACCGGATTCGAATCAGAGATCTAGCTACAGCACTCTGCTCCACACACATTTCAAAAGATATGTACGAAGAGAAACAGTAAAATGTTTGAAATAAAAAAAAAATTGTAAATATACCAAAAAGCTCCAGCCAACCGGATTCGAACCAGTGACCTAAGGATATCTGCTACTCTACAGTCCTCCGCTCTACCAACTGAGCTATGACTGGGCACGACACGACTTATGTCGGAAAACTAATCAAACAATTCTTCACTTGTATTTAGAAAACGTGAATTCGGACAAAAAGAAGCTCCAGCCAACCGGATTCGAACCAGTGACCTAAGGATAGCTGCTACTCTACAGTCCTCCGCTCTACCAACTGAGCTATGGCTGGGCATGCCCTAAGCGACATCGGAAAACTTATAAAGGACTGCTCATAGAGAGACGTTGAATAGCTCCAGCAGTCAGCTCCAGCTACGAACTCAAACATGTATAGGGAGAGAAAATTTTTAACTTTTAAAAAGTCGAAAAAATAACAAAAAGCCTCATAAAGCCCGATCAAACAATTCTACACTTGTATCTATATTTATACTACGTGTATTCGAATCGGCTCCAGCTAACCGGATTCGAATCAGAGATCTAGCTACAGTACTCTGCTCCACACACAAATCAAAAGATATGTGCAGAGAGAAGCAGTAAAATTTTTGAAATAATAAAAAAATTGTGAATATACCAAAAAGCTCCAGCCAACCGGATTCGAACCAGTGACCTAAGGATATCTGCTACTCTACAGTCCTCCGCTCTACCAACTGAGCTATGGCTGGGCACGACACGACTTATGTCGGAAAACTAATCAAACAATTCTTCACTTGTATTTAGAAAACGTGAATTCGGACAAAAAGAAGCTCCAGCCAACCGGATTCGAACCAGTGACCTAAGGATAGCTGCTACTCTACAGTCCTCCGCTCTACCAACTGAGCTATGGCTGGGCATGCCCTGAGCGACATCGGAAAACTTATAAAGGACTGCTCATAGAGAGACGTTGAATAGCTCCAGCAGTCAGCTCCAGGGACGAACTCAAACATATAAAGGGAGAGAAAATTTTTAACTTTTAAAAAGTCGAAAAAAAAAGCTTCATACAGCCCGATCAAACAATTCTACACTTTTATCTATATTTATATTACGTGTATTCGAATAGGCTCCAGCTAACCGGATTCGAATCAGAGATCTAGCTACAGTACTCTGCTCCACACACAAATCAAAAGATATGTACAGAGAGAAACAGTAAAATTTTTGAAATAAAAAAAAATTGTGAATATACCAAAAAGCTCCAGCCAACCGGATTCGAACCAGTGACCTAAGGATATCTGCTACTCTACAGTCCTCCGCTCTACCAACTGAGCTATGGCTGGGCACGACACGACTTATGTCGGAAAACTAATCAAACAATTCTTCACTTGTATTTAGAAAACGTGAATTCGGACAAAAAGAAGCTCCAGCCAAACGGATTCGAACCAGTGACCTAAGGATAGCTGCTACTCTACAGTCCTCCGCTCTACCAACTGAGCTATGGCTGGGCATGCCCTGAGCGACATCGGAAAACTTATAAAGGACTGCTCATAGAGAGACGTTGAATAGCTCCAGCAGTCAGCTCCAGGGACGAACTCAAACATATAAAGGGAGAGAAAATTTTTAACTTTTAAAAAGTCGAAAAAAAAAGCTTCATACAGCCCGATCAAACAATTCTACACTTGTATCTATATTTATATTACGTGTATTCGAATAGGCTCCAGCTAACCGGATTCGAATCAGAGATCTAGCTACAGTACTCTGCTCCACACACAAATCAAAAGATATGTACAGAGAGAAACAGTAAAATTTTTGAAATAAAAAAAAATTGTGAATATACCAAAAAGCTCCAGCCAACCGGATTCGAACCAGTGACCTAAGGATATCTGCTACTCTACAGTCCTCCGCTCTACCAACTGAGCTATGGCTGGGCACGACACGACTTATGTCGGAAAACTAATCAAACAATTCTTCACTTGTATTTATAAAACGTGAATTCGGACAAAAAGAAGCTCCAGCCAACCGGATTCGAACCAGTGACCTAAGGATAGCTGCTACTCTACAGTCCTCCGCTCTACCAACTGAGCTATGGCTGGGCATGCCCTGAGCGACATCGGAAAACTTATAAAGGACTGCTCATAGAGAGACGTTGAATAGCTCCAGCAGTCAGCTCCAGGGACGAACTCAAACATATAAAGGGAGAGAAAATTTTTAACTTTTAAAAAGTCGAAAAAAAAAGCTTCATACAGCCCGATCAAACAATTCTACACTTGTATCTATATTTATATTACGTGTATTCGAATAGGCTCCAGCTAACCGGATTCGAATCAGAGATCTAGCTACAGTACTCTGCTCCACACACAAATCAAAAGATATGTACAGAAGAAACAGTAAAATTTTTGAAATAAAAAAAATTGTGAATATACCAAAAAGCTCCAGCCAACCGGATTCGAACCAGTGACCTAAGGATATCTGCTACTCTACAGTCCTCCGCTCTACCAACTGAGCTATGGCTGAGCACGACACGACTTATGTCGGAAAACTAATAAAACAATTCTTCACTTGTATTTTGAAAACGTGAATTCATACAAAAAGAAGCTCCAGCCAACCGGATTCGAACCAGTGACCTAAGGATAGCTGCTACTCTACAGTCCTCCGCTCTACCAACTGAGCTATGGCTGGGCATGCCCTGAGCGACATCTGAAAACTTATAAAGGAATGCTCATAGAGAGACGTTGAATAGCTCCAGTAGTCAGCTCCAGGGACGAACTCAAACACATATAAGGAGAGAAAATTTTTAACTTTTAAAGAGTCGAAAAAATAACAAA
Organism: Allodiplogaster sudhausi; assembly: GCA_945643635.1. NCBI lineage: Eukaryota > Metazoa > Nematoda > Chromadorea > Rhabditida > Diplogasteridae > Allodiplogaster > Allodiplogaster sudhausi. Next base: position 1,406,147 of record CALZFC010000243.1, read on the forward strand.
AAGCCTCATAAAGCCCGATCAAACAATTCTACACTTGTATCTATATTTATATTACGTGTATTCGAATAAAATAGGCTCCAGCTAACCGGATTCGAATCAGAGATCTAGCTACAGTACTCTGCTCCACACACAAATCAAAAGATATGTACAGAGAGAAACAGTAAAATTTTGAAAAAAAAAATTGTGAATATACCAAAAAGCTAAAGCCAACCGGATTCGAACCAGTGACCTAAGGATATCTGCTACTCTACAGTCCTCCGCTCTACCAACTGAGCTATGGCTGGGCATGCCTTGAGCGACATCGGAAAACTTATAAAGGAATGCTCATAGAGAGACGTTGAATAGCTCCAGTAGTCAGCTCCAGGGACGAACTCAAACACATATAGGGAGAGAAAATTTTTAACTTTTAAAAAGTCAAAAAAATAACAAAAAGCTTTATACAGCCCGATCAAACAATTCTACACTTGTATCTATATTTATATTACGTGTATTCGAATAAAATAGGCTCCAGCTAACAGGATTCGAATCAGAGATCTAGCTACAGCACTCTGCTCCACACACAAATCAAAAGATATGTACAGAGAGAAACAGTAAAATTTTTGAAATAAAAAAAAATTGTGAATATACCAAAAAGTTCCAGCCAACCGGATTCGAACCAGTGACCTAAGGATATCTGCTACTCTACAGTCCTCCGCTCTACCAACTGAGCTATGGCTGAGCACGACACGACTTATGTCGGAAAACTAATAAAACAATTCTTCACTTGTATTTAGAAAACGTGAATTCATACAAAAAGAAGCTCCAGCCAACCGGATTCGAACCAGTGACCTAAGGATAGCTGCTACTCTACAGTCCTCCGCTCTACCAACTGAGCTATGGCTGGGCATGCCCTGAGCGACATCTGAAAACTTATAAAGGAATGCTCATAGAGAGACGTTGAATAGCTCCAGCAGTCAGCTCCAGGGACGAACTCAAACATATAAAGGGAGAGAAAATTTTTAACTTTTAAAAAGTCGAAAAAAAAAGCTTCATACAGCCCGAACAAACAATTCTACACTTTTATCTATATTTATATTACGTGTATTCGAATAGGCTCCAGCTAACCGGATTCGAATCAGAGATCTAGCTACAGTACTCTGCTCCACACACAAATCAAAAGATATGTACAGAGAGAAACAGTAAAATTTTTGAAATAAAAAAAAATTGTGAATATACCAAAAAGCTCCAGCCAACCGGATTCGAACCAGTGACCTTAGGATATCTGCTACTCTACAGTCCTCCGCTCTACCAACTGAGCTATGGCTGGGCACGACACGACTTATGTCGGAAAACTAATCAAACAATTCTTCACTTGTATTTAGAAAACGTGAATTCGGACAAAAAGAAGCTCCAGCCAACCGGATTCGAACCAGTGACCTAAGGATAGCTGCTACTCTACAGTCCTCCGCTCTACCAACTGAGCTATGGCTGGGCATGCCCTGAGCGACATCTGAAAACTTATAAAGGAATGCTCATAGAGAGACGTTGAATAGCTCCAGTAGTCAGCTCCAGGGACGAACTCAAACACATATAAGGAGAGAAAATTTTTAACTTTTAAAGAGTCGAAAAAATAACAAAAAGCCTCATAAAGCCCGATCAAACAATTCTACACTTGTATCTATATTTATATTACGTGTATTCGAATAAAATAGGCTCCAGCTAACCGGATTCGAATCAGAGATCTAGCTACAGTACTCTGCTCCACACACAAATCAAAAGATATGTACAGAGAGAAACAGTAAAAATTTTGAAAAAAAAAATTGTGAATATACCAAAAAGCTAAAGCCAACCGGATTCGAACCAGTGACCTAAGGATATCTGCTACTCTACAGTCCTCCGCTCTACCAACTGAGCTATGGCTGGGCATGCCTTGAGCGACATCGGAAAACTTATAAAGGAATGCTCATAGAGAGACGTTGAATAGCTCCAGTAGTCAGCTCCAGGGACGAACTCAAACACATATAGGAAGAGAAAATTTTTAACTTTTAAAAAGTCAAAAAAATAACAAAAAGCTTTATACAGCCCGATCAAACAATTCTACACTTGTATCTATATTTATATTACGTGTATTCGAATAAAATAGGCTCCAGCTAACAGGATTCGAATCAGAGATCTAGCTACAGCACTCTGCTCCACACACAAATCAAAAGATATGTACAGAGAGAAACAGTAAAATTTTTGAAATAAAAAAAAATTGTGAATATACCAAAAAGTTCCAGCCAACCGGATTCGAACCAGTGACCTAAGGATATCTGCTACTCTACAGTCCTCCGCTCTACCAACTGAGCTATGGCTGAGCACGACACAACTTATGTCGGAAAACTAATAAAACAATTCTTCACTTGTATTTAGAAAACGTGAATTCATACAAAAAGAAGCTCCAGCCAACCGGATTCGAACCAGTGACCTAAGGATAGCTGCTACTCTACAGTCCTCCGCTCTACCAACTGAGCTATGGCTGGGCATGCCCTGAGCGACATCTGAAAACTTATAAAGGAATGCTCATAGAGAGACGTTGAATAGCTCCAGCAGTCAGCTCCAGGGACGAACTCAAACATATAAAGGGAGAGAAAATTTTTAACTTTTAAAAAGTCGAAAAAAAAAGCTTCATACAGCCCGAACAAACAATTCTACACTTTTATCTATATTTATATTACGTGTATTCGAATAGGCTCCAGCTAACCGGATTCGAATCAGAGATCTAGCTACAGTACTCTGCTCCACACACAAATCAAAAGATATGTACAGAGAGAAACAGTAAAATTTTTGAAATAAAAAAAAATTGTGAATATACCAAAAAGTTCCAGCCAACCGGATTCGAACCAGTGACCTTAGGATATCTGCTACTCTACAGTCCTCCGCTCTACCAACTGAGCTATGGCTGGGCACGACACGACTTATGTCGGAAAACTAATCAAACAATTCTTTACTTGTATTTAGAAAACGTGAATTCGGACAAAAAGAAGCTCCAGCCAACCGGATTCGAACCAGTGAGCTAAGGATAGCTGCTACTCTACAGTCCTCCGCTCTACCAACTGAGCTATGGCTGGGCATGCCCTGAGCGACATCTGAAAACTTATAAAGGAATGCTCATAGAGAGACGTTGAATAGCTCCAGTAGTCAGCTCCAGGGACGAACTCAAACACATATAAGGACAGAAAATTTTTAACTTTTAAAGAGTCGAAAAAATAACAAAAAGCCTCATAAAGCCCGATCAAACAATTCAACACTTGTATCTATATTTATATTACGTGTATTCGAATAAAATAGGCTCCAGCTAACCGGATTCGAATCAGAGATCTAGCTACAGCACTCTGCTCCACACACATTTCAAAAGATATGTACGAAGAGAAACAGTAAAATGTTTGAAATAAAAAAAAAATTGTAAATATACCAAAAAGCTCCAGCCAACCGGATTCGAACCAGTGACCTAAGGATATCTGCTACTCTACAGTCCTCCGCTCTACCAACTGAGCTATGACTGGGCACGACACGACTTATGTCGGAAAACTAATCAAACAATTCTTCACTTGTATTTAGAAAACGTGAATTCGGACAAAAAGAAGCTCCAGCCAACCGGATTCGAACCAGTGACCTAAGGATAGCTGCTACTCTACAGTCCTCCGCTCTACCAACTGAGCTATGGCTGGGCATGCCCTAAGCGACATCGGAAAACTTATAAAGGACTGCTCATAGAGAGACGTTGAATAGCTCCAGCAGTCAGCTCCAGCTACGAACTCAAACATGTATAGGGAGAGAAAATTTTTAACTTTTAAAAAGTCGAAAAAATAACAAAAAGCCTCATAAAGCCCGATCAAACAATTCTACACTTGTATCTATATTTATACTACGTGTATTCGAATCGGCTCCAGCTAACCGGATTCGAATCAGAGATCTAGCTACAGTACTCTGCTCCACACACAAATCAAAAGATATGTACAGAGAGAAGCAGTAAAATTTTTGAAATAATAAAAAATTGTGAATATACCAAAAAGCTCCAGCCAACCGGATTCGAACCAGTGACCTAAGGATATCTGCTACTCTACAGTCCTCCGCTCTACCAACTGAGCTATGGCTGGGCACGACACGACTTATGTCGGAAAACTAATCAAACAATTCTTCACTTGTATTTAGAAAACGTGAATTCGGACAAAAAGAAGCTCCAGCCAACCGGATTCGAACCAGTGACCTAAGGATAGCTGCTACTCTACAGTCCTCCGCTCTACCAACTGAGCTATGGCTGGGCATGCCCTGAGCGACATCGGAAAACTTATAAAGGACTGCTCATAGAGAGACGTTGAATAGCTCCAGCAGTCAGCTCCAGGGACGAACTCAAACATATAAAGGGAGAGAAAATTTTTAACTTTTAAAAAGTCGAAAAAAAAAGCTTCATACAGCCCGATCAAACAATTCTACACTTGTATCTATATTTATATTACGTGTATTCGAATAGGCTCCAGCTAACCGGATTCGAATCAGAGATCTAGCTACAGTACTCTGCTCCACACACAAATCAAAAGATATGTACAGAGAGAAACAGTAAAATTTTTGAAATAAAAAAAAATTGTGAATATACCAAAAAGCTCCAGCCAACCGGATTCGAACCAGTGACCTAAGGATATCTGCTACTCTACAGTCCTCCGCTCTACCAACTGAGCTATGGCTGGGCACGACACGACTTATGTCGGAAAACTAATCAAACAATTCTTCACTTGTATTTATAAAACGTGAATTCGGACAAAAAGAAGCTCCAGCCAACCGGATTCGAACCAGTGACCTAAGGATAGCTGCTACTCTACAGTCCTCCGCTCTACCAACTGAGCTATGGCTGGGCATGATCTGAGCGACATCGGAAAACTTATAAAGGACTGCTCATAGAGAGACGTTGAATAGCTCCAGCAGTCAGCTCCAGGGACGAACTCAAACATATAAAGGGAGAGAAAATTTTTAACTTTTAAAAAGTCGAAAAAAAAGCTTCATACAGCCCGATCAAACAATTCTACACTTGTATCTATATTTATATTACGTGTATTCGAATAGGCTCCAGCTAACCGGATTCGAATCAGAGATCTAGCTACAGTACTCTGCTCCACACACAAATCAAAAGATATGTACAGAAAGAAACAGTAAAATTTTTGAAATAAAAAAAATTGTGAATATACCAAAAAGCTCCAGCCAACCGGATTCGAACCAGTGACCTAAGGATATCTGCTACTCTACAGTCCTCCGCTCTACCAACTGAGCTATGGCTGAGCACGACACGACTTATGTCGGAAAACTAATAAAACAATTCTTCACTTGTATTTTGAAAACGTGAATTCATACAAAAAGAAGCTCCAGCCAACCGGATTCGAACCAGTGACCTAAGGATAGCTGCTACTCTACAGTCCTCCGCTCTACCAACTGAGCTATGGCTGGGCATGCCCTGAGCGACATCTGAAAACTTATAAAGGAATGCTCATAGAGAGACGTTGAATAGCTCCAGTAGTCAGCTCCAGGGACGAACTCAAACACATATAAGGAGAGAAAATTTTTAACTTTTAAAGAGTCGAAAAAATAACAAAAAGCCTCATAAAGCCCGATCAAACAATTCTACACTTGTATCTATATTTATATTACGTGTATTCGAATAAAATAGGCTCCAGCTAACCGGATTCGAATCAGAGATCTAGCTACAGTACTCTGCTCCACACACAAATCAAAAGATATGTACAGAGAGAAACAGTAAAAATTTTGAAAAAAAAAATTGTGAATATACCAAAAAGCTAAAGCCAACCGGATTCGAACCAGTGACCTAAGGATATCTGCTACTCTACAGTCCTCCGCTCTACCAACTGAGCTATGGCTGGGCATGCCTTGAGCGACATCGGAAAACTTATAAAGGAATGCTCATAGAGAGACGTTGAATAGCTCCAGTAGTCAGCTCCAGGGACGAACTCAAACACATATAGGGAGAGAAAATTTTTAACTTTTAAAAAGTCAAAAAAATAACAAAAAGCTTTATACAGCCCGATCAAACAATTCTACACTTGTATCTATATTTATATTACGTGTATTCGAATAAAATAGGCTCCAGCTAACAGGATTCGAATCAGAGATCTAGCTACAGCACTCTGCTCCACACACAAATCAAAAGATATGTACAGAGAGAAACAGTAAAATTTTTGAAATAAAAAAAAATTGTGAATATACCAAAAAGCTCCAGCCAACCGGATTCGAACCAGTGATCTAAGGATATCTGCTACTCTACAGTCCTCCGCTCTACCAACTGAGCTATGGCTGAGCACGACACGACTTATGTCGGAAAACTAATAAAACAATTCTTCACTTGTATTTAGAAAACGTGAATTCGGACAAAAAGAAGCTCCAGCCAACCGGATTCGAACCAGTGACCTAAGGATAGCTGCTACTCTACAGTCCTCCGCTCTACCAACTGAGCTATGGCTGGACATGCCCTGAGCGACATCTGAAAACTTATAAAGGAATGCTCATAGAGAGACGTTGAATAGCTCCAGCAGTCAGCTCCAGGGACGAACTCAAACATATAAAGGGAGAGAAAATTTTTAACTTTTAAAAAGTCGAAAAAAAAGCTTCATACAGCCCGAACAAACAATTCTACACTTTATCTATATTTATATTACGTGTATTCGAATAGGCTCCAGCTAACCGGATTCGAATCAGAGATCTAGCTACAGTACTCTGCTCCACACACAAATCAAAAGATATGTACAGAGAGAAACAGTAAAATTTTTGAAATAAAAAAAAATTGTGAATATACCAAAAAGTTCCAGCCAACCGGATTCGAACCAGTGACCTACTTAGGATATCTGCTACTCTACAGTCCTCCGCTCTACCAACTGAGCTATGGCTGGGCACGACACGACTTATGTCGGAAAACTAATAAAACAATTCTTCACTTGTATTTTGAAAACGTGAATTCATACAAAAAGAAGCTCCAGCCAACCGGATTCGAACCAGTGAGCTAAGGATAGCTGCTACTCTACAGTCCTCCGCTCTACCAACTGAGCTATGGCTGGGCATGCCCTGAGCGACATCTGAAAACTTATAAAGGAATGCTCATAGAGAGACGTTGAATAGCTCCAGTAGTCAGCTCCAGGGACGAACTCAAACACATATAAGGACAGAAAATTTTTAACTTTTAAAGAGTCGAAAAAATAACAAAAAGCCTCATAAAGCCCGATCAAACAATTCTACACTTGTATCTATATTTATATTACGTGTATTCGAATAAAATAGGCTCCAGCTAACCGGATTCGAATCAGAGATCTAGCTACAGTACTCTGCTCCACACACAAATCAAAAGATATGTACAGAGAGAAACAGTAAAAATTTTGAAAAAAAAAATTGTGAATATACCAAAAAGCTAAAGCCAACCGGATTCGAACCAGTGACCTAAGGATATCTGCTACTCTACAGTCCTCCGCTCTACCAACTGAGCTATGGCTGGGCATGCCTTGAGCGACATCGGAAAACTTATAAAGGAATGCTCATAGAGAGACGTTGAATAGCTCCAGTAGTCAGCTCCAGGGACGAACTCAAACACATATAGGGAGAGAAAATTTTTAACTTTTAAAAAGTCAAAAAAATAACAAAAAGCTTTATACAGCCCGATCAAACAATTCTACACTTGTATCTATATTTATATTACGTGTATTCGAATAAAATAGGCTCCAGCTAACAGGATTCGAATCAGAGATCTAGCTACAGCACTCTGCTCCACACACAAATCAAAAGATATGTACAGAGAGAAACAGTAAAATTTTTGAAATAAAAAAAAATTGTGAATATACCAAAAAGTTCCAGCCAACCGGATTCGAACCAGTGACCTAAGGATATCTGCTACTCTACAGTCCTCCGCTCTACCAACTGAGCTATGGCTGAGCACGACACGACTTATGTCGGAAAACTAATAAAACAATTCTTCACTTGTATTTAGAAAACGTGAATTCATACAAAAAGAAGCTCCAGCCAACCGGATTCGAACCAGTGACCTAAGGATAGCTGCTACTCTACAGTCCTCCGCTCTACCAACTGAGCTATGGCTGGACATGCCCTGAGCGACATCTGAAAACTTATAAAGGAATGCTCATAGAGAGACGTTGAATAGCTCCAGCAGTCAGCTCCAGGGACGAACTCAAACATATAAAGGGAGAGAAAATTTTTAACTTTTAAAAAGTCGAAAAAAAAAGCTTCATACAGCCCGAACAAACAATTCTACACTTTTATCTATATTTATATTACGTGTATTCGAATAGGCTCCAGCTAACCGGATTCGAATCAGAGATCTAGCTACAGTACTCTGCTCCACACACAAATCAAAAGATATGTACAGAGAGAAACAGTAAAATTTTTGAAATAAAAAAAAATTGTGAATATACCAAAAAGTTCCTGCCAACCGGATTCGAACCAGTGACCTTAGGATATCTGCTACTCTACAGTCCTCCGCTCTACCAACTGAGCTATGGCTGGGCACGACACGACTTATGTCGGAAAACTAATCAAACAATTCTTTACTTGTATTTAGAAAACGTGAATTCGGACAAAAAGAAGCTCCAGCCAACCGGATTCGAACCAGTGAGCTAAGGATAGCTGCTACTCTACAGTCCTCCGCTCTACCAACTGAGCTATGGCTGGGCATGCCCTGAGCGACATCTGAAAACTTATAAAGGAATGCTCATAGAGAGACGTTGAATAGCTCCAGTAGTCAGCTCCAGGGACGAACTCAAACACATATAAGGACAGAAAATTTTTAACTTTTAAAGAGTCGAAAAAATAACAAAAAGCCTCATAAAGCCCGATCAAACAATTCAACACTTGTATCTATATTTATATTACGTGTATTCGAATAAAATAGGCTCCAGCTAACCGGATTCGAATCAGAGATCTAGCTACAGCACTCTGCTCCACACACATTTCAAAAGATATGTACGAAGAGAAACAGTAAAATGTTTGAAATAATAAAAAAATTGTAAATATACCAAAAAGCTCCAGCCAACCGGATTCGAACCAGTGACCTAAGGATATCTGCTACTCTACAGTCCTCCGCTCTACCAACTGAGCTATGGCTGGGCATGCCCTGAGCGACATCTGAAAACTTATAAAGGAATGCTCATAGAGAGACGTTGAATAGCTCCAGTAGTCAGCTCCAGGGACGAACTCAAACACATATAAGGAGAGAAAATTTTTAACTTTTAAAGAGTCGAAAAAATAACAAAAAGCCTCATAAAGCCCGATCAAACAATTCTACACTTGTATCTATATTTATATTACGTGTATTCGAATAAAATAGGCTCCAGCTAACCGGATTCGAATCAGAGATCTAGCTACAGTACTCTGCTCCACACACAAATCAAAAGATATGTACAGAGAGAAACAGTAAAAATTTTGAAAAAAAAAATTGTGAATATACCAAAAAGCTAAAGCCAACCGGATTCGAACCAGTGACCTAAGGATAGCTGCTACTCTACAGTCCTCCGCTCTACCAACTGAGCTATGGCTGGGCATGCCCTGAGCGACATCTGAAAACTTATAAAGGAATGCTCATAGAGAGACGTTGAATAGCTCCAGCAGTCAGCTCCAGGGACGAACTCAAACATATAAAGGGAGAGAAAATTTTTAACTTTTAAAAAGTCGAAAAAAAAAGCTTCATACAGCCCGATCAAACAATTCTACACTTGTATCTATATTTATATTACGTGTATTCGAATAGGCTCCAGCTAACCGGATTAGAATCAGAGATCTAGCTACAGTACTCTGCACCACATACAAATCAAAAGATATGTACAGAGAGAAACAGTAAAATTTTTGAAATAAAAAAAATTGTGAATATACCAAAAAGCTCCAGCCAACCGGATTCGAACCAGTGACCTAAGGATAGCTGCTACTCTACAGTCCTCCGCTCTACCAACTGAGCTATGGCTGGGCATGCCCTGAGCGACATCTGAAAACTTATAAAGGAATGCTCATAGAGAGACGTTGAATAGCTCCAGTAGTCAGCTCCAGGGACGAACTCAAAGACATATAAGGAGAGAAAATTTTTAACTTTTAAAGAGTCGAAAAAATAACAAAAAGCCTCATAAAGCCCGATCAAACAATTCTACACTTGTATCTATATTTATATTACGTGTATTCGAATAAATAGGCTCCAGCTAACCGGATTCGAATCAGAGATCTAGCTACAGTACTCTGCTCCACACACAAATCAAAAGATATGTACAGAGAGAAACAGTAAAAATTTTGAAAAAAAAAATTGTGAATATACCAAAAAGCTAAAGCCAACCGGATTCGAACCAGTGACCTAAGGATATCTGCTACTCTACAGTCCTCCGCTCTACCAACTGAGCTATGGCTGGGCATGCCTTGAGCGACATCGGAAAACTTATAAAGGAATGCTCATAGAGAGACGTTGAATAGCTCCAGTAGTCAGCTCCAGGGACGAACTCAAACACATATAGGGAGAGAAAATTTTTAACTTTTAAAAAGTCAAAAAATAACAAAAAGCTTTATACAGCCCGATCAAACAATTCTACACTTGTATCTATATTTATATTACGTGTATTCGAATAAAATAGGCTCCAGCTAACAGGATTCGAATCAGAGATCTAGCTACAGCACTCTGCTCCACACACAAATCAAAAGATATGTACAAAGAGAAACAGTAAAATTTTTGAAATAAAAAAAAATTGTGAATATACCAAAAAGTTCCAGCCAACCGGATTCGAACCAGTGACCTAACAAGGGAAGCCTCTTTCCATAACCCAGCCAATCGCAATCTGAGTAATTTTCCTATGTAGTACTCCTCGAAAAATGAGTCCTAACCTGTTTTAAAACTGCGCTCGTCGCATTTGCGATTTTATATGAATTTTGTAAAAATGAATAAAATTTACATTTGAAATGCTCATCCTTGATCAGCCGTTTACTTTGGCCTTGAAAAAGGGCCAGCGAGGCGCAGTGGGTTACGATTCTGACTTCAATTTTCGAGGTCAAGGGTTCGATTCCCTTCGGTTGCAAAGTTTTTGCTGCTTTTGTTTTGTTAAAAGTAAAAACAAAGGGCATACTTAAGTGCATTTTAAAATGTTTTGAGTGCATGTAAAACAAATTTTATGATAATTTTGTGGTATTCTCTATAAAAAAAATTGGCAACATGTTCACTTTATCATGAATTGCGACCCGAAAGTGGTCTTACGACTGCTGGTGGACAAATATGGAATTGCCGATCCCTCTGCCGTCGCCACTCGCGAAGATTACAAGATCTTCCACTCCTTTGCACTTGTCCTAGAGGAAGCATTTCAACAGTCACTTCTCATCGCACTCAAAACATTTTAAAATGCACTTAAGTATGCCCTTTGTTTTTACTTTTAACAAAACAAAAGCAGCAAAAAACTTTGCAACCGAAGGGAATCGAACCCTTGACCTCGAAAATTGAAGTCAGAATCGTAACCCACTGCGCCTCGCTGGCCCTGTTTCAAGGCCAAAGTAAACGGCTGATCAAGGATGAGCATTTCAAATGTAAATTTATTCATTTTTACAAAATTCATATAAAATCGCAAATGCGACGAGCGCAGTTTTAAAACAGGTTAGGACTCATTTTTCGAGGAGTACTACATAGGAAAATTACTCAGATTGCGATTGGCTGGGTTATGGAAAGAGGCTTCCCTTGTAAGGATATCTGCTACTCTACAGTCCTCCGCTCTACCAACTGAGCTATGGCTGAGCACGACACGACTTATGTCGGAAAACTAATAAAACAATTCTTCACTTGTATTTAGAAAACGTGAATTCATACAAAAAGAAGCTCCAGCCAACCGGATTCGAACCAGTGACCTAAGGATAGCTGCTACTCTACAGTCCTCCGCTCTACCAACTGAGCTATGGCTGGACATGCCCTGAGCGACATCTGAAAACTTATAAAGGAATGCTCATAGAGAGACGTTGAATAGCTCCAGCAGTCAGCTCCAGGGACGAACTCAAACATATAAAGGGAGAGAAAATTTTTAACTTTTAAAAAGTCGAAAAAAAAAGCTTCATACAGCCCGAACAAACAATTCTACACTTTATCTATATTTATATTACGTGTATTCGAATAGGCTCCAGCTAACCGGATTCGAATCAGAGATCTAGCTACAGTACTCTGCTCCACACACAAATCAAAAGATATGTACAGAGAGAAACAGTAAAATTTTTGAAATAAAAAAAAATTGTGAATATACCAAAAAGTTCCTGCCAACCGGATTCGAACCAGTGACCTAAGGATATCTGCTACTCTACAGTCCTCCGCTCTACCAACTGAGCTATGGCTGAGCACGACACGACTTATGTCGGAAAACTAATAAAACAATTCTTCACTTGTATTTTGAAAACGTGAATTCATACAAAAAGAAGCTCCAGCCAACCGGATTCGAACCAGTGACCTAAGGATAGCTGCTACTCTACAGTCCTCCGCTCTACCAACTGAGCTATGGCTGGACATGCCCTGAGCGACATCTGAAAACTTATAAAGGAATGCTCATAGAGAGACGTTGAATAGCTCCAGCAGTCAGCTCCAGGGACGAACTCAAACATATAAAGGGAGAGAAAATTTTTAACTTTTAAAAAGTCGAAAAAAAAAGCTTCATACAGCCCGAACAAACAATTCTACACTTTTATCTATATTTATATTACGTGTATTCGAATAGGCTCCAGCTAACCGGATTCGAACCAGAGATCTAGCTACAGTACTCTGCTCCACACACAAATCAAAAGATATGTACAGAGAGAAACAGTAAAATTTTTGAAATAAAAAAAATTGTGAATATACCAAAAAGCTCCAGCCAACCGGATTCGAACCAGTGGCCTAAGGATATCTGCTACTCTACAGTCCTCCGCTCTACCAACTGAGCTATGGCTGAGCACGACACGACTTATGTCGGAAAACTAATAAACAATTCTTCACTTGTATTTTGAAAACGTGAATTCATACAAAAAGAAGCTCCAGCCAACCGGATTCGAACCAGTGAGCTAAGGATAGCTGCTACTCTACAGTCCTCCGCTCTACCAACTGAGCTATGGCTGGGCATGCCCTGAGCGACATCTGAAAACTTATAAAGGAATGCTCATAGAGAGACGTTGAATAGCTCCAGTAGTCAGCTCCAGGGACGAACTCAAACACATATAGGGAGAGAAAATTTTTAACTTTTAAAAAGTCAAAAAAATAACAAAAAGCTTTATACAGCCCGATCAAACAATTCTACACTTGTATCTATATTTATATTACGTGTATTCGAATAAAATAGGCTCCAGCTAACAGGATTCGAATCAGAGATCTAGCTACAGCACTCTGCTCCACACACAAATCAAAAGATATGTACAGAGAGAAACAGTAAATTTTTTGAAATAAAAAAAAATTGTGAATATACCAAAAAGCTCCAGCCAACCGGATTCGAACCAGTGACCTAAGGATATCTGCTACTCTACAGTCCTCCGCTCTACCAACTGAGCTATGGCTGAGCACGACACGACTTATGTCGGAAAACTAATAAAACAATTCTTCACTTGTATTTAGAAAACGTGAATTCGGACAAAAAGAAGCTCCAGAAAACCGGATTCGAACCAGTGAGCTAAGGATAGCTGCTACTCTACAGTCCTCCGCTCTACCAACTGAGCTATGGCTGGACATGCCCTGAGCGACATCTGAAAACTTATAAAGGAATGCTCATAGAGAGACGTTGAATAGCTCCAGCAGTCAGCTCCAGGGACGAACTCAAACATATAAAGGGAGAGAAAATTTTTAACTTTTAAAAAGTCGAAAAAAAAAGCTTCATACAGCCCGAACAAACAATTCTACACTTTTATCTATATTTATATTACGTGTATTCGAATAGGCTCCAGCTAACCGGATTCGAATCAGAGATCTAGCTACAGTACTCTGCTCCACACACAAATCAAAAGATATGTACAGAGAGAAACAGTAAAATTTTTGAAATAAAAAAAAATTGTGAATATACCAAAAAGTTCCAGCCAACCGGATTCGAACCAGTGACCTTAGGATATCTGCTACTCTACAGTCCTCCGCTCTACCAACTGAGCTATGGCTGGGCACGACACGACTTATGTCGGAAAACTAATAAAACAATTCTTCACTTGTATTTTGAAAACGTGAATTCATACAAAAAGAAGCTCCAGCCAACCGGATTCGAACCAGTGACCTAAGGATAGCTGCTACTCTACAGTCCTCCGCTCTACCAACTGAGCTATGGCTGGGCATGCCCTGAGCGACATCTGAAAACTTATAAAGGAATGCTCATAGAGAGACGTTGAATAGCTCCAGTAGTCAGCTCCAGGGACGAACTCAAACACATATAAGGAGAGAAAATTTTTAACTTTTAAAGAGTCGAAAAAATAACAAAAAGCCTCATAAAGCCCGATCAAACAATTCTACACTTGTATCTATATTTATATTACGTGTATTCGAATAAAATAGGCTCCAGCTAACCGGATTCGAATCAGAGATCTAGCTACAGTACTCTGCTCCACACACAAATCAAAAGATATGTACAGAGAGAAACAGTAAAAATTTTGAAAAAAAAAATTGTGAATATACCAAAAAGCTAAGCCAACCGGATTCGAACCAGTGACCTAAGGATATCTGCTACTCTACAGTCCTCCGCTCTACCAACTGAGCTATGGCTGGGCATGCCTTGAGCGACATCGGAAAACTTATAAAGGAATGCTCATAGAGAGACGTTGAATAGCTCCAGTAGTCAGCTCCAGGGACGAACTCAAACACATATAGGGAGAGAAAATTTTTAACTTTTAAAAAGTCAAAAAAATAACAAAAAGCTTTATACAGCCCGATCAAACAATTCTACACTTGTATCTATATTTATATTACGTGTATTCGAATAAAATAGGCTCCAGCTAACAGGATTCGAATCAGAGATCTAGCTACAGCACTCTGCTCCACACACAAATCAAAAGATATGTACAGAGAGAAACAGTAAAATTTTTGAAATAAAAAAAAATTGTGAATATACCAAAAAGTTCCAGCCAACCGGATTCGAACCAGTGACCTAAGGATATCTGCTACTCTACAGTCCTCCGCTCTACCAACTGAGCTATGGCTGAGCACGACACGACTTATGTCGGAAAACTAATAAAACAATTCTTCACTTGTATTTAGAAAACGTGAATTCATACAAAAAGAAGCTCCAGCCAACCGGATTCGAACCAGTGACCTAAGGATAGCTGCTACTCTACAGTCCTCCGCTCTACCAACTGAGCTATGGCTGGACATGCCCTGAGCGACATCTGAAAACTTATAAAGGAATGCTCATAGAGAGACGTTGAATAGCTCCAGCAGTCAGCTCCAGGGACGAAAAAAAAAGCAACCGAAGGGAATCGAACCTTGACCTCGAAAATTGAAGTCAAATCGTAACCCACTGCGCCTCGCTGGCCCTGTTTCAAGGCCAAAGTAAACGGCTGATCAAGGATGAGCATTTCAAATGTAAATTTTATTCATTTTTACAAAATTCATATAAAATCGCAAATGCGACGAGCGCAGTTTTAAAACAGGTTAGGACTCATTTTTCGAGGAGTACTACATAGGAAAATTACTCAGATTGCGATTGGCTGGGTTATGGAAAGAGGCTTCCCTTGTAAGGATATCTGCTACTCTACAGTCCTCCGCTCTACCAACTGAGCTATGGCTGAGCACGACACGACTTATGTCGGAAAACTAATAAAACAATTCTTCACTTGTATTTAGAAAACGTGAATTCATACAAAAAGAAGCTCCAGCCAACCGGATTCGAACCAGTGACCTAAGGATAGCTGCTACTCTACAGTCCTCCGCTCTACCAACTGAGCTATGGCTGGGCATGCCCTGAGCGACATCTGAAAACTTATAAAGGAATGCTCATAGAGAGACGTTGAATAGCTCCAGCAGTCAGCTCCAGGGACGAACTCAAACATATAAAGGGAGAGAAAATTTTTAACTTTTAAAAAGTCGAAAAAAAAGCTTCATACAGCCCGAACAAACAATTCTACACTTTTATCTATATTTATATTACGTGTATTCGAATAGGCTCCAGCTAACCGGATTCGAATCAGAGATCTAGCTACAGTACTCTGCTCCACACACAAATCAAAAGATATGTACAGAGAGAAACAGTAAAATTTTTGAAATAAAAAAAAATTGTGAATATACCAAAAAGTTCCAGCCAACCGGATTCGAACCAGTGACCTAAGGATATCTGCTACTCTACAGTCCTCCGCTCTACCAACTGAGCTATGGCTGGGCACGACACGACTTATGTCGGAAAACTAATCAAACAATTCTTTACTTGTATTTAGAAAAGTGAATTCGGACAAAAAGAAGCTCCAGCCAACCGGATTCGAACCAGTGACCTAAGGATAGCTGCTACTCTACAGTCCTCCGCTCTACCAACTGAGCTATGGCTGGGCATGCCCTGAGCGACATCTGAAAACTTATAAAGGAATGCTCATAGAGAGACGTTGAATAGCTCCAGCAGTCAGCTCCAGGGACGAACTCAAACATATAAAGGGAGAGAAAATTTTTAACTTTTAAAAAGTCGAAAAAAAAAGCTTCATACAGCCCGATCAAACAATTCTACACTTGTATCTATATTTATATTACGTGTATTCGAATAGGCTCCAGCTAACCGGATTCGAATCAGAGATCTAGCTACAGTACTCTGCTCCACACACAAATCAAAAGATATGTACAGAGAGAAACAGTAAAATTTTTGAAATAAAAAAAATTGTGAATATACCAAAAAGCTCCAGCCAACCGGATTCGAACCAGTGACCTAAGGATATCTGCTACTCTACAGTCCTCCGCTCTACCAACTGAGCTATGGCTGAGCACGACACGACTTATGTCGGAAAACTAATAAAACAATTCTTCACTTGTATTTTGAAAACGTGAATTCATACAAAAAGAAGCTCCAGCCAACCGGATTCGAACCAGTGACCTAAGGATAGCTGCTACTCTACAGTCCTCCGCTCTACCAACTGAGCTATGGCTGGACATGCCCTGAGCGACATCTGAAAACTTATAAAGGAATGCTCATAGAGAGACGTTGAATAGCTCCAGCAGTCAGCTCCAGGGACGAACTCAAACATATAAAGGGAGAGAAAATTTTTAACTTTTAAAAAGTCGAAAAAAAAGCTTCATACAGCCCGATCAAACAATTCTACACTTTTATCTATATTTATATTACGTGTATTCGAATAGGCTCCAGCTAACCGGATTCGAATCAGAGATCTAGCTACAGTACTCTGCTCCACACACAAATCAAAAGATATGTACAGAGAGAAACAGTAAAATTTTTGAAATAAAAAAAATTGTGAATATACCAAAAAGCTCCAGCCAACCGGATTCGAACCAGTGGCCTAAGGATATCTGCTACTCTACAGTCCTCCGCTCTACCAACTGAGCTATGGCTGAGCACGACACGACTTATGTCGGAAAACTAATAAAACAATTCTTCACTTGTATTTAAAAACGTGAATTCATACAAAAAGAAGCTCCAGCCAACCGGATTCGAACCAGTGACCTAAGGATAGCTGCTACTCTACAGTCCTCCGCTCTACCAACTGAGCTATGGCTGGGCATGCCCTGAGCGACATCTGAAAACTTATAAAGGAATGCTCATAGAGAGACGTTGAATAGCTCCAGTAGTCAGCTCCAGGGACGAACTCAAACACATATAAGGAGAGAAAATTTTTAACTTTTAAAGAGTCGAAAAAATAACAAAAAGCCTCATAAAGCCCGATCAAACAATTCTACACTTGTATCTATATTTATATTACGTGTATTCGAATAAAATAGGCTCCAGCTAACCGGATTCGAATCAGAGATCTAGCTACAGTACTCTGCTCCACACACAAATCAAAAGATATGTACAGAGAGAAACAGTAAAAATTTTGAAAAAAAAAAATTGTGAATATACCAAAAAGCTAAAGCCAACCGGATTCGAACCAGTGACCTAAGGATATCTGCTACTCTACAGTCCTCCGCTCTACCAACTGAGCTATGGCTGGGCATGCCTTGAGCGACATCGGAAAACTTATAAAGGAATGCTCATAGAGAGACGTTGAATAGCTCCAGTAGTCAGCTCCAGGGACGAACTCAAACACATATAGGGAGAGAAAATTTTTAACTTTTAAAAAGTCAAAAAAATAACAAAAAGCTTTATACAGCCCGATCAAACAATTCTACACTTGTATCTATATTTATATTACGTGTATTCGAATAAAATAGGCTCCAGCTAACAGGATTCGAATCAGAGATCTAGCTACAGCACTCTGCTCCACACACAAATCAAAAGATATGTACAGAGAGAAACAGTAAATTTTTGAAATAAAAAAAAATTGTGAATATACCAAAAAGCTCCAGCCAACCGGATTCGAACCAGTGACCTAAGGATATCTGCTACTCTACAGTCCTCCGCTCTACCAACTGAGCTATGGCTGAGCACGACACGACTTATGTCGGAAAACTAATAAAACAATTCTTCACTTGTATTTAGAAAACGTGAATTCGGACAAAAAGAAGCTCCAGCCAACCGGATTCGAACCAGTGACCTAAGGATAGCTGCTACTCTACAGTCCTCCGCTCTACCAACTGAGCTATGGCTGGACATGCCCTGAGCGACATCTGAAAACTTATAAAGGAATGCTCATAGAGAGACGTTGAATAGCTCCAGCAGTCAGCTCCAGGGACGAACTCAAACATATAAAGGGAGAGAAAATTTTTAACTTTTAAAAAGTCGAAAAAAAAGCTTCATACAGCCCGAACAAACAATTCTACACTTTTATCTATATTTATATTACGTGTATTCGAATAGGCTCCAGCTAACCGGATTCGAATCAGAGATCTAGCTACAGTACTCTGCTCCACACACAAATCAAAAGATATGTACAGAGAGAAACAGTAAAATTTTTGAAATAAAAAAAAATTGTGAATATACCAAAAAGTTCCAGCCAACCGGATTCGAACCAGTGACCTTAGGATATCTGCTACTCTACAGTCCTCCGCTCTACCAACTGAGCTATGGCTGGGCACGACACGACTTATGTCGGAAAACTAATAAAACAATTCTTCACTTGTATTTTGAAAACGTGAATTCATACAAAAAGAAGCTCCAGCCAACCGGATTCGAACCAGTGACCTAAGGATAGCTGCTACTCTACAGTCCTCCGCTCTACCAACTGAGCTATGGCTGGGCATGCCCTGAGCGACATCTGAAAACTTATAAAGGAATGCTCATAGAGAGACGTTGAATAGCTCCAGTAGTCAGCTCCAGGGACGAACTCAAACACATATAAGGAGAGAAAATTTTTAACTTTTAAAGAGTCGAAAAAATAACAAAAAGCCTCATAAAGCCCGATCAAACAATTCTACACTTGTATCTATATTTATATTACGTGTATTCGAATAAAATAGGCTCCAGCTAACCGGATTCGAATCAGAGATCTAGCTACAGTACTCTGCTCCACACACAAATCAAAAGATATGTACAGAGAGAAACAGTAAAAATTTTGAAAAAAAAAAATTGTGAATATACCAAAAAGCTAAAGCCAACCGGATTCGAACCAGTGACCTAAGGATATCTGCTACTCTACAGTCCTCCGCTCTACCAACTGAGCTATGGCTGGGCATGCCTTGAGCGACATCGGAAAACTTATAAAGGAATGCTCATAGAGAGACGTTGAATAGCTCCAGTAGTCAGCTCCAGGGACGAACTCAAACACATATAGGGAGAGAAAATTTTTAACTTTTAAAAAGTCAAAAAATAACAAAAAGCTTTATACAGCCCGATCAAACAATTCTACACTTGTATCTATATTTATATTACGTGTATTCGAATAAAATAGGCTCCAGCTAACAGGATTCGAATCAGAGATCTAGCTACAGCACTCTGCTCCACACACAAATCAAAAGATATGTACAGAGAGAAACAGTAAAATTTTTGAAATAAAAAAAAATTGTGAATATACCAAAAAGTTCCAGCCAACCGGATTCGAACCAGTGACCTAAGGATATCTGCTACTCTACAGTCCTCCGCTCTACCAACTGAGCTATGGCTGAGCACGACACGACTTATGTCGGAAAACTAATAAAACAATTCTTCACTTGTATTTAGAAAACGTGAATTCATACAAAAAGAAGCTCCAGCCAACCGGATTCGAACCAGTGACCTAAGGATAGCTGCTACTCTACAGTCCTCCGCTCTACCAACTGAGCTATGGCTGGACATGCCCTGAGCGACATCTGAAAACTTATAAAGGAATGCTCATAGAGAGACGTTGAATAGCTCCAGCAGTCAGCTCCAGGGACGAACTCAAACATATAAAGGGAGAGAAAATTTTTAACTTTTAAAAAGTCGAAAAAAAAAGCTTCATACAGCCCGAACAAACAATTCTACACTTTTATCTATATTTATATTACGTGTATTCGAATAGGCTCCAGCTAACCGGATTCGAATCAGAGATCTAGCTACAGTACTCTGCTCCACACACAAATCAAAAGATATGTACAGAGAGAAACAGTAAAATTTTTGAAATAAAAAAAAATTGTGAATATACCAAAAAGTTCCAGCCAACCGGATTCGAACCAGTGACCTAGGATATCTGCTACTCTACAGTCCTCCGCTCTACCAACTGAGCTATGGCTGGGCACGACACGACTTATGTCGGAAAACTAATCAAACAATTCTTTACTTGTATTTAGAAAACGTGAATTCGGACAAAAAGAAGCTCCAGCCAACCGGATTCGAACCAGTGAGCTAAGGATAGCTGCTACTCTACAGTCCTCCGCTCTACCAACTGAGCTATGGCTGGGCATGCCCTGAGCGACATCTGAAAACTTATAAAGGAATGCTCATAGAGAGACGTTGAATAGCTCCAGTAGTCAGCTCCAGGGACGAACTCAAACACATATAAGGACAGAAAATTTTTAACTTTTAAAGAGTCGAAAAAATAACAAAAAGCCTCATAAAGCCCGATCAAACAATTCAACACTTGTATCTATATTTATATTACGTGTATTCGAATAAAATAGGCTCCAGCTAACCGGATTCGAATCAGAGATCTAGCTACAGCACTCTGCTCCACACACATTTCAAAAGATATGTACGAAGAGAAACAGTAAAATGTTTGAAATAATAAAAAAATTGTAAATATACCAAAAAGCTCCAGCCAACCGGATTCGAACCAGTGACCTAAGGATATCTGCTACTCTACAGTCCTCCGCTCTACCAACTGAGCTATGGCTGGGCATGCCCTGAGCGACATCTGAAAACTTATAAAGGAATGCTCATAGAGAGACGTTGAATAGCTCCAGTAGTCAGCTCCAGGGACGAACTCAAACACATATAAGGAGAGAAAATTTTTAACTTTTAAAGAGTCGAAAAAATAACAAAAAGCCTCATAAAGCCCGATCAAACAATTCTACACTTGTATCTATATTTATATTACGTGTATTCGAATAAAATAGGCTCCAGCTAACCGGATTCGAATCAGAGATCTAGCTACAGTACTCTGCTCCACACACAAATCAAAAGATATGTACAGAGAGAAACAGTAAAAATTTTGAAAAAAAAAATTGTGAATATACCAAAAAGCTCCAGCCAACCGGATTCGAACCAGTGACCTAAGGATATCTGCTACTCTACAGTCCTCCGCTCTACCAACTGAGCTATGGCTGGGCATGCCCTAAGCGACATCGGAAAACTTATAAAGGACTGCTCATAGAGAGACGTTGAATAGCTCCAGCAGTCAGCTCCAGCTACGAACTCAAACATGTATAGGGAGAGAAAATTTTTAACTTTTAAAAAGTCGAAAAAATAACAAAAAGCCTCATAAAGCAGGATCAAACAATTCTACACTTGTATCTATATTTATACTACGTGTATTCGAATCGGCTCCAGCTAACCGGATTGAATAGCTCCAGCAGTCAGCTCCAGCTACGAACTCAAACATGTATAGGGAGAGAAAATTTTTAACTTTTAAAGAGTCGAAAAAATAACAAAAAGCCTCATAAAGCCCGATCAAACAATTCTACACTTGTATCTATATTTATATTACGTGTATTCGAATAAAATAGGCTCCAGCTAACCGGATTCGAATCAGAGATCTAGCTACAGTACTCTGCTCCACACACAAATCAAAAGATATGTACAGAGAGAAACAGTAAAAATTTTGAAAAAAAAAATTGTGAATATACCAAAAAGCTAAAGCCAACCGGATTCGAACCAGTGACCTAAGGATATCTGCTACTCTACAGTCCTCCGCTCTACCAACTGAGCTATGGCTGGGCATGCCCTGAGCGACATCGGAAAACTTATAAAGGAATGCTCATAGAGAGACGTTGAATAGCTCCAGTAGTCAGCTCCAGGGACGAACTCAAACACATATAGGGAGAGAAAATTTTTAACTTTTAAAAAGTCAAAAAAATAACAAAAAGCTTTATACAGCCCGATCAAACAATTCTACACTTGTATCTATATTTATATTACGTGTATTCGAATAAAATAGGCTCCAGCTAACCGGATTCGAATCAGAGATCTAGCTACAGCACTCTGCTCCACACACAAATCAAAAGATATGTACAGAGAGAAACAGTAAAATTTTTGAAATAAAAAAAAATTGTGAATATACCAAAAAGCTCCAGCCAACCGGATTCGAACCAGTGACCTAAGGATATCTGCTACTCTACAGTCCTCCGCTCTACCAACTGAGCTATGGCTGAGCACGACACGACTTATGTCGGAAAACTAATAAAACAATTCTTCACTTGTATTTAGAAAACGTGAATTCATACAAAAAGAAGCTCCAGCCAACCGGATTCGAACCAGTGACCTAAGGATAGCTGCTACTCTACAGTCCTCCGCTCTACCAACTGAGCTATGGCTGGGCATGCCCTGAGCGACATCTGAAAACTTATAAAGGAATGCTCATAGAGAGACGTTGAATAGCTCCAGCAGTCAGCTCCAGGGACGAACTCAAACATATAAAGGGAGAGAAAATTTTTAACTTTTAAAAAGTCGAAAAAAAAAGCTTCATACAGCCCGATCAAACAATTCTACACTTTTATCTATATTTATATTACGTGTATTCGAATAGGCTCCAGCTAACCGGATTCGAATCAGAGATCTAGCTACAGTACTCTGCTCCACACACAAATCAAAAGATATGTACAGAGAGAAACAGTAAAATTTTTGAAATAAAAAAAAATTGTGAATATACCAAAAAGCTCCAGCCAACCGGATTCGAACCAGTGACCTAAGGATATCTGCTACTCTACAGTCCTCCGCTCTACCAACTGAGCTATGGCTGAGCACGACACGACTTATGTCGGAAAACTAATAAAACAATTCTTCACTTGTATTTAGAAAACGTGAATTCATACAAAAAGAAGCTCCAGCCAACCGGATTCGAACCAGTGACCTAAGGATAGCTGCTACTCTACAGTCCTCCGCTCTACCAACTGAGCTATGGCTGGGCATGCCCTGAGCGACATCTGAAAACTTATAAAGGAATGCTCATAGAGAGACGTTGAATAGCTCCAGTAGTCAGCTCCAGGGACGAACTCAAAGACATATAAGGAGAGAAAATTTTTAACTTTTAAAGAGTCGAAAAAATAACAAAAAGCCTCATAAAGCCCGATCAAACAATTCTACACTTGTATCTATATTTATATTACGTGTATTCGAATAAAATAGGCTCCAGCTAACCGGATTCGAATCAGAGATCTAGCTACAGTACTCTGCTCCACACACAAATCAAAAGATATGTACAGAGAGAAACAGTAAAAATTTTGAAAAAAAAAATTGTGAATATACCAAAAAGCTAAAGCCAACCGGATTCGAACCAGTGACCTAAGGATATCTGCTACTCTACAGTCCTCCGCTCTACCAACTGAGCTATGGCTGGGCATGCCTTGAGCGACATCGGAAAACTTATAAAGGAATGCTCATAGAGAGACGTTGAATAGCTCCAGTAGTCAGCTCCAGGGACGAACTCAAACACATATAGGGAGAGAAAATTTTTAACTTTTAAAAAGTCAAAAAAAAAGCTTCATACAGCCCGATCAAACAATTCTACACTTGTATCTATATTTATATTACGTGTATTCGAATAGGCTCCAGCTAACCGGATTCGAATCAGAGATCTAGCTACAGTACTCTGCTCCACACACAAATCAAAAGATATGTACAGAGAGAAACAGTAAAATTTTTGAAATAAAAAAAAATTGTGAATATACCAAAAAGCTCCAGCCAACCGGATTCGAACCAGTGACCTAAGGATATCTGCTACTCTACAGTCCTCCGCTCTACCAACTGAGCTATGGCTGAGCACGACACGACTTATGTCGGAAAACTAATAAAACAATTCTTCACTTGTATTTAGAAAACGTGAATTCATACAAAAAGAAGCTCCAGCCAACCGGATTCGAACCAGTGACCTAAGGATAGCTGCTACTCTACAGTCCTCCGCTCTACCAACTGAGCTATGGCTGGGCATGCCCTGAGCGACATCTGAAAACTTATAAAGGAATGCTCATAGAGAGACGTTGAATAGCTCCAGCAGTCAGCTCCAGGGACGAACTCAAACATATAAAGGGAGAGAAAATTTTTAACTTTTAAAAAGTCGAAAAAAAAAGCTTCATACAGCCCGAACAAACAATTCTACACTTTTATCTATATTTATATTACGTGTATTCGAATAGGCTCCAGCTAACCGGATTCGAATCAGAGATCTAGCTACAGTACTCTGCTCCACACACAAATCAAAAGATATGTACAGAGAGAAACAGTAAAATTTTTGAAATAAAAAAAATTGTGAATATACCAAAAAGTTCCAGCCAACCGGATTCGAACCAGTGACCTAAGGATATCTGCTACTCTACAGTCCTCCGCTCTACCAACTGAGCTATGGCTGAGCACGACACGACTTATGTCGGAAAACTAATAAAACAATTCTTCACTTGTATTTAGAAAACGTGAATTCATACAAAAAGAAGCTCCAGCCAACCGGATTCGAACCAGTGACCTAAGGATAGCTGCTACTCTACAGTCCTCCGCTCTACCAACTGAGCTATGGCTGGGCATGCCCTGAGCGACATCTGAAAACTTATAAAGGAATGCTCATAGAGAGACGTTGAATAGCTCCAGTAGTCAGCTCCAGGGACGAACTCAAACACATATAAGGAGAGAAAATTTTTAACTTTTAAAGAGTCGAAAAAATAACAAAAAGCCTCATAAAGCCCGATCAAACAATTCTACACTTGTATCTATATTTATATTACGTGTATTCGAATAAAATAGGCTCCAGCTAACCGGATTCGAATCAGAGATCTAGCTACAGTACTCTGCTCCACACACAAATCAAAAGATATGTACAGAGAGAAACAGTAAAAATTTTGAAAAAAAAAAATTGTGAATATACCAAAAAGCTAAAGCCAACCGGATTCGAACCAGTGACCTAAGGATATCTGCTACTCTACAGTCCTCCGCTCTACCAACTGAGCTATGGCTGGGCATGCCTTGAGCGACATCGGAAAACTTATAAAGGAATGCTCATAGAGAGACGTTGAATAGCTCCAGTAGTCAGCTCCAGGGACGAACTCAAACACATATAGGGAGAGAAAATTTTTAACTTTTAAAAAGTCAAAAAAATAACAAAAAGCTTTATACAGCCCGATCAAACAATTCTACACTTGTATCTATATTTATATTACGTGTATTCGAATAAAATAGGCTCCAGCTAACAGGATTCGAATCAGAGATCTAGCTACAGCACTCTGCTCCACACACAAATCAAAAGATATGTACAGAGAGAAACAGTAAAATTTTTGAAATAAAAAAAAATTGTGAATATACCAAAAAGTTCCAGCCAACCGGATTCGAACCAGTGACCTAAGGATATCTGCTACTCTACAGTCCTCCGCTCTACCAACTGAGCTATGGCTGAGCACGACACGACTTATGTCGGAAAACTAATAAAACAATTCTTCACTTGTATTTAGAAAACGTGAATTCATACAAAAAGAAGCTCCAGCCAACCGGATTCGAACCAGTGACCTAAGGATAGCTGCTACTCTACAGTCCTCCGCTCTACCAACTGAGCTATGGCTGGGCATGCCCTGAGCGACATCTGAAAACTTATAAAGGAATGCTCATAGAGAGACGTTGAATAGCTCCAGCAGTCAGCTCCAGGGACGAACTCAAACATATAAAGGGAGAGAAAATTTTTAACTTTTAAAAAGTCGAAAAAAAAAGCTTCATACAGCCCGATCAAACAATTCTACACTTTTATCTATATTTATATTACGTGTATTCGAATAGGCTCCAGCTAACCGGATTCGAATCAGAGATCTAGCTACAGTACTCTGCTCCACACACAAATCAAAAGATATGTACAGAGAGAAACAGTAAAATTTTTGAAATAAAAAAAAATTGTGAATATACCAAAAAGCTCCAGCCAACCGGATTCGAACCAGTGACCTTAGGATATCTGCTACTCTACAGTCCTCCGCTCTACCAACTGAGCTATGGCTGGGCACGACACGACTTATGTCGGAAAACTAATCAAACAATTCTTTACTTGTATTTAGAAAACGTGAATTCGGACAAAAAGAAGCTCCAGCCAACCGGATTCGAACCAGTGAGCTAAGGATAGCTGCTACTCTACAGTCCTCCGCTCTACCAACTGAGCTATGGCTGGGCATGCCCTGAGCGACATCTGAAAACTTATAAAGGAATGCTCATAGAGAGACGTTGAATAGCTCCAGTAGTCAGCTCCAGGGACGAACTCAAACACATATAAGGACAGAAAATTTTTAACTTTTAAAGAGTCGAAAAAATAACAAAAAGCCTCATAAAGCCCGATCAAACAATTCAACATTTGTATCTATATTTATATTACGTGTATTCGAATAAAATAGGCTCCAGCTAACCGGATTCGAATCAGAGATCTAGCTACAGCACTCTGCTCCACACACATTTCAAAAGATATGTACGAAGAGAAACAGTAAAATGTTTGAAATAATAAAAAAATTGTAAATATACCAAAAAGCTCCAGCCAACCGGATTCGAACCAGTGACCTAAGGATATCTGCTACTCTACAGTCCTCCGCTCTACCAACTGAGCTATGGCTGGGCATGCCCTGAGCGACATCTGAAAACTTATAAAGGAATGCTCATAGAGAGACGTTGAATAGCTCCAGTAGTCAGCTCCAGGGACGAACTCAAACAGATATAAGGAGAGAAAATTTTTAACTTTTAAAGAGTCGAAAAAATAACAAAAAGCCTCATAAAGCCCGATCAAACAATTCTACACTTGTATCTATATTTATATTACGTGTATTCGAATAAAATAGGCTCCAGCTAACCGGATTCGAATCAGAGATCTAGCTACAGCACTCTGCTCCACACACAAATCAAAAGATATGTACAGAGAGAAACAGTAAAAATTTTGAAAAAAAAAATTGTGAATATACCAAAAAGCTCCAGCCAACCGGATTCGAACCAGTGACCTAAGGATATCTGCTACTCTACAGTCCTCCGCTCTACCAACTGAGCTATGGCTGGGCATGCCTTGAGCGACATCGGAAAACTTATAAAGGAATGCTCATAGAGAGACGTTGAATAGCTCCAGTAGTCAGCTCCAGGGACGAACTCAAACACATATAGGGAGAGAAAATTTTTAACTTTTAAAAAGTCAAAAAAATAACAAAAAGCTTCATACAGCCCGATCAAACAATTCTACACTTGTATCTATATTTATATTACGTGTATTCGAATAAAATAGGCTCCAGCTAACCGGATTCGAATCAGAGATCTAGCTACAGTACTCTGCTCCACACACAAATCAAAAGATATGTACAGAGAGAAACAGTAAAATTTTTGAAATAAAAAAAAATTGTGAATATACCAAAAAGCTCCAGCCAACCGGATTCGAACCAGTGACCTAAGGATATCTGCTACTCTACAGTCCTCCGCTCTACCAACTGAGCTATGGCTGAGCACGACACGACTTATGTCGGAAAACTAATAAAACAATTCTTCACTTGTATTTAGAAAACGTGAATTCATACAAAAAGAAGCTCCAGCCAACCGGATTCGAACCAGTGACCTAAGGATAGCTGCTACTCTACAGTCCTCCGCTCTACCAACTGAGCTATGGCTGGGCATGCCCTGAGCGACATCTGAAAACTTATAAAGGAATGCTCATAGAGAGACGTTGAATAGCTCCAGCAGTCAGCTCCAGGGACGAACTCAAACATATAAAGGGAGAGAAAATTTTTAACTTTTAAAAAGTCGAAAAAAAAAAGCTTCATACAGCCCGATCAAACAATTCTACACTTGTATCTATATTTATATTACGTGTATTCGAATAGGCTCCAGCTAACCGGATTCGAATCAGAGATCTAGCTACAGTACTCTGCTCCACACACAAATCAAAAGATATGTACAGAGAGAAACAGTAAAATTTTTGAAATAAAAAAAATTGTGAATATACCAAAAAGCTCCAGCCAACCGGATTCGAACCAGTGACCTAAGGATATCTGCTACTCTACAGTCCTCCGCTCTACCAACTGAGCTATGGCTGGGCACGACACGACTTATGTCGGAAAACTAATCAAACAATTCTTCACTTGTATTTAGAAAACGTGAATTCGGACAAAAAGAAGCTCCAGCCAACCGGATTCGAACCAGTGACCTAAGGATAGCTGCTACTCTACAGTCCTCCGCTCTACCAACTGAGCTATGGCTGGGCATGCCCTGAGCGACATCGGAAAACTTATAAAGGACTGCTCATAGAGAGACGTTGAATAGCTCCAGCAGTCAGCTCCAGGGACGAACTCAAACATGTATAGGGAGAGAAAATTTTTAACTTTTAAAAAGTCGAAAAAACAACAAAAAGCCTCATAAAGCCCGATCAAACAATTCTACACTTGTATCTATATTTATATTACGTGTATTCGAATAAAATAGGCTCCAGCTAACCGGATTCGAATCAGAGATCTAGCTACAGTACTCTGCTCCACACACAAATCAAAAGATATGTACGAGAGAAACAGTAAAATGTTTGAAATAATAAAAAAATTGTGAATATACCAAAAAGCTCCAGCCAACCGGATTCGAACCAGTGACCTAAGGATATCTGCTACTCTACAGTCCTCCGCTCTACCAACTGAGCTATGGCTGGGCACGACACGACTTATGTCGGAAAACTAATCAAACAATTCTTCACTTGTATTTAGAAAACGTGAATTCGGACAAAAAGAAGCTCCAGCCAACCGGATTCGAACCAGTGACCTAAGGATAGCTGCTACTCTACAGTCCTCCGCTCTACCAACTGAGCTATGGCTGGGCATGCCCTAAGCGACATCGGAAAACTTATAAAGGACTGCTCATAGAGAGACGTTGAATAGCTCCAGCAGTCAGCTCCAGCTACGAACTCAAACATGTATAGGGAGAGAAAATTTTTAACTTTTAAAAAGTCGAAAAAATAACAAAAAGCCTCATAAAGCCCGATCAAACAATTCTACACTTGTATCTATATTTATACTACGTGTATTCGAATCGGCTCCAGCTAACCGGATTCGAATCAGAGATCTAGCTACAGTACTCTGCTCCACACACAAATCAAAAGATATGTGCAGAGAGAAACAGTAAAATGTTTGAAATAATAAAAAAATTGTAAATATACCAAAAAGCTCCAGCCAACCGGATTCGAACCAGTGACCTAAGGATATCTGCTACTCTACAGTCCTCCGCTCTACCAACTGAGCTATGGCTGGGCATGCCCTGAGCGACATCTGAAAACTTATAAAGGAATGCTCATAGAGAGACGTTGAATAGCTCCAGTAGTCAGCTCCAGGGACGAACTCAAACACATATAAGGAGAGAAAATTTTTAACTTTTAAAGAGTCGAAAAAATAACAAAAAGCCTCATAAAGCCCGATCAAACAATTCTACACTTGTATCTATATTTATATTACGTGTATTCGAATAAAATAGGCTCCAGCTAACCGGATTCGAATCAGAGATCTAGCTACAGTACTCTGCTCCACACACAAATCAAAAGATATGTACAGAGAGAAACAGTAAAATTTTTGAAATAATAAAAAAATTGTGAATATACCAAAAAGCTCCAGCCAACCGGATTCGAACCAGTGACCTAAGGATATCTGCTACTCTACAGTCCTCCGCTCTACCAACTGAGCTATGGCTGGGCACGACACGACTTATGTCGGAAAACTAATCAAACAATTCTTCACTTGTATTTAGAAAACGTGAATTCGGACAAAAAGAAGCTCCAGCCAACCGGATTCGAACCAGTGACCTAAGGATAGCTGCTACTCTACAGTCCTCCGCTCTACCAACTGAGCTATGGCTGGGCATGCCCTGAGCGACATCGGAAAACTTATAAAGGACTGCTCATAGAGAGACGTTGAATAGCTCCAGCAGTCAGCTCCAGCTACGAACTCAAACATGTATAGGGAGAGAAAATTTTTAACTTTTAAAAAGTCGAAAAAATAACAAAAAGCCTCATAAAGCCCGATCAAACAATTCTACACTTGTATCTATATTTATATTACGTGTATTCGAATCGGCTCCAGCTAACCGGATTCGAATCAGAGATCTAGCTACAGTACTCTGCTCCACACACAAATCAAAAGATATGTGCAGAGAGAAGCAGTAAAATTTTTGAAATAATAAAAAAATTGTGAATATACCAAAAAGCTCCAGCCAACCGGATTCGAACCAGTGACCTAAGGATATCTGCTACTCTACAGTCCTCCGCTCTACCAACTGAGCTATGGCTGGGCATGCCCTGAGCGACATCGGAAAACTTATAAAGGAATGCTCATAGAGAGACGTTGAATAGCTCCAGTAGTCAGCTCCAGGGACGAACTCAAACATAAATAGGGAGAGAAAATTTTTAACTTTTAAAGAGTCGAAAAAATAACAAAAAGCCTCATAAAGCCCGATCAAACAATTCTACACTTGTATCTATATTTATATTACGTGTATTCGAATAAAATAGGCCCCAGCTAACCGGATTCGAATCAGAGATCTAGCTACAGTACTCTGCTCCACACACAAATCAAAAGATATGTGCAGAGAGAAGCAGTAAAATTTTTGAAATAATAAAAAATTGTGAATATACCAAAAAGCTCCAGCCAACCGGATTCGAACCAGTGACCTAAGGATATCTGCTACTCTACACTCCTCCGCTCTACCAACTGAGCTATGGCTGGGCACGACACGACTTATGTCGGAAAACTAATCAAACAATTCTTCACTTGTATTTAGAAAACGTGAATTCATACAAAAAGAAGCTCCAGCCAACCGGATTCGAACCAGTGACCTAAGGATATCTGCTACTCTACAGTCCTCCGCTCTACCAACTGAGCTATGGCTGGGCATGCCCTAAGCGACATCGGAAAACTTATAAAGGACTGCTCATAGAGAGACGTTGAATAGCTCCAGCAGTCAGCTCCAGCTACGAACTCAAACATGTATAGGGAGAGAAAATTTTTAACTTTTAAAAAGTCGAAAAAATAACAAAAAGCCTCATAAAGCCCGATCAAACAATTCTACACTTGTATCTATATTTATACTACGTGTATTCGAATCGGCTCCAGCTAACCGGATTCGAATCAGAGATCTAGCTACAGTACTCTGCTCCACACACAAATCAAAAGATATGTGCAGAGAGAAGCAGTAAAATTTTTGAAATAATAAAAAAATTGTGAATATACCAAAAAGCTCCAGCCAACCGGATTCGAACCAGTGACCTAAGGATATCTGCTACTCTACAGTCCTCCGCTCTACCAACTGAGCTATGGCTGGGCATGCCCTGAGCGACATCGGAAAACTTATAAAGGAATGCTCATAGAGAGACGTTGAATAGCTCCAGTAGTCAGCTCCAGGGACGAACTCAAACATAAATAGGGAGAGAAAATTTTTAACTTTTAAAGAGTCGAAAAAATAACAAAAAGCCTCATAAAGCCCGATCAAACAATTCTACACTTGTATCTATATTTATATTACGTGTATTCGAATAAAATAGGCCCCAGCTAACCGGATTCGAATCAGAGATCTAGCTACAGTACTCTGCTCCACACACAAATCAAAAGATATGTACAGAGAGAAACAGTAAAATTTTTGAAATAATAAAAAAATTGTGAATATACCAAAAAGATCCAGCCAACCGGATTCGAACCAGTGACCTAAGGATATCTGCTACTCTACACTCCTCCGCTCTACCAACTGAGCTATGGCTGGGCACGACACGACTTATGTCGGAAAACTAATCAAACAATTCTTCACTTGTATTTAGAAAACGTGAATTCATACAAAAAGAAGCTCCAGCCAACCGGATTCGAACCAGTGACCTAAGGATATCTGCTACTCTACAGTCCTCCGCTCTACCAACTGAGCTATGGCTGGGCATGCCCTAAGCGACATCGGAAAACTTATAAAGGACTGCTCATAGAGAGACGTTGAATAGCTCCAGCAGTCAGCTCCAGCTACGAACTCAAACATGTATAGGGAGAGAAAATTTTTAACTTTTAAAAAGTCGAAAAAATAACAAAAAGCCTCATAAAGCCCGATCAAACAATTCTACACTTGTATCTATATTTATACTACGTGTATTCGAATCGGCTCCAGCTAACCGGATTCGAATCAGAGATCTAGCTACAGTACTCTGCTCCACACACAAATCAAAAGATATGTGCAGAGAGAAGCAGTAAAATTTTTGAAATAATAAAAAAATTGTGAATATACCAAAAAGCTCCAGCCAACCGGATTCGAACCAGTGACCTAAGGATATCTGCTACTCTACACTCCTCCGCTCTACCAACTGAGCTATGGCTGGGCATGCCCTGAGCGACATCGGAAAACTTATAAAGGAATGCTCATAGAGAGACGTTGAATAGCTCCAGTAGTCAGCTCCAGGGACGAACTCAAACATAAATAGGGAGAGAAAATTTTTAACTTTTAAAGAGTCGAAAAAATAACAAAAAGCCTCATAAAGCCCGATCAAACAATTCTACACTTGTATCTATATTTATATTACGTGTATTCGAATAAAATAGGCCCCAGCTAACCGGATTCGAATCAGAGATCTAGCTACAGTACTCTGCTCCACACACAAATCAAAAGATATGTACAGAGAGAAACAGTAAAATTTTTGAAATAATAAAAAAATTGTGAATATACCAAAAAGCTCCAGCCAACCGGATTCGAACCAGTGACCTAAGGATATCTGCTACTCTACACTCCTCCGCTCTACCAACTGAGCTATGGCTGGGCACGACACGACTTATGTCGGAAAACTAATCAAACAATTCTTCACTTGTATTTAGAAAACGTGAATTCATACAAAAAGAAGCTCCAGCCAACCGGATTCGAACCAGTGACCTAAGGATATCTGCTACTCTAC
Source organism: Allodiplogaster sudhausi (assembly GCA_945643635.1). Taxonomy (NCBI): domain Eukaryota; kingdom Metazoa; phylum Nematoda; class Chromadorea; order Rhabditida; family Diplogasteridae; genus Allodiplogaster; species Allodiplogaster sudhausi. The sequence continues at coordinate 1,439,675 of CALZFC010000243.1, forward strand.
AGTCCTCCGCTCTACCAACTGAGCTATGGCTGGGCATGCCCTAAGCGACATCGGAAAACTTATAAAGGACTGCTCATAGAGAGACGTTGAATAGCTCCAGCAGTCAGCTCCAGCTACGAACTCAAACATGTATACGGAGAGAAAATTTTTAACTTTTAAAAAGTCGAAAAAATAACAAAAAGCCTCATAAAGCCCGATCAAACAATTCTACACTTGTATCTATATTTATACTACGTGTATTCGAATCGGCTCCAGCTAACCGGATTCGAATCAGAGATCTAGCTACAGTACTCTGCTCCACACACAAATCAAAAGATATGTGCAGAGAGAAGCAGTAAAATTTTTGAAATAATAAAAAAATTGTGAATATACCAAAAAGCTCCAGCCAACCGGATTCGAACCAGTGACCTAAGGATATCTGCTACTCTACACTCCTCCGCTCTACCAACTGAGCTATGGCTGGGCATGCCCTGAGCGACATCGGAAAACTTATAAAGGAATGCTCATAGAGAGACGTTGAATAGCTCCAGTAGTCAGCTCCAGGGACGAACTCAAACATAAATAGGGAGAGAAAATTTTTAACTTTTAAAGAGTCGAAAAAATAACAAAAAGCCTCATAAAGCCCGATCAAACAATTCTACACTTGTATCTATATTTATATTACGTGTATTCGAATAGGCTCCAGCTAACCGGATTCGAATCAGAGATCTAGCTACAGTACTCTGCTCCACACACAAATCAAAAGATATGTACAGAGAGAAGCAGTAAAATTTTTGAAATAATAAAAAATTGTGAATATACCAAAAAGCTCCAGCCAACCGGATTCGAACCAGTGACCTAAGGATATCTGCTACTCTACACTCCTCCGCTCTACCAACTGAGCTATGGCTGGGCACGACACGACTTATGTCGGAAAACTAATCAAACAATTCTTCACTTGTATTTAGAAAACGTGAATTCATACAAAAAGAAGCTCCAGCCAACCGGATTCGAACCAGTGACCTAAGGATATCTGCTACTCTACAGTCCTCCGCTCTACCAACTGAGCTATGGCTGGGCATGCCCTGAGCGACATCGGAAAACTTATAAAGGACTGCTCATAGAGAGACGTTGAATAGCTCCAGCAGTCAGCTCCAGCTACGAACTCAAACATGTATAGGGAGAGAAAATTTTTAACTTTTAAAAAGTCGAAAAAATAACAAAAAGCCTCATAAAGCCCGATCAAACAATTCTACACTTGTATCTATATTTATACTACGTGTATTCGAATCGGCTCCAGCTAACCGGATTCGAATCAGAGATCTAGCTACAGTACTCTGCTCCACACACAAATCAAAAGATATGTGCAGAGAGAAGCAGTAAAATTTTTGAAATAATAAAAAAATTGTGAATATACCAAAAAGCTCCAGCCAACCGGATTCGAACCAGTGACCTAAGGATATCTGCTACTCTACACTCCTCCGCTCTACCAACTGAGCTATGGCTGGGCATGCCCTGAGCGACATCGGAAAACTTATAAAGGAATGCTCATAGAGAGACGTTGAATAGCTCCAGTAGTCAGCTCCAGGGACGAACTCAAACATAAATAGGGAGAGAAAATTTTTAACTTTTAAAGAGTCGAAAAAATAACAAAAAGCCTCATAAAGCCCGATCAAACAATTCTACACTTGTATCTATATTTATATTACGTGTATTCGAATAAAATAGGCCCAGCTAACCGGATTCGAATCAGAGATCTAGCTACAGTACTCTGCTCCACACACAAATCAAAAGATATGTACAGAGAGAAACAGTAAAATTTTTGAAATAATAAAAAAATTGTGAATATACCAAAAAGCTCCAGCCAACCGGATTCGAACCAGTGACCTAAGGATATCTGCTACTCTACACTCCTCCGCTCTACCAACTGAGCTATGGCTGGGCACGACACGACTTATGTCGGAAAACTAATCAAACAATTCTTCACTTGTATTTAGAAAACGTGAATTCATACAAAAAGAAGCTCCAGCCAACCGGATTCGAACCAGTGACCTAAGGATATCTGCTACTCTACACTCCTCCGCTCTACCAACTGAGCTATGGCTGGGCATGCCCTGAGCGACATCGGAAAACTTATAAAGGAATGCTCATAGAGAGACGTTGAATAGCTCCAGTAGTCAGCTCCAGGGACGAACTCAAACATAAATAGGGAGAGAAAATTTTTAACTTTTAAAGAGTCGAAAAAATAACCAAAAGCCTCATAAAGCCCGATCAAACAATTCTACACTTGTATCTATATTTATATTACGTGTATTCGAATAAAATAGGCTCCAGCTAACCGGATTCGAATCAGAGATCTAGCTACAGTACTCTGCTCCACACACAAATCAAAAGATATGTACAGAGAGAAACAGTAAAATTTTTGAAATAAAAAAAAATTGTGAATATACCAAAAAGCTCCAGCCAACCGGATTCGAACCAGTGACCTAAGGATATCTGCTACTCTACACTCCTCCGCTCTACCAACTGAGCTATGGCTGGGCACGACACGACTTATGTCGGAAAACTAATCAAACAATTCTTCACTTGTATTTAGAAAACGTGAATTCATACAAAAAGAAGCTCCAGCCAACCGGATTCGAACCAGTGACCTAAGGATAGCTGCTACTCTACAGTCCTCCGCTCTACCAACTGAGCTATGGCTGGGCATGCCCTGAGCGACATCTGAAAACTTATAAAGGAATGCTCATAGAGAGACGTTGAATAGCTCCAGTAGTCAGCTCCAGGGACGAACTCAAACACATATAAGGAGAGAAAATTTTTAACTTTTAAAGAGTCGAAAAAATAACAAAAAGCCTCATAAAGCCCGATCAAACAATTCTACACTTGTATCTATATTTATATTACGTGTATTCGAATAAAATAGGCTCCAGCTAACCGATTCGAATCAGAGATCTAGCTACAGTACTCTGCTCCACACACAAATCAAAAGATATGTACAGAGAGAAACAGTAAAATTTTTGAAATAAAAAAAAATTGTGAATATACCAAAAAGCTCCAGCCAACCGGATTCGAACCAGTGACCTAAGGATATCTGCTACTCTACAGTCCTCCGCTCTACCAACTGAGCTATGGCTGGGCACGACACGACTTATGTCGGAAAACTAATCAAACAATTCTTCACTTGTATTTATAAAACGTGAATTCGGACAAAAAGAAGCTCCAGCCAACCGGATTCGAACCAGTGACCTAAGGATATCTGCTACTCTACAGTCCTCCGCTCTACCAACTGAGCTATGGCTGGGCATGCCCTGAGCGACATCTGAAAACTTATAAAGGAATGCTCATAGAGAGACGTTGAATAGCTCCAGTAGTCAGCTCCAGGGACGAACTCAAACACATATAAGGAGAGAAAATTTTTAACTTTTAAAGAGTCGAAAAAATAACAAAAAGCCTCATAAAGCCCGATCAAACAATTCTACACTTGTATCTATATTTATACTACGTGTATTCGAATCGGCTCCAGCTAACCGGATTCGAATCAGAGATCTAGCTACAGTACTCTGCTCCACACACAAATCAAAAGATATGTGCAGAAAGAAGCAGTAAAATTTTTGAAATAATAAAAAAATTGTGAATATACCAAAAAGCTCCAGCCAACCGGATTCGAACCAGTGACCTAAGGATATCTGCTACTCTACACTCCTCCGCTCTACCAACTGAGCTATGGCTGGGCATGCCCTGAGCGACATCGGAAAACTTATAAAGGAATGCTCATAGAGAGACGTTGAATAGCTCCAGTAGTCAGCTCCAGGGACGAACTCAAACATAAATAGGGAGAGAAAATTTTTAACTTTTAAAGAGTCGAAAAAATAACAAAAAGCCTCATAAAGCCCGATCAAACAATTCTACACTTGTATCTATATTTATATTACGTGTATTCGAATAAAATAGGCCCCAGCTAACCGGATTCGAATCAGAGATCTAGCTACAGTACTCTGCTCCACACACAAATCAAAAGATATGTACAGAGAGAAGCAGTAAAATTTTTGAAATAATAAAAAATTGTGAATATACCAAAAAGATCCAGCCAACCGGATTCGAACCAGTGACCTAAGGATATCTGCTACTCTACACTCCTCCGCTCTACCAACTGAGCTATGGCTGGGCACGACACGACTTATGTCGGAAAACTAATCAAACAATTCTTCACTTGTATTTAGAAAACGTGAATTCATACAAAAAGAAGCTCCAGCCAACCGGATTCGAACCAGTGACCTAAGGATATCTGCTACTCTACAGTCCTCCGCTCTACCAACTGAGCTATGGCTGGGCATGCCCTAAGCGACATCGGAAAACTTATAAAGGAATGCTCATAGAGAGACGTTGAATAGCTCCAGCAGTCAGCTCCAGCTACGAACTCAAACATGTATAGGGAGAGAAAATTTTTAACTTTTAAAAAGTCGAAAAAATAACAAAAAGCCTCATAAAGCCCGATCAAACAATTCTACACTTGTATCTATATTTATATTACGTGTATTCGAATCGGCTCCAGCTAACCGGATTCGAATCAGAGATCTAGCTACAGTACTCTGCTCCACACACAAATCAAAAGATATGTGCAGAGAGAAGCAGTAAAATTTTTGAAATAATAAAAAAATTGTGAATATACCAAAAAGCTCCAGCCAACCGGATTCGAACCAGTGACCTAAGGATATCTGCTACTCTACACTCCTCCGCTCTACCAACTGAGCTATGGCTGGGCATGCCCTGAGCGACATCGGAAAACTTATAAAGGAATGCTCATAGAGAGACGTTGAATAGCTCCAGTAGTCAGCTCCAGGGACGAACTCAAACATAAATAGGGAGAGAAAATTTTTAACTTTTAAAGAGTCGAAAAAATAACAAAAAGCCTCATAAAGCCCGATCAAACAATTCTACACTTGTATCTATATTTATATTACGTGTATTCGAATAAAATAGGCCCCAGCTAACCGGATTCGAATCAGAGATCTAGCTACAGTACTCTGCTCCACACACAAATCAAAAGATATGTGCAGAGAGAAGCAGTAAAATTTTTGAAATAATAAAAAAATTGTGAATATACCAAAAAGCTCCAGCCAACCGGATTCGAACCAGTGACCTAAGGATATCTGCTACTCTACACTCCTCCGCTCTACCAACTGAGCTATGGCTGGGCACGACACGACTTATGTCGGAAAACTAATCAAACAATTCTTCACTTGTATTTAGAAAACGTGAATTCATACAAAAAGAAGCTCCAGCCAACCGGATTCGAACCAGTGACCTAAGGATATCTGCTACTCTACAGTCCTCCGCTCTACCAACTGAGCTATGGCTGGGCATGCCCTAAGCGACATCGGAAAACTTATAAAGGACTGCTCATAGAGAGACGTTGAATAGCTCCAGCAGTCAGCTCCAGCTACGAACTCAAACATGTATACGGAGAGAAAATTTTTAACTTTTAAAAAGTCGAAAAAATAACAAAAAGCCTCATAAAGCCCGATCAAACAATTCTACACTTGTATCTATATTTATACTACGTGTATTCGAATCGGCTCCAGCTAACCGGATTCGAATCAGAGATCTAGCTACAGTACTCTGCTCCACACACAAATCAAAAGATATGTGCAGAGAGAAGCAGTAAAATTTTTGAAATAATAAAAAAATTGTGAATATACCAAAAAGCTCCAGCCAACCGGATTCGAACCAGTGACCTAAGGATATCTGCTACTCTACACTCCTCCGCTCTACCAACTGAGCTATGGCTGGGCATGCCCTGAGCGACATCGGAAAACTTATAAAGGAATGCTCATAGAGAGACGTTGAATAGCTCCAGTAGTCAGCTCCAGGGACGAACTCAAACATAAATAGGGAGAGAAAATTTTTAACTTTTAAAGAGTCGAAAAAATAACAAAAAGCCTCATAAAGCCCGATCAAACAATTCTACACTTGTATCTATATTTATATTACGTGTATTCGAATAAAATAGGCCCCAGCTAACCGGATTCGAATCAGAGATCTAGCTACAGTACTCTGCTCCACACACAAATCAAAAGATATGTGCAGAGAGAAACAGTAAAATTTTTGAAATAATAAAAAAATTGTGAATATACCAAAAAGCTCCAGCCAACCGGATTCGAACCAGTGACCTAAGGATATCTGCTACTCTACAGTCCTCCGCTCTACCAACTGAGCTATGGCTGGGCACGACACGACTTATGTCGGAAAACTAATCAAACAATTCTTCACTTGTATTTAGAAAACGTGAATTCATACAAAAAGAAGCTCCAGCCAACCGGATTCGAACCAGTGACCTAAGGATAGCTGCTACTCTACAGTCCTCCGCTCTACCAACTGAGCTATGGCTGGGCATGCCCTGAGCGACATCTGAAAACTTATAAAGGAATGCTCATAGAGAGACGTTGAATAGCTCCAGTAGTCAGCTCCAGGGACGAACTCAAACACATATAAGGAGAGAAAATTTTTAACTTTTAAAGAGTCGAAAAAATAACAAAAAGCCTCATAAAGCCCGATCAAACAATTCTACACTTGTATCTATATTTATATTACGTGTATTCGAATAAAATAGGCTCCAGCTAACCGGATTCGAATCAGAGATCTAGCTACAGTACTCTGCTCCACACACAAATCAAAAGATATGTACAGAGAGAAACAGTAAAATTTTTGAAATAAAAAAAAATTGTGAATATACCAAAAAGCTCCAGCCAACCGGATTCGAACCAGTGACCTAAGGATATCTGCTACTCTACACTCCTCCGCTCTACCAACTGAGCTATGGCTGGGCACGACACGACTTATGTCGGAAAACTAATCAAACAATTCTTCACTTGTATTTAGAAAACGTGAATTCATACAAAAAGAAGCTCCAGCCAACCGGATTCGAACCAGTGACCTAAGGATAGCTGCTACTCTACAGTCCTCCGCTCTACCAACTGAGCTATGGCTGGGCATGCCCTGAGCGACATCTGAAAACTTATAAAGGAATGCTCATAGAGAGACGTTGAATAGCTCCAGTAGTCAGCTCCAGGGACGAACTCAAACATAAATAGGGAGAGAAAATTTTTAACTTTTAAAGAGTCGAAAAATAACAAAAAGCCTCATAAAGCCCGATCAAACAATTCTACACTTGTATCTATATTTATATTACGTGTATTCGAATAAAATAGGCTCCAGCTAACCGGATTCGAATCAGAGATCTAGCTACAGTACTCTGCTCCACACACAAATCAAAAGATATGTGCAGAGAGAAGCAGTAAAATTTTTGAAATAATAAAAAAATTGTGAATATACCAAAAAGCTCCAGCCAACCGGATTCGAACCAGTGACCTAAGGATATCTGCTACTCTACACTCCTCCGCTCTACCAACTGAGCTATGGCTGGGCATGCCCTGAGCGACATCGGAAAACTTATAAAGGAATGCTCATAGAGAGACGTTGAATAGCTCCAGTAGTCAGCTCCAGGGACGAACTCAAACATAAATAGGGAGAGAAAATTTTTAACTTTTAAAGAGTCGAAAAAATAACCAAAAGCCTCATAAAGCCCGATCAAACAATTCTACACTTGTATCTATATTTATATTACGTGTATTCGAATAAAATAGGCTCCAGCTAACCGGATTCGAATCAGAGATCTAGCTACAGTACTCTGCTCCACACACAAATCAAAAGATATGTACAGAGAGAAACAGTAAAATTTTTGAAATAAAAAAAATTGTGAATATACCAAAAAGCTCCAGCCAACCGGATTCGAACCAGTGACCTAAGGATATCTGCTACTCTACACTCCTCCGCTCTACCAACTGAGCTATGGCTGGGCACGACACGACTTATGTCGGAAAACTAATCAAACAATTCTTCACTTGTATTTAGAAAACGTGAATTCATACAAAAAGAAGCTCCAGCCAACCGGATTCGAACCAGTGACCTAAGGATAGCTGCTACTCTACAGTCCTCCGCTCTACCAACTGAGCTATGGCTGGGCATGCCCTGAGCGACATCTGAAAACTTATAAAGGAATGCTCATAGAGAGACGTTGAATAGCTCCAGTAGTCAGCTCCAGGGACGAACTCAAACACATATAAGGAGAGAAAATTTTTAACTTTTAAAGAGTCGAAAAAATAACAAAAAGCCTCATAAAGCCCGATCAAACAATTCTACACTTGTATCTATATTTATATTACGTGTATTCGAATAAAATAGGCTCCAGCTAACCGGATTCGAATCAGAGATCTAGCTACAGTACTCTGCTCCACACACAAATCAAAAGATATGTACAGAGAGAAACAGTAAAATTTTTGAAATAAAAAAAAATTGTGAATATACCAAAAAGCTCCAGCCAACCGGATTCGAACCAGTGACCTAAGGATATCTGCTACTCTACAGTCCTCCGCTCTACCAACTGAGCTATGGCTGGGCACGACACGACTTATGTCGGAAAACTAATCAAACAATTCTTCACTTGTATTTATAAAACGTGAATTCGGACAAAAAGAAGCTCCAGCCAACCGGATTCGAACCAGTGACCTAAGGATATCTGCTACTCTACAGTCCTCCGCTCTACCAACTGAGCTATGGCTGGGCATGCCCTGAGCGACATCTGAAAACTTATAAAGGAATGCTCATAGAGAGACGTTGAATAGCTCCAGTAGTCAGCTCCAGGGACGAACTCAAACACATATAAGGAGAGAAAATTTTTAACTTTTAAAGAGTCGAAAAAATAACAAAAAGCCTCATAAAGCCCGATCAAACAATTCTACACTTGTATCTATATTTATATTACGTGTATTCGAATAAAATAGGCCCCAGCTAACCGGATTCGAATCAGAGATCTAGCTACAGTACTCTGCTCCACACACAAATCAAAAGATATGTGCAGAGAGAAGCAGTAAAATTTTTGAAATAATAAAAAAATTGTGAATATACCAAAAAGCTCCAGCCAACCGGATTCGAACCAGTGACCTAAGGATATCTGCTACTCTACACTCCTCCGCTCTACCAACTGAGCTATGGCTGGGCACGACACGACTTATGTCGGAAAACTAATCAAACAATTCTTCACTTGTATTTAGAAAACGTGAATTCATACAAAAAGAAGCTCCAGCCAACCGGATTCGAACCAGTGACCTAAGGATATCTGCTACTCTACAGTCCTCCGCTCTACCAACTGAGCTATGGCTGGGCATGCCCTAAGCGACATCGGAAAACTTATAAAGGACTGCTCATAGAGAGACGTTGAATAGCTCCAGCAGTCAGCTCCAGCTACGAACTCAAACATGTATAGGGAGAGAAAATTTTTAACTTTTAAAAAGTCGAAAAAATAACAAAAAGCCTCATAAAGCCCGATCAAACAATTCTACACTTGTATCTATATTTATACTACGTGTATTCGAATCGGCTCCAGCTAACCGGATTCGAATCAGAGATCTAGCTACAGTACTCTGCTCCACACACAAATCAAAAGATATGTGCAGAGAGAAGCAGTAAAATTTTTGAAATAATAAAAAATTGTGAATATACCAAAAAGCTCCAGCCAACCGGATTCGAACCAGTGACCTAAGGATATCTGCTACTCTACAGTCCTCCGCTCTACCAACTGAGCTATGGCTGGGCATGCCCTGAGCGACATCGGAAAACTTATAAAGGAATGCTCATAGAGAGACGTTGAATAGCTCCAGTAGTCAGCTCCAGGGACGAACTCAAACATAAATAGGGAGAGAAAATTTTTAACTTTTAAAGAGTCGAAAAAATAACAAAAAGCCTCATAAAGCCCGATCAAACAATTCTACACTTGTATCTATATTTATATTACGTGTATTCGAATAAAATAGGCCCCAGCTAACCGGATTCGAATCAGAGATCTAGCTACAGTACTCTGCTCCACACACAAATCAAAAGATATGTGCAGAGAGAAGCAGTAAAATTTTTGAAATAATAAAAAAATTGTGAATATACCAAAAAGCTCCAGCCAACCGGATTCGAACCAGTGACCTAAGGATATCTGCTACTCTACAGTCCTCCGCTCTACCAACTGAGCTATGGCTGGGCATGCCCTGAGCGACATCGGAAAACTTATAAAGGACTGCTCATAGAGAGACGTTGAATAGCTCCAGCAGTCAGCTCCAGCTACGAACTCAAACATGTATAGGGAGAGAAAATTTTAAACTTTTAAAAAGTCGAAAAAATAACAAAAAGCCTCATAAAGCCCGATCAAACAATTCTACACTTGTATCTATATTTATATTACGTGTATTCGAATAGGCTCCAGCTAACCGGATTCGAATCAGAGATCTAGCTACAGTACTCTGCTCCACACACAAATCAAAAGATATGTGCAGAGAGAAGCAGTAAAATTTTTGAAATAATAAAAAAATTGTGAATATACCAAAAAGCTCCAGCCAACCGGATTCGAACCAGTGACCTAAGGATATCTGCTACTCTACAGTCCTCCGCTCTACCAACTGAGCTATGGCTGGGCACGACACGACTTATGTCGGAAAACTAATCAAACAATTCTTCACTTGTATTTAGAAAACGTGAATTCGGACAAAAAGAAGCTCCAGCCAACCGGATTCGAACCAGTGACCTAAGGATAGCTGCTACTCTACAGTCCTCCGCTCTACCAACTGAGCTATGGCTGGGCATGCCCTAAGCGACATCGGAAAACTTATAAAGGACTGCTCATAGAGAGACGTTGAATAGCTCCAGCAGTCAGCTCCAGCTACGAACTCAAACATGTATAGGGAGAGAAAATTTTTAACTTTTAAAAAGTCGAAAAAATAACAAAAAGCTTCATTCAGCCCGATCAAACAATTCTACACTTGTATCTATATTTATATTACGTGTATTTGAATAAAATAGCTCCAGCTAACCGGATTCGAATCAGAGATCTAGCTACAGTACTCTGCTCCACACACAAATCAAAAGATATGTACAGAGAGAAACAGTAAAATTTTTGAAATAAAAAAATTGTGAATATACCAAAAAGCTCCAGCCAACCGGATTCGAACCAGTGACCTAAGGATATCTGCTACTCTACAGTCCTCCGCTCTACCAACTGAGCTATGGCTGGGCATGCCCTGAGCGACATCGGAAAACTTATAAAGGAATGCTCATAGAGAGACGTTGAATAGCTCCAGCAGTCAGCTCCAGGGACGAACTCAAACATATATAGGGAGAGAAAATTTTTAACTTTTAAAAAGTCGAAAAAATAACAAAAAGCTTCATACAGCCCGATCAAACAATTCTACACTTGTATCTATATTTATATTACGTGTATTCGAATAGGCTCCAGCTAACCGGATTCGAATCAGAGATCTAGCTACAGTACTCTGCTCCACACACAAATCAAAAGATATGTGCAGAGAGAAGCAGTAAAATTTTTGAAATAATAAAAAAATTGTGAATATACCAAAAAGCTCCAGCCAACCGGATTCGAACCAGTGACCTAAGGATATCTGCTACTCTACAGTCCTCCGCTCTACCAACTGAGCTATGGCTGGGCACGACACGACTTATGTCGGAAAACTAATCAAACAATTCTTCACTTGTATTTAGAAAACGTGAATTCGGACAAAAAGAAGCTCCAGCCAACCGGATTCGAACCAGTGACCTAAGGATAGCTGCTACTCTACAGTCCTCCGCTCTACCAACTGAGCTATGGCTGGGCATGCCCTAAGCGACATCGGAAAACTTATAAAGGACTGCTCATAGAGAGACGTTGAATAGCTCCAGCAGTCAGCTCCAGCTACGAACTCAAACATGTATAGGGAGAGAAAATTTTTAACTTTTAAAAAGTCGAAAAAATAACAAAAAGCTTCATAAAGCCCGATCAAACAATTCTACACTTGTATCTATATTTATATTACGTGTATTCGAATAAAATAGTCTCCAGCTAACCGGATTCGAATCAGAGATCTAGCTACAGTACTCTGCTCCACACACAAATCAAAAGATATGTACAGAGAGAAACAGTAAAATTTTTGAAATAAAAAAATTGTGAATATACCAAAAAGCTCCAGCCAACCGGATTCGAACCAGTGACCTAAGGATATCTGCTACTCTACAGTCCTCCGCTCTACCAACTGAGCTATGGCTGGGCATGCCCTGAGCGACATCGGAAAACTTATAAAGGACTGCTCATAGAGAGACGTTGAATAGCTCCAGCAGTCAGCTCCAGGGACGAACTCAAACATATATAGGGAGAGAAAATTTTTAACTTTTAAAAAGTCGAAAAAATAACAAAAAGCTTCATACAGCCCGATCAAACAATTCTACACTTGTATCTATATTTATATTACGTGTATTAGAATAGGCTCCAGCTAACCGGATTCGAATCAGAGATCTAGCTACAGTACTCTGCTCCACACACAAATCAAAAGATATGTACAGAGAGAAACAGTAAAATTTTTGAAATAAAAAAATTGTGAATATACCAAAAAGCTCCAGCCAACCGGATTCGAACCAGTGACCTAAGGATATCTGCTACTCTACAGTCCTCCGCTCTACCAACTGAGCTATGGCTGGGCACGACAAGACTTATGTCGGAAAACTAATCAAACAATTCTTCACTTGTATTTAGAAAACGTGAATTCGGACAAAAAGAAGCTCCAGCCAACCGGATTCGAACCAGTGACCTAAGGATAGCTGCTACTCTACAGTCCTCCGCTCTACCAACTGAGCTATGGCTGGGCATGCCCTGAGCGACATCGGAAAACTTATAAAGGACTGCTCATAGAGAGACGTTGAATAGCTCCAGCAGTCAGCTCCAGAGACGAACTCAAACATATATAGGGAGAGAAAATTTTTAACTTTTAAAAAGTCGAAAAAATAACAAAAAGCTTCATACAGCCCGATCAAACAATTCTACACTTGTATCTATATTTATATTACGTGTATTCGAATAGGCTCCAGCTAACCGGATTCGAATCAGAGATCTAGCTACAGTACTCTGCTCCACACACAAATCAAAAGATATGTACAGAGAAAAACAGTAAAATTTTTGAAATAATAAAAAAATTGTGAATATACCAAAAAGCTCCAGCCAACGGATTCGAACCAGTGACCTAAGGATATCTGCTACTCTACAGTTCTCCGCTCTACCAACTGAGCTATGGCTAGGCACGACACGACTTATGTCGGAAAACTAATCAAACAATTCTTCACTTGTATTTAGAAAACGTGAATTCGGACAAAAAGAAGCTCCAGCCAACCGGATTCGAACCAGTGAGCTAAGGATAGCTGCTACTCTACAGTCCTCCGCTCTACCAACTGAGCTATGGCTGGGCATGCCCTGAGCGACATCGGAAAACTTATAAAGGAATGCTCATAGAGAGACGTTGAATAGCTCCAGTAGTCAGCTCCAAGGACGAACTCAAACACATATAAGGAGAGAAAATTTTTAACTTTTAAAGAGTCGAAAAAATAACAAAAAGCTTCATTCAGCCCGATCAAACAATTCTACACTTGTATCTATATTTATATTACGTGTATTCGAATAGGCTCCAGCTAACCGGATTCGAATCAGAGATCTAGCTACAGTACTCTGCTCCACACACAAATCAAAAGATATGTACAGAGAGAAACAGTAAAATTTTTGAAATAAAAAAAATTGTGAATATACCAAAAAGCTCCAGCCAACCGGATTCGAACCAGTGACCTAAGGATATCTGCTACTCTACAGTCCTCCGCTCTACCAACTGAGCTATGGCTGGGCACGACACGACTTATGTCGGAAAACTAATCAAACAATTCTTCACTTGTATTTATAAAACGTGAATTCGGACAAAAAGAAGCTCCAGCCAACCGGATTCGAACCAGTGACCTAAGGATATCTGCTACTCTACAGTCCTCCGCTCTACCAACTGAGCTATGGCTGGGCATGCCCTGAGCGACATCTGAAAACTTATAAAGGAATGCTCATAGAGAGACGTTGAATAGCTCCAGCAGTCAGCTCCAGCTACGAACTCAAACATGTATAGGGAGAGAAAATTTTTAACTTTTAAAAAGTCGAAAAAATAACAAAAAGCCTCATAAAGCCCGATCAAACAATTCTACACTTGTATCTATATTTATACTACGTGTATTCGAATCGGCTCCAGCTAACCGGATTCGAATCAGAGATCTAGCTACAGTACTCTGCTCCACACACAAATCAAAAGATATGTGCAGAGAGAAGCAGTAAAATTTTTGAAATAATAAAAAAATTGTGAATATACCAAAAAGCTCCAGCCAACCGGATTCGAACCAGTGACCTAAGGATATCTGCTACTCTACACTCCTCCGCTCTACCAACTGAGCTATGGCTGGGCATGCCCTGAGCGACATCTGAAAACTTATAAAGGAATGCTCATAGAGAGACGTTGAATAGCTCCAGCAGTCAGCTCCAGCTACGAACTCAAACATGTATAGGGAGAGAAAATTTTTAACTTTTAAAAAGTCGAAAAAAAAAGCTTCATACAGCCCGATCAAGCAATTCTACACTTGTATCTATATTTATATTACGTGTATTCGAATAGGCTCCAGCTAACCGGATTCGAATCAGAGATCTAGCTACAGTACTCTGCTCCACACACAAATCAAAAGATATGTACAGAGAGAAACAGTAAAATTTTTGAAATAAAAAAAATTTGTGAATATACCAAAAAGCTCCAGCCAACCGGATTCGAACCAGTGACCTAAGGATATCTGCTACTCTACAGTCCTCCGCTCTACCAACTGAGCTATGGCTGGGCACGACACGACTTATGTCGGAAAACTAATCAAACAATTCTTCACTTGTATTTATAAAACGTGAATTCGGACAAAAAGAAGCTCCAGCCAACCGGATTCGAACCAGTGACCTAAGGATATCTGCTACTCTACAGTCCTCCGCTCTACCAACTGAGCTATGGCTGGGCATGCCCTGAGCGACATCTGAAAACTTATAAAGGAATGCTCATAGAGAGACGTTGAATAGCTCCAGTAGTCAGCTCCAGGGACGAACTCAAACACATATAAGGAGAGAAAATTTTTAACTTTTAAAGAGTCGAAAAAATAACAAAAAGCCTCATAAAGCCCGATCAAACAATTCTACACTTGTATCTATATTTATATTACGTGTATTCGAATAAAATAGGCTCCAGCTAACCGGATTCGAATCAGAGATCTAGCTACAGTACTCTGCTCCACACACAAATCAAAAGATATGTACAGAGAGAAACAGTAAAATTTTTGAAATAAAAAAAATTTGTGAATATACCAAAAAGCTCCAGCCAACCGGATTCGAACCAGTGACCTAAGGATATCTGCTACTCTACAGTCCTCCGCTCTACCAACTGAGCTATGGCTGGGCACGACACGACTTATGTCGGAAAACTAATCAAACAATTCTTCACTTGTATTTATAAAACGTGAATTCGGACAAAAAGAAGCTCCAGCCAACCGGATTCGAACCAGTGACCTAAGGATATCTGCTACTCTACAGTCCTCCGCTCTACCAACTGAGCTATGGCTGGGCATGCCCTGAGCGACATCTGAAAACTTATAAAGGAATGCTCATAGAGAGACGTTGAATAGCTCCAGTAGTCAGCTCCAGGGACGAACTCAAACACATATAAGGAGAGAAAATTTTTAACTTTTAAAGAGTCGAAAAAATAACAAAAAGCCTCATAAAGCCCGATCAAACAATTCTACACTTGTATCTATATTTATATTACGTGTATTCGAATAAAATAGGCTCCAGCTAACCGGATTCGAATCAGAGATCTAGCTACAGTACTCTGCTCCACACACAAATCAAAAGATATGTACAGAGAGAAACAGTAAAATTTTTGAAATAAAAAAAAATTGTGAATATACCAAAAAGCTCCAGCCAACCGGATTCGAACCAGTGACCTAAGGATATCTGCTACTCTACAGTCCTCCGCTCTACCAACTGAGCTATGGCTGGGCACGACACGACTTATGTCGGAAAACTAATCAAACAATTCTTCACTTGTATTTATAAAACGTGAATTCGGACAAAAAGAAGCTCCAGCCAACCGGATTCGAACCAGTGACCTAAGGATATCTGCTACTCTACAGTCCTCCGCTCTACCAACTGAGCTATGGCTGGGCATGCCCTGAGCGACATCTGAAAACTTATAAAGGAATGCTCATAGAGAGACGTTGAATAGCTCCAGCAGTCAGCTCCAGCTACGAACTCAAACATGTATAGGGAGAGAAAATTTTTAACTTTTAAAAAGTCGAAAAAATAACAAAAAGCCTCATAAAGCCCGATCAAACAATTCTACACTTGTATCTATATTTATACTACGTGTATTCGAATCGGCTCCAGCTAACCGGATTCGAATCAGAGATCTAGCTACAGTACTCTGCTCCACACACAAATCAAAAGATATGTGCAGAGAGAAGCAGTAAAATTTTTGAAATAATAAAAAAATTGTGAATATACCAAAAAGCTCCAGCCAACCGGATTCGAACCAGTGACCTAAGGATATCTGCTACTCTACACTCCTCCGCTCTACCAACTGAGCTATGGCTGGGCATGCCCTGAGCGACATCTGAAAACTTATAAAGGAATGCTCATAGAGAGACGTTGAATAGCTCCAGCAGTCAGCTCCAGCTACGAACTCAAACATGTATAGGGAGAGAAAATTTTTAACTTTTAAAAAGTCGAAAAAAAAAAAGTTCATACAGCCCGATCAAGCAATTCTACACTTGTATCTATATTTATATTACGTGTATTCGAATAGGCTCCAGCTAACCGGATTCGAATCAGAGATCTAGCTACAGTACTCTGCTCCACACACAAATCAAAAGATATGTACAGAGAGAAACAGTAAAATTTTTGAAATAAAAAAAAATTGTGAATATACCAAAAAGCTCCAGCCAACCGGATTCGAACCAGTGACCTAAGGATATCTGCTACTCTACAGTCCTCCGCTCTACCAACTGAGCTATGGCTGGGCACGACACGACTTATGTCGGAAAACTAATCAAACAATTCTTCACTTGTATTTATAAAACGTGAATTCGGACAAAAAGAAGCTCCAGCCAACCGGATTCGAACCAGTGAACTAAGGATATCTGCTACTCTACAGTCCTCCGCTCTACCAACTGAGCTATGGCTGGGCATGCCCTGAGCGACATCTGAAAACTTATAAAGGAATGCTCATAGAGAGACGTTGAATAGCTCCAGTAGTCAGCTCCAGGGACGAACTCAAACACATATAAGGAGAGAAAATTTTTAACTTTTAAAGAGTCGAAAAAATAACAAAAGCCTCATAAAGCCCGATCAAACAATTCTACACTTGTATCTATATTTATATTACGTGTATTCGAATAAAATAGGCTCCAGCTAACCGGATTCGAATCAGAGATCTAGCTACAGTACTCTGCTCCACACACAAATCAAAAGATATGTACAGAGAGAAACAGTAAAATTTTTGAAATAAAAAAAAATTGTGAATATACCAAAAAGCTCCAGCCAACCGGATTCGAACCAGTGACCTAAGGATATCTGCTACTCTACAGTCCTCCGCTCTACCAACTGAGCTATGGCTGGGCACGACACGACTTATGTCGGAAAACTAATCAAACAATTCTTCACTTGTATTTATAAAACGTGAATTCGGACAAAAAGAAGCTCCAGCCAACCGGATTCGAACCAGTGACCTAAGGATATCTGCTACTCTACAGTCCTCCGCTCTACCAACTGAGCTATGGCTGGGCACGACACGACTTATGTCGGAAAACTAATCAAACAATTCTTCACTTGTATTTATAAAACGTGAATTCGGACAAAAAGAAGCTCCAGCCAACCGGATTCGAACCAGTGACCTAAGGATATCTGCTACTCTACAGTCCTCCGCTCTACCAACTGAGCTATGGCTGGGCATGCCCTGAGCGACATCTGAAAACTTATAAAGGAATGCTCATAGAGAGACGTTGAATAGCTCCAGCAGTCAGCTCCAGCTACGAACTCAAACATGTATAGGGAGAGAAAATTTTTAACTTTTAAAAAGTCGAAAAAATAACAAAAAGCCTCATAAAGCCCGATCAAACAATTCTACACTTGTATCTATATTTATACTACGTGTATTCGAATCGGCTCCAGCTAACCGGATTCGAATCAGAGATCTAGCTACAGTACTCTGCTCCACACACAAATCAAAAGATATGTGCAGAGAGAAGCAGTAAAATTTTTGAAATAATAAAAAAATTGTGAATATACCAAAAAGCTCCAGCCAACCGGATTCGAACCAGTGACCTAAGGATATCTGCTACTCTACACTCCTCCGCTCTACCAACTGAGCTATGGCTGGGCATGCCCTGAGCGACATCTGAAAACTTATAAAGGAATGCTCATAGAGAGACGTTGAATAGCTCCAGCAGTCAGCTCCAGCTACGAACTCAAACATGTATAGGGAGAGAAAATTTTTAACTTTTAAAAAGTCGAAAAAAAAAAGGTTCATACAGCCCGATCAAGCAATTCTACACTTGTATCTATATTTATATTACGTGTATTCGAATAGGCTCCAGCTAACCGGATTCGAATCAGAGATCTAGCTACAGTACTCTGCTCCACACACAAATCAAAAGATATGTACAGAGAGAAACAGTAAAATTTTTGAAATAAAAAAAATTTGTGAATATACCAAAAAGCTCCAGCCAACCGGATTCGAACCAGTGACCTAAGGATATCTGCTACTCTACAGTCCTCCGCTCTACCAACTGAGCTATGGCTGGGCACGACACGACTTATGTCGGAAAACTAATCAAACAATTCTTCACTTGTATTTATAAAACGTGAATTCGGACAAAAAGAAGCTCCAGCCAACCGGATTCGAACCAGTGACCTAAGGATATCTGCTACTCTACAGTCCTCCGCTCTACCAACTGAGCTATGGCTGGGCATGCCCTGAGCGACATCTGAAAACTTATAAAGGAATGCTCATAGAGAGACGTTGAATAGCTCCAGTAGTCAGCTCCAGGGACGAACTCAAACACATATAAGGAGAGAAAATTTTTAACTTTTAAAGAGTCGAAAAAATAACAAAAGCCTCATAAAGCCCGATCAAACAATTCTACACTTGTATCTATATTTATATTACGTGTATTCGAATAAAATAGGCTCCAGCTAACCGGATTCGAATCAGAGATCTAGCTACAGTACTCTGCTCCACACACAAATCAAAAGATATGTACAGAGAGAAACAGTAAAATTTTTGAAATAAAAAAAAATTGTGAATATACCAAAAAGCTCCAGCCAACCGGATTCGAACCAGTGACCTAAGGATATCTGCTACTCTACAGTCCTCCGCTCTACCAACTGAGCTATGGCTGGGCACGACACGACTTATGTCGGAAAACTAATCAAACAATTCTTCACTTGTATTTATAAAACGTGAATTCGGACAAAAAGAAGCTCCAGCCAACCGGATTCGAACCAGTGACCTAAGGATATCTGCTACTCTACAGTCCTCCGCTCTACCAACTGAGCTATGGCTGGGCATGCCCTGAGCGACATCTGAAAACTTATAAAGGAATGCTCATAGAGAGACGTTGAATAGCTCCAGCAGTCAGCTCCAGCTACGAACTCAAACATGTATAGGGAGAGAAAATTTTTAACTTTTAAAAAGTCGAAAAAATAACAAAAAGCCTCATAAAGCCCGATCAAACAATTCTACACTTGTATCTATATTTATACTACGTGTATTCGAATCGGCTCCAGCTAACCGGATTCGAATCAGAGATCTAGCTACAGTACTCTGCTCCACACACAAATCAAAAGATATGTGCAGAGAGAAGCAGTAAAATTTTTGAAATAATAAAAAAATTGTGAATATACCAAAAAGCTCCAGCCAACCGGATTCGAACCAGTGACCTAAGGATATCTGCTACTCTACACTCCTCCGCTCTACCAACTGAGCTATGGCTGGGCATGCCCTGAGCGACATCTGAAAACTTATAAAGGAATGCTCATAGAGAGACGTTGAATAGCTCCAGCAGTCAGCTCCAGCTACGAACTCAAACATGTATAGGGAGAGAAAATTTTTAACTTTTAAAGAGTCGAAAAAATAACAAAAAGCCTCATAAAGCCCGATCAAACAATTCTACACTTGTATCTATATTTATATTACGTGTATTCGAATAGGCTCCAGCTAACCGGATTCGAATCAGAGATCTAGCTACAGTACTCTGCTCCACACACAAATCAAAAGATATGTACAGAGAGAAACAGTAAAATTTTTGAAATAAAAAAAAATTGTGAATATACCAAAAAGCTCCAGCCAACCGGATTCGAACCAGTGACCTAAGGATATCTGCTACTCTACACTCCTCCGCTCTACCAACTGAGCTATGGCTGGGCATGTCCTGAGCGACATCGGAAAACTTATAAAGGACTGCTCATAGAGAGACGTTGAATAGCTCCAGTAGTCAGCTCCAAGGACGAACTCAAACACATATAAGGAGAGAAAATTTTTAACTTTTAAAGAGTCGAAAAAATAACAAAAAGCTTCATTCAGCCCGATCAAACAATTCTACACTTGTATCTATATTTATATTACGTGTATTTGAATAAAATAGTCTCCAGCTAACCGGATTCGAATCAGAGATCTAGCTACAGTACTCTGCTCTACACATAAATCAAAAGATATGTACAGAGAGAAACAGTAAAATTTTTGAAATAAAAAAATTTGTGAATATACCAAAAAGCTCCAGCCAACCGGATTCGAACCAGTGACCTAAGGATATCTGCTACTCTACAGTCCTCCGCTCTACCAACTGAGCTATGGCTGGGCATGTCCTGAGCGACATCTGAAAACTTATAAAGGAATGCTCATAGAGAGACGTTGAATAGCTCCAGCAGTCAGCTCCAGGGACGAACTCAAACATATAAAGGGAGAGAAAATTTTTAACTTTTAAAAAGTCGAAAAAAAAAAGCTTCATACAGCCCGATCAAGCAATTCTACACTTGTATCTATATTTATATTACGTGTATTCGAATAGGCTCCAGCTAACCGGATTCGAATCAGAGATCTAGCTACAGTACTCTGCTATACACACAAATCAAAAGATATGTACAGAGAGAAACAGTAAAATTTTTGAAATAAAAAAAAATTGTGAATATACCAAAAAGCTCCAGCCAACCGGATTCGAACCAGTGACCTAAGGATATCTGCTACTCTACACTCCTCCGCTCTACCAACTGAGCTATGGCTGGGCATGCCCTGAGCGACATCGGAAAACTTATAAAGGACTGCTCATAGAGAGACGTTGAATAGCTCCAGCAGTCAGCTCCAGCTACGAACTCAAACATGTATAGGGAGAGAAAATTTTTAACTTTTAAAGAGTCGAAAAAATAACAAAAAGCCTCATAAAGCCCGATCAAACAATTCTACACTTGTATCTATATTTATATTACGTGTATTCGAATAAAATAGGCCCAGCTAACCGGATTCGAATCAGAGATCTAGCTACAGTACTCTGCTCCACACACAAATCAAAAGATATGTGCAGAGAGAAGCAGTAAAATTTTTGAAATAATAAAAAAATTGTGAATATACCAAAAAGCTCCAGCCAACCGGATTCGAACCAGTGACCTAAGGATATCTGCTACTCTACACTCCTCCGCTCTACCAACTGAGCTATGGCTGGGCACGACACGACTTATGTCGGAAAACTAATCAAACAATTCTTCACTTGTATTTAGAAAACGTGAATTCATACAAAAAGAAGCTCCAGCCAACCGGATTCGAACCAGTGACCTAAGGATAGCTGCTACTCTACAGTCCTCCGCTCTACCAACTGAGCTATGGCTGGGCATGCCCTGAGCGACATCGGAAAACTTATAAAGGAATGCTCATAGAGAGACGTTGAATAGCTCCAGTAGTCAGCTCCAAGGACGAACTCAAACACATATAAGGAGAGAAAATTTTTAACTTTTAAAGAGTCGAAAAAATAACAAAAAGCTTCATTCAGCCCGATCAAACAATTCTACACTTGTATCTATATTTATATTACGTGTATTTGAATAAAATAGTCTCCAGCTAACCGGATTCGAATCAGAGATCTAGCTACAGTACTCTGCTCTACACATAAATCAAAAGATATGTACAGAGAGAAACAGTAAAAATTTTGAAATAAAAAAATTTGTGAATATACCAAAAAGCTCCAGCCAACCGGATTCGAACCAGTGACCTAAGGATATCTGCTACTCTACAGTCCTCCGCTCTACCAACTGAGCTATGGCTGGGCATGCCCTGAGCGACATCTGAAAACTTATAAAGGAATGCTCATAGAGAGACGTTGAATAGCTCCAGCAGTCAGCTCCAGATACGAACTCAAACATATAAAGGGAGAGAAAATTTTTAACTTTTAAAAAGTCTAAAAAAAAAAGCTTCATACTGCCCGATCAAGCAATTCTACACTTGTATCTATATTTATATTACGTGTATTCGAATAGGCTCCAGCTAACCGGATTCGAATCAGAGATCTAGCTACAGTACTCTGCTCCATACACAAATCAAAAGATATGTACAGAGAGAAACAGTAACATTTTTGAAATAAAAAAAAATTGTGAATATACCAAAAAGCTCCAGCCAACCGGATTCGAACCAGTGACCTAAGGATATCTGCTACTCTACAGTCCTCCGCTCTACCAACTGAGCTATGGCTGGGCACGACACGACTTATGTCGGAAAACTAATCAAACAATTCTTCACTTGTATTTATAAAACGTGAATTCGGACAAAAAGAAGCTCCAGCCAACCGGATTCGAACCAGTGACCTAAGGATAGCTGCTACTCTACAGTCCTCCGCTCTACCAACTGAGCTATGGCTGGGCATGCCCTGAGCGACATCTGAAAACTTATAAAGGAATGCTCATAGAGAGACGTTGAATAGCTCCAGTAGTCAGCTACAGGGACGAACTCAAACACATATAAGGAGAGAAAATTTTTAACTTTTAAAGAGTCGAAAAAATAACAAAAAGCCTCATAAAGCCCGATCAAACAATTCTACACTTGTATCTATATTTATATTACGTGTATTCGAATAAGATAGGCTCCAGCTAACCGGATTCGAATCAGAGATCTAGCTACAGTACTCTGCTCCACACACAAATCAAAAGATATGTACAGAGAGAAACAGTAAAATTTTTGAAATAAAAAAAAATTGTGAATATACCAAAAAGCTTCAGCCAACCGGATTCGAACCAGTGACCTAAGGATATCTGCTACTCTACAGTCCTCCGCTCTACCAACTGAGCTATGGCTGGGCACGACACGACTTATGTCGGAAAACTAATCAAACAATTCTTCACTTGTATTTAGAAAACGTGAATTCGGACAAAAAGAAGCTCCAGCCAACCGGATTCGAACCAGTGACCTAAGGATAGCTGCTACTCTACAGTCCTCCGCTCTACCAACTGAGCTATGGCTGGGCATGCCCTAAGCGACATCGGAAAACTTATAAAGGACTGCTCATAGAGAGACGTTGAATAGCTCCAGCAGTCAGCTCCAGCTACGAACTCAAACATGTATAGGGAGAGAAAATTTTTAACTTTTAAAAAGTCGAAAAAATAACAAAAAGCCTCATAAAGCCCGATCAAACAATTCTACACTTGTATCTATATTTATACTACGTGTATTCGAATCGGCTCCAGCTAACCGGATTCGAATCAGAGATCTAGCTACAGTACTCTGCTCCACACACAAATCAAAAGATATGTGCAGAGAGAAGCAGTAAAATTTTTGAAATAATAAAAAATTGTGAATATACCAAAAAGCTCCAGCCAACCGGATTCGAACCAGTGACCTAAGGATATCTGCTACTCTACACTCCTCCGCTCTACCAACTGAGCTATGGCTGGGCATGCCCTGAGCGACACCGGAAAACTTATAAAGGACTGCTCATAGAGAGACGTTGAATAGCTCCAGCAGTCAGCTCCAGCTACGAACTCAAACATGTATAGGGAGAGAAAATTTTTAACTTTTAAAGAGTCGAAAAAATAACAAAAAGCCTCATAAAACCCGATCAAACAATTCTACACTTGTATCTATATTTATATTACGTGTATTCGAATAAAATAGGCCCCAGCTAACCGGATTCGAATCAGAGATCTAGCTACAGTACTCTGCTCCACACACAAATCAAAAGATATGTGCAGAGAGAAGCAGTAAAAATTTTGAAATAATAAAAAAATTGTGAATATACCAAAAAGCTCCAGCCAACCGGATTCGAACCAGTGACTTAAGGATATCTGCTACTCTACACTCCTCCGCTCTACCAACTGAGCTATGGCTGGGCACGACACGACTTATGTCGGAAAACTAATCAAACAATTCTTCACTTGTATTTAGAAAACGTGAATTCATACAAAAAGAAGCTCCAGCCAACCGGATTCGAACCAGTGACCTAAGGATAGCTGCTACTCTACAGTCCTCCGCTCTACAAACTGAGCTATGGCTGGGCATGCCCTGAGCGACATCGGAAAACTTATAAAGGAATGCTCATAGAGAGACGTTGAATAGCTCCAGTAGTCAGCTCCAAGGACGAACTCAAACACATATAAGGAGAGAAAATTTTTAACTTTTAAAGAGTCGAAAAAATAACAAAAAGCTTCATTCAGCCCGATCAAACAATTCTACACTTGTATCTATATTTATATTACGTGTATTTGAATAAAATAGTCTCCAGCTAACCGGATTCG
The DNA here is from genome assembly GCA_945643635.1 of Allodiplogaster sudhausi. Lineage (NCBI taxonomy): Eukaryota > Metazoa > Nematoda > Chromadorea > Rhabditida > Diplogasteridae > Allodiplogaster > Allodiplogaster sudhausi. Next base: position 1,464,393 of record CALZFC010000243.1, read on the forward strand.
AATCAGAGATCTAGCTACAGTACTCTGCTCTACACACAAATCAAAAGATATGTACAGAGAGAAACAGTAAAATTTTTGAAATAAAAAAATTTGTGAATATACCAAAAAGCTCCAGCCAACCGGATTCGAACCAGTGACCTAAGGATATCTGCTACTCTACAGTCCTCCGCTCTACCAACTGAGCTATGGCTGGGCATGCCCTGAGCGACTTCTGAAAACTTATAAAGGAATGCTCATAGAGAGACGTTGAATAGCTCCAGCAGTCAGCTCCAGATACGAACTCAAACATATAAAGGGAGAGAAAATTTTTAACTTTTAAAAAGTCAAAAAAAAAAGCTTCATACAGCCCGATCAAGCAATTCTACACTTGTATCTATATTTATATTACGTGTATTCGAATAGGCTCCAGCTAACCGGATTCGAATCAGAGATCTAGCTACAGTACTCTGCTCCACACACAAATCAAAAGATATGTACAGAGAGAAACAGTAAAATTTTTGAAATAAAAAAAAATTGTGAATATACCAAAAAGCTCCAGCCAACCGGATTCGAACCAGTGACCTAAGGATATCTGCTACTCTACAGTCCTCCGCTCTACCAACTGAGCTATGGCTGGGCACGACACGACTTATGTCGGAAAACTAATCAAACAATTCTTCAATTGTATTTAGAAAACGTGAATTCGGACAAAAAGAAGCTCCAGCCAACCGGATTCGAACCAGTGACCTAAGGATAGCTGCTACTCTACAGTCCTCCGCTCTACCAACTGAGCTATGGCTGGGCATGCCCTAAGCGACATCGGAAAACTTATAAAGGACTGCTCATAGAGAGACGTTGAATAGCTCCAGCAGTCAGCTCCAGCTACGAACTCAAACATGTATAGGGAGAGAAAATTTTTAACTTTTAAAAAGTCGAAAAAATAACAAAAAGCCTCATAAAGCAGGATCAAACAATTCTACACTTGTATCTATATTTATACTACGTGTATTCGAATCGGCTCCAGCTAACCGGATTGAATAGCTCCAGCAGTCAGCTCCAGCTACGAACTCAAACATGTATAGGGAGAGAAAATTTTTAACTTTTAAAGAGTCGAAAAAATAACAAAAAGCCTCATAAAGCCCGATCAAACAATTCTACACTTGTATCTATATTTATATTACGTGTATTCGAATAAAATAGGCCCCAGCTAACCGGATTCGAATCAGAGATCTAGCTACAGTACTCTGCTCCACACACAAATCAAAAGATATGTGCAGAGAGAAGCAGTAAAATTTTTGAAATAATAAAAAAATTGTGAATATACCAAAAAGCTCGAGCCAACCGGATTCGAACCAGTGACCTAAGGATATCTGCTACTCTACACTCCTCCGCTCTACCAACTGAGCTATGGCTGGGCACGACACGACTTATGTCGGAAAACTAATCAAACAATTCTTCACTTGTATTTAGAAAACGTGAATTCATACAAAAAGAAGCTCCAGCCAACCGGATTCGAACCAGTGACCTAAGGATAGCTGCTACTCTACAGTCCTCCGCTCTACCAACTGAGCTATGGCTGGGCATGCCCTGAGCGACATCGGAAAACTTATAAAGGAATGCTCATAGAGAGACGTTGAATAGCTCCAGTAGTCAGCTCCAAGGACGAACTCAAACACATATAAGGAGAGAAAATTTTTAACTTTTAAAGAGTCGAAAAAATAACAAAAAGCTTCATTCAGCCCGATCAAACAATTCTACACTTGTATCTATATTTATATTACGTGTATTAGAATAGGCTTCAGCTAACCGGATTCGAATCAGAGATCTAGCTACAGTACTCTGCTCCACACACAAATCAAAAGATATGTACAGAGAGAAACAGTAAAATTTTTGAAATAAAAAAAATTGTGAATATACCAAAAAGCTCCAGCCAACCGGATTCGAACCAGTGACCTAAGGATATCTGCTACTCTACAGTCCTCCGCTCTACCAACTGAGCTATGGCTGGGCACGAGAAGACTTATGCCGGAAAACTAATCAAACAATTCTTCACTTGTATTTAGAAAACGTGAATTCGGACAAAAAGAAGCTCCAGCCAACCGGATTCGAACCAGTGACCTAAGGATAGCTGCTACTCTACAGTCCTCCGCTCTACCAACTGAGCTATGGCTGGGCATGCCCTGAGCGACATCGGAAAACTTATAAAGGACTGCTCATAGAGAGACGTTGAATAGCTCCAGCAGTCAGCTCCAGGGACGAACTCAAACATATATAGGGAGAGAAAATTTTTAACTTTTAAAAAGTCGAAAAAATAACAAAAAGCTTCATACAGCCCGATCAAACAATTCTACACTTGTATCTATATTTATATTACGTGTATTCGAATAGGCTCCAGCTAACCGGATTCGAATCAGAGATCTAGCTACAGCACTCTGCTCCACACACAAATCGAAAGATATGTACAGAGAGAAACAGTAAAATTTTTGAAATAATAAAAAATTTTAAATATACCAAAAAGCTCCAGCCAACCGGATTCGAAAGAGTGACCTAAGGATATCTGCTACTCTACAGTCCTCCGCTCTACCAACTGAGCTATGGCTAGGCACGACACGACTTATGTCTGAAAACTAATCAAACAATTCTTCACTTGTATTTAGAAAACGTGAATTCGGACAAAAAGAAGCTCCAGCCAACCGGATTCGAACCAGTGACCTAAGGATAGCTGCTACTCTACAGTCCTCCGCTCTACCAACTGAGCTATGGCTGGGCATGCCCTGAGCGACATCGGAAAACTTATAAAGGAATGCTCATAGAGAGACGTTGAATAGCTCCAGTAGTCAGCTCCAAGGACGAACTCAAACACATATAAGGAGAGAAAATTTTTAACTTTTAAAGAGTCGAAAAAATAACAAAAAGCTTCATTCAGCCCGATCAAACAATTCTACACTTGTATCTATATTTATATTACGTGTATTCGAATAGGCTCCAGCTAACCGGATTCGAATCAGAGATCTAGCTACAGTACTCTGCTCCACACACAAATCAAAAGATATGTACAGAGAGAAACAGTAAAATTTTTGAAAAAAAAAAAATTGTGAATATACCAAAAAGCTCCAGCCAACCGGATTCGAACCAGTGACCTAAGGATATCTGCTACTCTACAGTCCTCCGCTCTACCAACTGAGCTATGGCTGGGCACGACACGACTTATGTCGGAAAACTAATCAAACAATTCTTCACTTGTATTTATAAAACGTGAATTCGGACAAAAAGAAGCTCCAGCCAACCGGATTCGAACCAGTGACCTAAGGATATCTGCTACTCTACAGTCCTCCGCTCTACCAACTGAGCTATGGCTGGGCATGCCCTGAGCGACATCTGAAAACTTATAAAGGAATGCTCATAGAGAGACGTTGAATAGCTCCAGCAGTCAGCTCCAGCTACGAACTCAAACATGTATAGGGAGAGAAAATTTTTAACTTTTAAAAAGTCGAAAAAATAACAAAAAGCCTCATAAAGCCCGATCAAACAATTCTACACTTGTATCTATATTTATACTACGTGTATTCGAATCGGCTCCAGCTAACCGGATTCGAATCAGAGATCTAGCTACAGTACTCTGCTCCACACACAAATCAAAAGATATGTGCAGAGAGAAGCAGTAAAATTTTTGAAATAAAAAAAATTGTGAATATACCAAAAAGCTCCAGCCAACCGGATTCGAACCAGTGACCTAAGGATATCTGCTACTCTACACTCCTCCGCTCTACCAACTGAGCTATGGCTGGGCATGCCCTGAGCGACATCTGAAAACTTATAAAGGAATGCTCATAGAGAGACGTTGAATAGCTCCAGCAGTCAGCTCCAGCTACGAACTCAAACATGTATAGGGAGAGAAAATTTTTAACTTTTAAAAAGTCGAAAAAAAAAAAGCTTCATACAGCCCGATCAAACAATTCTACACTTGTATCTATATTTATATTACGTGTATTCGAATAGGCTCCAGCTAACCGGATTCGAATCAGAGATCTAGCTACAGTACTCTGCTCCACACACAAATCAAAAGATATGTACAGAGAGAAACAGTAAAATTTTTGAAATAAAAAAAATTGTGAATATACCAAAAAGCTCCAGCCAACCGGATTCGAACCAGTGACCTAAGGATATCTGCTACTCTACAGTCCTCCGCTCTACCAACTGAGCTATGGCTGGGCACGACACGACTTATGTCGGAAAACTAATCAAACAATTCTTCACTTGTATTTATAAAACGTGAATTCGGACAAAAAGAAGCTCCAGCCAACCGGATTCGAACCAGTGAACTAAGGATATCTGCTACTCTACAGTCCTCCGCTCTACCAACTGAGCTATGGCTGGGCATGCCCTGAGCGACATCTGAAAACTTATAAAGGAATGCTCATAGAGAGACGTTGAATAGCTCCAGTAGTCAGCTCCAGGGACGAACTCAAACACATATAAGGAGAGAAAATTTTTAACTTTTAAAGAGTCGAAAAAATAACAAAAGCCTCATAAAGCCCGATCAAACAATTCTACACTTGTATCTATATTTATATTACGTGTATTCGAATAAAATAGGCTCCAGCTAACCGGATTCGAATCAGAGATCTAGCTACAGTACTCTGCTCCACACACAAATCAAAAGATATGTACAGAGAGAAACAGTAAAATTTTTGAAATAAAAAAAAATTGTGAATATACCAAAAAGCTCCAGCCAACCGGATTCGAACCAGTGACCTAAGGATATCTGCTACTCTACAGTCCTCCGCTCTACCAACTGAGCTATGGCTGGGCACGACACGACTTATGTCGGAAAACTAATCAAACAATTCTTCACTTGTATTTATAAAACGTGAATTCGGACAAAAAGAAGCTCCAGCCAACCGGATTCGAACCAGTGACCTAAGGATATCTGCTACTCTACAGTCCTCCGCTCTACCAACTGAGCTATGGCTGGGCATGCCCTGAGCGACATCTGAAAACTTATAAAGGAATGCTCATAGAGAGACGTTGAATAGCTCCAGCAGTCAGCTCCAGCTACGAACTCAAACATGTATAGGGAGAGAAAATTTTTAACTTTTAAAAAGTCGAAAAAATAACAAAAAGCCTCATAAAGCCCGATCAAACAATTCTACACTTGTATCTATATTTATACTACGTGTATTCGAATCGGCTCCAGCTAACCGGATTCGAATCAGAGATCTAGCTACAGTACTCTGCTCCACACACAAATCAAAAGATATGTGCAGAGAGAAGCAGTAAAATTTTTGAAATAAAAAAAATTGTGAATATACCAAAAAGCTCCAGCCAACCGGATTCGAACCAGTGACCTAAGGATATCTGCTACTCTACACTCCTCCGCTCTACCAACTGAGCTATGGCTGGGCATGCCCTGAGCGACATCTGAAAACTTATAAAGGAATGCTCATAGAGAGACGTTGAATAGCTCCAGCAGTCAGCTCCAGCTACGAACTCAAACATGTATAGGGAGAGAAAATTTTTAACTTTTAAAAAGTCGAAAAAAAAGCTTCATACAGCCCGATCAAACAATTCTACACTTGTATCTATATTTATATTACGTGTATTCGAATAGGCTCCAGCTAACCGGATTCGAATCAGAGATCTAGCTACAGTACTCTGCTCCACACACAAATCAAAAGATATGTACAGAGAGAAACAGTAAAATTTTTGAAATAAAAAAAATTGTGAATATACCAAAAAGCTCCAGCCAAGCGGATTCGAACCAGTGACCTAAGGATATCTGCTACTCTACAGTCCTCCGCTCTACCAACTGAGCTATGGCTGGGCACGACACGACTTATGTCGGAAAACTAATCAAACAATTCTTCACTTGTATTTATAAAACGTGAATTCGGACAAAAAGAAGCTCCAGCCAACCGGATTCGAACCAGTGACCTAAGGATATCTGCTACTCTACAGTCCTCCGCTCTACCAACTGAGCTATGGCTGGGCATGCCCTGAGCGACATCTGAAAACTTATAAAGGAATGCTCATAGAGAGACGTTGAATAGCTCCAGTAGTCAGCTCCAGGGACGAACTCAAACACATATAAGGAGAGAAAATTTTTAACTTTTAAAGAGTCGAAAAAATAACAAAAGCCTCATAAAGCCCGATCAAACAATTCTACACTTGTATCTATATTTATATTACGTGTATTCGAATAAAATAGGCTCCAGCTAACCGGATTCGAATCAGAGATCTAGCTACAGTACTCTGCTCCACACACAAATCAAAAGATATGTACAGAGAGAAACAGTAAAATTTTTGAAATAAAAAAAAATTGTGAATATACCAAAAAGCTCCAGCCAACCGGATTCGAACCAGTGACCTAAGGATATCTGCTACTCTACAGTCCTCCGCTCTACCAACTGAGCTATGGCTGGGCACGACACGACTTATGTCGGAAAACTAATCAAACAATTCTTCACTTGTATTTATAAAACGTGAATTCGGACAAAAAGAAGCTCCAGCCAACCGGATTCGAACCAGTGACCTAAGGATATCTGCTACTCTACAGTCCTCCGCTCTACCAACTGAGCTATGGCTGGGCATGCCCTGAGCGACATCTGAAAACTTATAAAGGAATGCTCATAGAGAGACGTTGAATAGCTCCAGCAGTCAGCTCCAGCTACGAACTCAAACATGTATAGGGAGAGAAAATTTTTAACTTTTAAAAAGTCGAAAAAATAACAAAAAGCCTCATAAAGCCCGATCAAACAATTCTACACTTGTATCTATATTTATATTACGTGTATTCGAATCGGCTCCAGCTAACCGGATTCGAATCAGAGATCTAGCTACAGTACTCTGCTCCACACACAAATCAAAAGATATGTACAGAGAGAAACAGTAAAATTTTTGAAATAAAAAAATTTGTGAATATACCAAAAAGCTCCAGCCAACCGGATTCGAACCAGTGACCTAAGGATATCTGCTACTCTACAGTCCTCCGCTCTACCAACTGAGCTATGGCTGGGCATGCCCTGAGCGACATCTGAAAACTTATAAAGGAATGCTCATAGAGAGACGTTGAATAGCTCCAGCAGTCAGCTCCAGGGACGAACTCAAACATATAAAGGGAGAGAAAATTTTTAACTTTTAAAAAGTCGAAAAAAAAAAAGCTTCATACAGCCCGATCAAACAATTCTACACTTGTATCTATATTTATATTACGTGTATTCGAATAGGCTCCAGCTAACCGGATTCGAATCAGAGATCTAGCTACAGTACTCTGCTCCACACACAAATCAAAAGATATGTACAGAGAGAAACAGTAAAATTTTTGAAATAAAAAAAAATTGTGAATATACCAAAAAGCTCCAGCCAACCGGATTCGAACCAGTGACCTAAGGATATCTGCTACTCTACACTCCTCCGCTCTACCAACTGAGCTATGGCTGGGCATGCCCTGAGCGACATCGGAAAACTTATAAAGGACTGCTCATAGAGAGACGTTGAATAGCTCCAGCAGTCAGCTCCAGCTACGAACTCAAACATGTATAGGGAGAGAAAATTTTTAACTTTTAAAGAGTCGAAAAAATAACAAAAAGCCTCATAAAGCCCGATCAAACAATTCTACACTTGTATCTATATTTATATTACGTGTATTCGAATAAAATAGGCTCCAGCTAACCGGATTCGAATCAGAGATCTAGCTACAGTACTCTGCTCCACACACAAATCAAAAGATATGTGCAGAGAGAAGCAGTAAAATTTTTGAAATAATAAAAAAATTGTGAATATACCAAAAAGCTCCAGCCAACCGGATTCGAACCAGTGACCTAAGGATATCTGCTACTCTACAGTCCTCCGCTCTACCAACTGAGCTATGGCTGGGCACGACACGACTTATGTCGGAAAACTAATCAAACAATTCTTCACTTGTATTTAGAAAACGTGAATTCATACAAAAAGAAGCTCCAGCCAACCGGATTCGAACCAGTGACCTAAGGATAGCTGCTACTCTACAGTCCTCCGCTCTACCAACTGAGCTATGGCTGGGCATGCCCTGAGCGACATCGGAAAACTTATAAAGGAATGCTCATAGAGAGACGTTGAATAGCTCCAGTAGTCAGCTCCAAGGACGAACTCAAACACATATAAGGAGAGAAAATTTTTAACTTTTAAAGAGTCGAAAAAATAACAAAAAGCTTCATTCAGCCCGATCAAACAATTCTACACTTGTATCTATATTTATATTACGTGTATTCGAATAAAATAGGCTCCAGCTAACCGGATTCGAATCAGAGATCTAGCTACAGTACTCTGCTCCACACACAAATCAAAAGATATGTACAGAGAGAAACAGTAAAAATTTTGAAATAAAAAAAATTTGTGAATATACCAAAAAGCTCCAGCCAACCGGATTCGAACCAGTGACCTAAGGATATCTGCTACTCTACAGTCCTCCGCTCTACCAACTGAGCTATGGCTGGGCACGACACGACTTATGTCGGAAAACTAATCAAACAATTCTTCACTTGTATTTATAAAACGTGAATTCGGACAAAAAGAAGCTCCAGCCAACCGGATTCGAACCAGTGACCTAAGGATATCTGCTACTCTACAGTCCTCCGCTCTACCAACTGAGCTATGGCTGGGCATGCCCTGAGCGACATCTGAAAACTTATAAAGGAATGCTCATAGAGAGACGTTGAATAGCTCCAGCAGTCAGCTCCAGCTACGAACTCAAACATGTATAGGGAGAGAAAATTTTTAACTTTTAAAAAGTCGAAAAAATAACAAAAAGCCTCATAAAGCCCGATCAAACAATTCTACACTTGTATCTATATTTATACTACGTGTATTCGAATCGGCTCCAGCTAACCGGATTCGAATCAGAGATCTAGCTACAGTACTCTGCTCCACACACAAATCAAAAGATATGTGCAGAGAGAAGCAGTAAAATTTTTGAAATAAAAAAAATTGTGAATATACCAAAAAGCTCCAGCCAACCGGATTCGAACCAGTGACCTAAGGATATCTGCTACTCTACACTCCTCCGCTCTACCAACTGAGCTATGGCTGGGCATGCCCTGAGCGACATCTGAAAACTTATAAAGGAATGCTCATAGAGAGACGTTGAATAGCTCCAGCAGTCAGCTCCAGCTACGAACTCAAACATGTATAGGGAGAGAAAATTTTTAACTTTTAAAAAGTCGAAAAAAAAAGCTTCATACAGCCCGATCAAGCAATTCTACACTTGTATCTATATTTATATTACGTGTATTCGAATAGGCTCCAGCTAACCGGATTCGAATCAGAGATCTAGCTACAGTACTCTGCTCCACACACAAATCAAAAGATATGTACAGAGAGAAACAGTAAAATTTTTGAAATAAAAAAAATTGTGAATATACCAAAAAGCTCCAGCCAAGCGGATTCGAACCAGTGACCTAAGGATTCTGCTACTCTACAGTCCTCCGCTCTACCAACTGAGCTATGGCTGGGCACGACACGACTTATGTCGGAAAACTAATCAAACAATTCTTCACTTGTATTTATAAAACGTGAATTCGGACAAAAAGAAGCTCCAGCCAACCGGATTCGAACCAGTGACCTAAGGATATCTGCTACTCTACAGTCCTCCGCTCTACCAACTGAGCTATGGCTGGGCATGCCCTGAGCGACATCTGAAAACTTATAAAGGAATGCTCATAGAGAGACGTTGAATAGCTCCAGTAGTCAGCTCCAGGGACGAACTCAAACACATATAAGGAGAGAAAATTTTTAACTTTTAAAGAGTCGAAAAAATAACAAAAGCCTCATAAAGCCCGATCAAACAATTCTACACTTGTATCTATATTTATATTACGTGTATTCGAATAAAATAGGCTCCAGCTAACCGGATTCGAATCAGAGATCTAGCTACAGTACTCTGCTCCACACACAAATCAAAAGATATGTACAGAGAGAAACAGTAAAATTTTTGAAATAAAAAAAAATTGTGAATATACCAAAAAGCTCCAGCCAACCGGATTCGAACCAGTGACCTAAGGATATCTGCTACTCTACAGTCCTCCGCTCTACCAACTGAGCTATGGCTGGGCACGACACGACTTATGTCGGAAAACTAATCAAACAATTCTTCACTTGTATTTATAAAACGTGAATTCGGACAAAAAGAAGCTCCAGCCAACCGGATTCGAACCAGTGACCTAAGGATATCTGCTACTCTACAGTCCTCCGCTCTACCAACTGAGCTATGGCTGGGCATGCCCTGAGCGACATCTGAAAACTTATAAAGGAATGCTCATAGAGAGACGTTGAATAGCTCCAGCAGTCAGCTCCAGCTACGAACTCAAACATGTATAGGGAGAGAAAATTTTTAACTTTTAAAAAGTCGAAAAAATAACAAAAAGCCTCATAAAGCCCGATCAAACAATTCTACACTTGTATCTATATTTATACTACGTGTATTCGAATCGGCTCCAGCTAACCGGATTCGAATCAGAGATCTAGCTACAGTACTCTGCTCCACACACAAATCAAAAGATATGTACAGAGAGAAACAGTAAAATTTTTGAAATAAAAAAATTTGTGAATATACCAAAAAGCTCCAGCCAACCGGATTCGAACCAGTGACCTAAGGATATCTGCTACTCTACAGTCCTCCGCTCTACCAACTGAGCTATGGCTGGGCATGCCCTGAGCGACATCTGAAAACTTATAAAGGAATGCTCATAGAGAGACGTTGAATAGCTCCAGCAGTCAGCTCCAGGGACGAACTCAAACATATAAAGGGAGAGAAAATTTTTAACTTTTAAAAAGTCGAAAAAAAAAAGCTTCATACAGCCCGATCAAACAATTCTACACTTGTATCTATATTTATATTACGTGTATTCGAATAGGCTCCAGCTAACCGGATTCGAATCAGAGATCTAGCTACAGTACTCTGCTCCACACACAAATCAAAAGATATGTACAGAGAGAAACAGTAAAATTTTTGAAATAAAAAAAAATTGTGAATATACCAAAAAGCTCCAGCCAACCGGATTCGAACCAGTGACCTAAGGATATCTGCTACTCTACACTCCTCCGCTCTACCAACTGAGCTATGGCTGGGCATGCCCTGAGCGACATCGGAAAACTTATAAAGGACTGCTCATAGAGAGACGTTGAATAGCTCCAGCAGTCAGCTCCAGCTACGAACTCAAACATGTATAGGGAGAGAAAATTTTTAACTTTTAAAGAGTCGAAAAAATAACAAAAAGCCTCATAAAGCCCGATCAAACAATTCTACACTTGTATCTATATTTATATTACGTGTATTCGAATAAAATAGGCCCAGCTAACCGGATTCGAATCAGAGATCTAGCTACAGTACTCTGCTCCACACACAAATCAAAAGATATGTGCAGAGAGAAGCAGTAAAATTTTTGAAATAATAAAAAAATTGTGAATATACCAAAAAGCTCCAGCCAACCGGATTCGAACCAGTGACCTAAGGATATCTGCTACTCTACACTCCTCCGCTCTACCAACTGAGCTATGGCTGGGCACGACACGACTTATGTCGGAAAACTAATCAAACAATTCTTCACTTGTATTTAGAAAACGTGAATTCATACAAAAAGAAGCTCCAGCCAACCGGATTCGAACCAGTGACCTAAGGATAGCTGCTACTCTACAGTCCTCCGCTCTACCAACTGAGCTATGGCTGGGCATGCCCTGAGCGACATCGGAAAACTTATAAAGGAATGCTCATAGAGAGACGTTGAATAGCTCCAGTAGTCAGCTCCAAGGACGAACTCAAACACATATAAGGAGAGAAAATTTTTAACTTTTAAAGAGTCGAAAAAATAACAAAAAGCTTCATTCAGCCCGATCAAACAATTCTACACTTGTATCTATATTTATATTACGTGTATTCGAATAAAATAGTCTCCAGCTAACCGGATTCGAATCAGAGATCTAGCTACAGTACTCTGCTCTACACACAAATCAAAAGATATGTACAGAGAGAAACAGTAAAAATTTTGAAATAAAAAAATTGTGAATATACCAAAAAGCTCCAGCCAACCGGATTCGAACCAGTGACCTAAGGATATCTGCTACTCTACAGTCCTCCGCTCTACCAACTGAGCTATGGCTGGGCATGCCCTGAGCGACATCTGAAAACTTATAAAGGAATGCTCATAGAGAGACGTTGAATAGCTCCAGCAGTCAGCTCCAGATACGAACTCAAACATATAAAGGGAGAGAAAATTTTTAACTTTTAAAAAGTCTAAAAAAAAAAGCTTCATACTGCCCGATCAAGCAATTCTACACTTGTATCTATATTTATATTACGTGTATTCGAATAGGCTCCAGCTAACCGGATTCGAATCAGAGATCTAGCTACAGTACTCTGCTCCATACACAAATCAAAAGATATGTACAGAGAGAAACAGTAAAATTTTTGAAATAAAAAAAAATTGTGAATATACCAAAAAGCTCCAGCCAACCGGATTCGAACCACTGACCTAAGGATATCTGCTACTCTACAGTCCTCCGCTCTACCAACTGAGCTATGGCTGGGCACGACACGACTTATGTCGGAAAACTAATCAAACAATTCTTCACTTGTATTTATAAAACGTGAATTCGGACAAAAAGAAGCTCCAGCCAACCGGATTCGAACCAGTGACCTAAGGATAGCTGCTACTCTACAGTCCTCCGCTCTACCAACTGAGCTATGGCTGGGCATGCCCTGAGCGACATCTGAAAACTTATAAAGGAATGCTCATAGAGAGACGTTGAATAGCTCCAGTAGTCAGCTCCAGGGACGAACTCAAACACATATAAGGAGAGAAAATTTTTAACTTTTAAAGAGTCGAAAAAATAACAAAAAGCCTCATAAAGCCCGATCAAACAATTCTACACTTGTATCTATATTTATATTACGTGTATTCGAATAAATAGGCTCCAGCTAACCGGATTCGAATCAGAGATCTAGCTACAGTACTCTGCTCCACACACAAATCAAAAGATATGTACAGAGAGAAACAGTAAAATTTTTGAAATAAAAAAAAATTGTGAATATACCAAAAAGCTTCAGCCAACCGGATTCGAACCAGTGACCTAAGGATATCTGCTACTCTACAGTCCTCCGCTCTACCAACTGAGCTATGGCTGGGCACGACACGACTTATGTCGGAAAACTAATCAAACAATTCTTCACTTGTATTTAGAAAACGTGAATTCGGACAAAAAGAAGCTCCAGCCAACCGGATTCGAACCAGTGACCTAAGGATAGCTGCTACTCTACAGTCCTCCGCTCTACCAACTGAGCTATGGCTGGGCATGCCCTAAGCGACATCGGAAAACTTATAAAGGACTGCTCATAGAGAGACGTTGAATAGCTCCAGCAGTCAGCTCCAGCTACGAACTCAAACATGTATAGGGAGAGAAAATTTTTAACTTTTAAAAAGTCGAAAAAATAACAAAAAGCCTCATAAAGCCCGATTAAACAATTCTACACTTGTATCTATATTTATACTACGTGTATTCGAATCGGCTCCAGCTAACCGGATTCGAATCAGAGATCTAGCTACAGTACTCTGCTCCACACACAAATCAAAAGATATGTGCAGAGAGAAGCAGTAAAATTTTTGAAATAATAAAAAATTGTGAATATACCAAAAAGCTCCAGCCAACCGGATTCGAACCAGTGACCTAAGGATATCTGCTACTCTACACTCCTCCGCTCTACCAACTGAGCTATGGCTGGGCATGCCCTGAGCGACATCGGAAAACTTATAAAGGACTGCTCATAGAGAGACGTTGAATAGCTCCAGCAGTCAGCTCCAGCTACGAACTCAAACATGTATAGGGAGAGAAAATTTTTAACTTTTAAAGAGTCGAAAAAATAACAAAAAGCCTCATAAAGCCCGATCAAACAATTCTACACTTGTATCTATATTTATATTACGTGTATTCGAATAAAATAGGCCCAGCTAACCGGATTCGAATCAGAGATCTAGCTACAGTACTCTGCTCCACACACAAATCAAAAGATATGTGCAGAGAGAAGCAGTAAAAATTTTGAAATAATAAAAAAATTGTGAATATACCAAAAAGCTCCAGCCAACCGGATTCGAACCAGTGACTAAGGATATCTGCTACTCTACACTCCTCCGCTCTACCAACTGAGCTATGGCTGGGCACGACACGACTTATGTCGGAAAACTAATCAAACAATTCTTCACTTGTATTTAGAAAACGTGAATTCATACAAAAAGAAGCTCCAGCCAACCGGATTCGAACCAGTGACCTAAGGATAGCTGCTACTCTACAGTCCTCCGCTCTACAAACTGAGCTATGGCTGGGCATGCCCTGAGCGACATCGGAAAACTTATAAAGGAATGCTCATAGAGAGACGTTGAATAGCTCCAGTAGTCAGCTCCAGGACGAACTCAAACACATATAAGGAGAGAAAATTTTTAACTTTTAAAGAGTCGAAAAAATAACAAAAAGCTTCATTCAGCCCGATCAAACAATTCTACACTTGTATCTATATTTATATTACGTGTATTTGAATAAAATAGTCTCCAGCTAACCGGATTCGAATCAGAGATCTAGCTACAGTACTCTGCTCTACACACAAATCAAAAGATATGTACAGAGAGAAACAGTAAAATTTTTGAAATAAAAAAATTTGTGAATATACCAAAAAGCTCCAGCCAACCGGATTCGAACCAGTGACCTAAGGATATCTGCTACTCTACAGTCCTCCGCTCTACCAACTGAGCTATGGCTGGGCATGCCCTGAGCGACATTCTGAAAACTTATAAAGGAATGCTCATAGAGAGACGTTGAATAGCTCCAGCAGTCAGCTCCAGATACGAACTCAAACATATAAAGGGAGAGAAAATTTTTAACTTTTAAAAAGTCAAAAAAAAAGCTTCATACAGCCCGATCAAGCAATTCTACACTTGTATCTATATTTATATTACGTGTATTCGAATAGGCTCCAGCTAACCGGATTCGAATCAGAGATCTAGCTACAGTACTCTGCTCCACACACAAATCAAAAGATATGTACAGAGAGAAACAGTAAAATTTTTGAAATAAAAAAAAATTGTGAATATACCAAAAAGCTCCAGCCAACCGGATTCGAACCAGTGACCTAAGGATATCTGCTACTCTACAGTCCTCCGCTCTACCAACTGAGCTATGGCTGGGCACGACACGACTTATGTCGGAAAACTAATCAAACAATTCTTCAATTGTATTTAGAAAACGTGAATTCGGACAAAAAGAAGCTCCAGCCAACCGGATTCGAACCAGTGACCTAAGGATAGCTGCTACTCTACAGTCCTCCGCTCTACCAACTGAGCTATGGCTGGGCATGCCCTAAGCGACATCGGAAAACTTATAAAGGACTGCTCATAGAGAGACGTTGAATAGCTCCAGCAGTCAGCTCCAGCTACGAACTCAAACATGTATAGGGAGAGAAAATTTTTAACTTTTAAAAAGTCGAAAAAATAACAAAAAGCCTCATAAAGCAGGATCAAACAATTCTACACTTGTATCTATATTTATACTACGTGTATTCGAATCGGCTCCAGCTAACCGGATTGAATAGCTCCAGCAGTCAGCTCCAGCTACGAACTCAAACATGTATAGGGAGAGAAAATTTTTAACTTTTAAAGAGTCGAAAAAATAACAAAAAGCCTCATAAAGCCCGATCAAACAATTCTACACTTGTATCTATATTTATATTACGTGTATTCGAATAAAATAGGCCCCAGCTAACCGGATTCGAATCAGAGATCTAGCTACAGTACTCTGCTCCACACACAAATCAAAAGATATGTGCAGAGAGAAGCAGTAAAATTTTTGAAATAATAAAAAAATTGTGAATATACCAAAAAGCTCGAGCCAACCGGATTCGAACCAGTGACCTAAGGATATCTGCTACTCTACACTCCTCCGCTCTACCAACTGAGCTATGGCTGGGCACGACACGACTTATGTCGGAAAACTAATCAAACAATTCTTCACTTGTATTTAGAAAACGTGAATTCATACAAAAAGAAGCTCCAGCCAACCGGATTCGAACCAGTGACCTAAGGATAGCTGCTACTCTACAGTCCTCCGCTCTACCAACTGAGCTATGGCTGGGCATGCCCTGAGCGACATCGGAAAACTTATAAAGGAATGCTCATAGAGAGACGTTGAATAGCTCCAGTAGTCAGCTCCAAGGACGAACTCAAACACATATAAGGAGAGAAAATTTTTAACTTTTAAAGAGTCGAAAAAATAACAAAAAGCTTCATTCAGCCCGATCAAACAATTCTACACTTGTATCTATATTTATATTACGTGTATTAGAATAGGCTTCAGCTAACCGGATTCGAATCAGAGATCTAGCTACAGTACTCTGCTCCACACACAAATCAAAAGATATGTACAGAGAGAAACAGTAAAATTTTTGAAATAAAAAAAATTGTGAATATACCAAAAAGCTCCAGCCAACCGGATTCGAACCAGTGACCTAAGGATATCTGCTACTCTACAGTCCTCCGCTCTACCAACTGAGCTATGGCTGGGCACGAGAAGACTTATGCCGGAAAACTAATCAAACAATTCTTCACTTGTATTTAGAAAACGTGAATTCGGACAAAAAGAAGCTCCATCCAACCGGATTCGAACCAGTGACCTAAGGATAGCTGCTACTCTACAGTCCTCCGCTCTACCAACTGAGCTATGGCTGGGCATGCCCTGAGCGACATCGGAAAACTTATAAAGGACTGCTCATAGAGAGACGTTGAATAGCTCCAGCAGTCAGCTCCAGCTACGAACTCAAACATATATAGGGAGAGAAAATTTTTAACTTTTAAAGAGTCGAAAAAATAACAAAAAGCCTCATAAAGCCCGATCAAACAATTCTACACTTGTATCTATATTTATATTACGTGTATTCGAATAAAATAGGCCCAGCTAACCGGATTCGAATCAGAGATCTAGCTACAGTACTCTGCTCCACACACAAATCAAAAGATATGTGCAGAGAGAAGCAGTAAAATTTTTGAAATAATAAAAAAATTGTGAATATACCAAAAAGCTCCAGCCAACCGGATTCGAACCAGTGACCTAAGGATATCTGCTACTCTACACTCCTCCGCTCTACCAACTGAGCTATGGCTGGGCACGACACGACTTATGTCGGAAAACTAATCAAACAATTCTTCACTTGTATTTAGAAAACGTGAATTCGGACAAAAAGAAGCTCCAGCCAACCGGATTCGAACCAGTGACCTAAGGATAGCTGCTACTCTACAGTCCTCCGCTCTACCAACTGAGCTATGGCTGGGCATGCCCTGAGCGACATCGGAAAACTTATAAAGGAATGCTCATAGAGAGACGTTGAATAGCTCCAGTAGTCAGCTCCAAGGACGAACTCAAACACATATAAGGAGAGAAAATTTTTAACTTTTAAAGAGTCGAAAAAATAACAAAAAGCTTCATTCAGCCCGATCAAACAATTCTACACTTGTATCTATATTTATATTACGTGTATTTGAATAAAATAGTCTCCAGCTAACCGGATTCGAATCAGAGATCTAGCTACAGTACTCTGCTCTACACATAAATCAAAAGATATGTACAGAGAGAAACAGTAAAAATTTTGAAATAAAAAAATTTGTGAATATACCAAAAAGCTCCAGCCAACCGGATTCGAACCAGTGACCTAAGGATATCTGCTACTCTACAGTCCTCCGCTCTACCAACTGAGCTATGGCTGGGCATGCCCTGAGCGACATCTGAAAACTTATAAAGGAATGCTCATAGAGAGACGTTGAATAGCTCCAGCAGTCAGCTCCAGATACGAACTCAAACATATAAAGGGAGAGAAAATTTTTAACTTTTAAAAAGTCTAAAAAAAAAAAAGCTTCATACAGCCCGATCAAACAATTCTACACTTGTATCTATATTTATATTACGTGTATTCGAATAGGCTCCAGCTAACCGGATTCGAATCAGAGATCTAGCTACAGTACTCTGCTCCACACACAAATCAAAAGATATGTGCAGAGAGAAGCAGTAAAATTTTTGAAATAATAAAAAATTGTGAATATACCAAAAAGCTCCAGCCAACCGGATTCGAACCAGTGACCTAAGGATATCTGCTACTCTACACTCCTCCGCTCTACCAACTGAGCTATGGCTGGGCATGCCCTGAGCGACACCGGAAAACTTATAAAGGACTGCTCATAGAGAGACGTTGAATAGCTCCAGCAGTCAGCTCCAGCTACGAACTCAAACATGTATAGGGAGAGAAAATTTTTAACTTTTAAAGAGTCGAAAAAATAACAAAAAGCCTCATAAAACCCGATCAAACAATTCTACACTTGTATCTATATTTATATTACGTGTATTCGAATAAAATAGGCCCAGCTAACCGGATTCGAATCAGAGATCTAGCTACAGTACTCTGCTCCACACACAAATCAAAAGATATGTGCAGAGAGAAGCAGTAAAAATTTTGAAATAATAAAAAAATTGTGAATATACCAAAAAGCTCCAGCCAACCGGATTCGAACCAGTGACTAAGGATATCTGCTACTCTACACTCCTCCGCTCTACCAACTGAGCTATGGCTGGGCACGACACGACTTATGTCGGAAAACTAATCAAACAATTCTTCACTTGTATTTAGAAAACGTGAATTCATACAAAAAGAAGCTCCAGCCAACCGGATTCGAACCAGTGACCTAAGGATAGCTGCTACTCTACAGTCCTCCGCTCTACAAACTGAGCTATGGCTGGGCATGCCCTGAGCGACATCGGAAAACTTATAAAGGAATGCTCATAGAGAGACGTTGAATAGCTCCAGTAGTCAGCTCCAAGGACGAACTCAAACACATATAAGGAGAGAAAATTTTTAACTTTTAAAGAGTCGAAAAAATAACAAAAAGCTTCATTCAGCCCGATCAAACAATTCTACACTTGTATCTATATTTATATTACGTGTATTTGAATAAAATAGTCTCCAGCTAACCGGATTCGAATCAGAGATCTAGCTACAGTACTCTGCTCTACACATAAATCAAAAGATATGTACAGAGAGAAACAGTAAAATTTTTGAAATAAAAAAATTTGTGAATATACCAAAAAGCTCCAGCCAACCGGATTCGAACCAGTGACCTAAGGATATCTGCTACTCTACAGTCCTCCGCTCTACCAACTGAGCTATGGCTGGGCATGCCCTGAGCGACATCTGAAAACTTATAAAGGAATGCTCATAGAGAGACGTTGAATAGCTCCAGCAGTCAGCTCCAGATACGAACTCAAACATATAAAGGGAGAGAAAATTTTTAACTTTTAAAAAGTCAAAAAAAAAAGCTTCATACAGCCCGATCAAGCAATTCTACACTTGTATCTATATTTATATTACGTGTATTCGAATAGGCTCCAGCTAACCGGATTCGAATCAGAGATCTAGCTACAGTACTCTGCTCCACACACAAATCAAAAGATATGTACAGAGAGAAACAGTAAAATTTTTGAAATAAAAAAAAATTGTGAATATACCAAAAAGCTCCAGCCAACCGGATTCGAACCAGTGACCTAAGGATATCTGCTACTCTACAGTCCTCCGCTCTACCAACTGAGCTATGGCTGGGCACGACACGACTTATGTCGGAAAACTAATCAAACAATTCTTCAATTGTATTTAGAAAACGTGAATTCGGACAAAAAGAAGCTCCAGCCAACCGGATTCGAACCAGTGACCTAAGGATAGCTGCTACTCTACAGTCCTCCGCTCTACCAACTGAGCTATGGCTGGGCATGCCCTAAGCGACATCGGAAAACTTATAAAGGACTGCTCATAGAGAGACGTTGAATAGCTCCAGCAGTCAGCTCCAGCTACGAACTCAAACATGTATAGGGAGAGAAAATTTTTAACTTTTAAAAAGTCGAAAAAATAACAAAAAGCCTCATAAAGCAGGATCAAACAATTCTACACTTGTATCTATATTTATACTACGTGTATTCGAATCGGCTCCAGCTAACCGGATTGAATAGCTCCAGCAGTCAGCTCCAGCTACGAACTCAAACATGTATAGGGAGAGAAAATTTTTAACTTTTAAAGAGTCGAAAAAATAACAAAAAGCCTCATAAAGCCCGATCAAACAATTCTACACTTGTATCTATATTTATATTACGTGTATTCGAATAAAATAGGCCCCAGCTAACCGGATTCGAATCAGAGATCTAGCTACAGTACTCTGCTCCACACACAAATCAAAAGATATGTGCAGAGAGAAGCAGTAAAATTTTTGAAATAATAAAAAAATTGTGAATATACCAAAAAGCTCGAGCCAACCGGATTCGAACCAGTGACCTAAGGATATCTGCTACTCTACACTCCTCCGCTCTACCAACTGAGCTATGGCTGGGCACGACACGACTTATGTCGGAAAACTAATCAAACAATTCTTCACTTGTATTTAGAAAACGTGAATTCATACAAAAAGAAGCTCCAGCCAACCGGATTCGAACCAGTGACCTAAGGATAGCTGCTACTCTACAGTCCTCCGCTCTACCAACTGAGCTATGGCTGGGCATGCCCTGAGCGACATCGGAAAACTTATAAAGGAATGCTCATAGAGAGACGTTGAATAGCTCCAGTAGTCAGCTCCAAGGACGAACTCAAACACATATAAGGAGAGAAAATTTTTAACTTTTAAAGAGTCGAAAAAATAACAAAAAGCTTCATTCAGCCCGATCAAACAATTCTACACTTGTATCTATATTTATATTACGTGTATTAGAATAGGCTCCAGCTAACCGGATTCGAATCAGAGATCTAGCTACAGTACTCTGCTCCACACACAAATCAAAAGATATGTACAGAGAGAAACAGTAAAATTTTTGAAATAAAAAAAATTGTGAATATACCAAAAAGCTCCAGCCAACCGGATTCGAACCAGTGACCTAAGGATATCTGCTACTCTACAGTCCTCCGCTCTACCAACTGAGCTATGGCTGGGCACGACAAGACTTATGCCGGAAAACTAATCAAACAATTCTTCACTTGTATTTAGAAAACGTGAATTCGGACAAAAAGAAGCTCCATCCAACCGGATTCGAACCAGTGACCTAAGGATAGCTGCTACTCTACAGTCCTCCGCTCTACCAACTGAGCTATGGCTGGGCATGCGCTGAGCGACATCGGAAAACTTATAAAGGACTGCTCATAGAGAGACGTTGAATAGCTCCAGCAGTCAGCTCCAGAGACGAACTCAAACATATATAGGGAGAGAAAATTTTTAACTTTTAAAAAGTCGAAAAAATGACAAAAAGCTTCATACAGCCCGATTAAACAATTCTACACTTGTATCTATATTTATATTACGTGTATTCGAATAGGATCCAGCTAACCGGATTCGAATCAGAGATCTAGCTACAGCACTCTGCTCCACACACAAATCAAAAGATATGTACAGAGAAAAACAGTAAAATTTTTGAAATAATAAAAATTTTGTAAATATACCAAAAAGCTCCAGCCAACCGGATTCGAAAGACTGACCTAAGGATAGCTGCTACTCTACAGTCCTCCGCTCTACCAACTGAGCTATGGCTAGGCACGACACGACTTATGTCTGAAAACTAATCAAACAATTCTTCACTTGTATTTAGAAAACGTGAATTCGGACAAAAAGAAGCTCCAGCCAACCGGATTCGAACCAGTGACCTAAGGATAGCTGCTACTCTACAGTCCTCCGCTCTACCAACTGAGCTATGGCTGGGCATGCCCTGAGCGACATCGGAAAACTTATAAAGGAATGCTCATAGAGAGACGTTGAATAGCTCCAGTAGTCAGCTCCAAGGACGAACTCAAACACATATAAGGAGAGAAAATTTTTAACTTTTAAAGAGTCGAAAAAATAACAAAAAGCTTCATTCAGCCCGATCAAACAATTCTACACTTGTATCTATATTTATATTACGTGTATTCGAATAGGCTCCAGCTAACCGGATTCGAATCAGAGATCTAGCTACAGTACTCTGCTCCACACACAAATCAAAAGATATGTACAGAGAGAAACAGTAAAATTTTTGAAATAAAAAAAAATTGTGAATATACCAAAAAGCTCCAGCCAACCGGATTCGAACCAGTGACCTAAGGATATCTGCTACTCTACAGTCCTCCGCTCTACCAACTGAGCTATGGCTGGGCACGACACGACTTATGTCGGAAAACTAATCAAACAATTCTTCACTTGTATTTAGAAAACGTGAATTCATACAAAAAGAAGCTCCAGCCAACCGGATTCGAACCAGTGACCTAAGGATAGCTGCTACTCTACAGTCCTCCGCTCTACCAACTGAGCTATGGCTGGGCATGCCCTAAGCGACATCGGAAAACTTATAAAGGACTGCTCATAGAGAGACGTTGAATAGCTCCAGCAGTCAGCTCCAGCTACGAACTCAAACATGTATAGGGAGAGAAAATTTTTAACTTTTAAAAAGTCGAAAAAATAACAAAAAGCCTCATAAAGCCCGATCAAACAATTCTACACTTGTATCTATATTTATATTACGTGTATTCGAATAAAATAGGCTCCAGCTAACAGGATTCGAATCAGAGATCTAGCTACAGTACTCTGCTCCACACACAAATCAAAAGATATGTACGAGAGAAACAGTAAAATTTTGAAATAAAAAAAATTGTGAATATACCAAAAAGCTCCAGCCAACCGGATTCGAAAGTGACCTAAGGATAGCTGCTACTCTACAGTTCTCCGCTCTACCAACTGAGCTATGGCTAGGCACGACACGACTTATGTCTGAAAACTAATCAAACAATTCTTCACTTGTATTTAGAAAACGTGAATTCGGACAAAAAGAAGCTCCAGCCAACCGGATTCGAACCAGTGACCTAAGGATAGCTGCTACTCTACAGTCCTCCGCTCTACCAACTGAGCTATGGCTGGGCATGCCCTAAGCGACATCGGAAAACTTATAAAGGACTGCTCATAGAGAGACGTTGAATAGCTCCAGCAGTCAGCTCCAGCTACGAACTCAAACATGTATAGGGAGAGAAAATTTTTAACTTTTAAAAAGTCGAAAAAATAACAAAAAGCCTCATAAAGCCCGATCAAACAATTCTACACTTGTATCTATATTTATATTACGTGTATTCGAATCGGCTCCAGCTAACCGGATTCGAATCAGAGATCTAGCTACAGTACTCTGCTCCACACACAAATCAAAAGATATGTACAGAGAGAAACAGTAAAATTTTTGAAATAATAAAAAAATTGTGAATATACCAAAAAGCTCCAGCCAACCGGATTCGAACCAGTGACCTAAGGATATCTGCTACTCTACAGTCCTCCGCTCTACCAACTGAGCTATGGCTAGGCACGACACGACTTATGTCGGAAAACTAATCAAACAATTCTTCACTTGTATTTAGAAAACGTGAATTCGGACAAAAAGAAGCTCCAGCCAACCGGATTCGAACCAGTGACCTAAGGATAGCTGCTACTCTACAGTCCTCCGCTCTACCAACTGAGCTATGGCTGGGCATGCCCTGAGCGACATCGGAAAACTTATAAAGGACTGCTCATAGAGAGACGTTGAATAGCTCCAGCAGTCAGCTCCAGGGACGAACTCAAACATATATAGGGAGAGAAAATTTTTACTTTTAAAAAGTCGAAAAAATAACAAAAAGCTTCATACAGCCCGATCAAACAATTCTACACTTGTATCTATATTTATATTACGTGTATTCGAATAGGCTCCAGCTAACCGGATTCGAATCAGAGATCTAGCTACAGTACTCTGCTCCACACACAAATCAAAAGATATGTACAGAGAAAAACAGTAAAATTTTTGAAATAATAAAAAAATTGTGAATATACCAAAAAGCTCCAGCCAACCGGATTCGAACCAGTGACCTAAGGATAGCTGCTACTCTACAGTCCTCCGCTCTACCAACTGAGCTATGGCTGGGCACGACACGACTTATGTCGGAAAACTAATCAAACAATTCTTCACTTGTATTTAGAAAACGTGAATTCGGACAAAAAGAAGCTCCAGCCAACCGGATTCGAACCAGTGACCTAAGGATAGCTGCTACTCTACAGTCCTCCGCTCTACCAACTGAGCTATGGCTGGGCATGCCCTGAGCGACATCGGAAAACTTATAAAGGACTGCTCATAGGGAGACGTTGAATAGCTCCAGCAGTCAGCTCCAGGGACGAACTCAAACATATATAGGGAGAGAAAATTTTTACTTTTAAAAAGTCGAAAAAATAACAAAAAGCTTCATACAGCAAGATCAAACAATTCTACACTTGTATCTATATTTATATTACGTGTATTCGAATAGGCTCCAGCTAACCGGATTCGAATCAGAGATCTAGCTACAGTACTCTGCTCCACACACAAATCAAAAGATATGTACAGAGAGAAACAGTAAAATTTTTGAAATAAAAAAAATTGTGAATATACCAAAAAGCTCCAGCCAACCGGATTCGAACCAGTGACCTAAGGATATCTGCTACTCTACAGTCCTCCGCTCTACCAACTGAGCTATGGCTGGGCATGCCCTGAGCGACATCGGAAAACTTATAAAGGAATGCTCATAGAGAGACGTTGAATAGCTCCAGTAGTCAGCTCCAGAGACGAACTCAAACATAAATAGGGAGAGAAAATTTTTAACTTTTAAAGAGTCGAAAAAATAACAAAAAGTATCATAAAGCCCGATCAAACAATTCTACACTTGTATCTATATTTATATTACGTGTATTCGAATAAAATAGGCCCCAGCTAACCGGATTCGAATCAGAGATCTAGCTACAGTACTCTGCTCCACACACAAATCAAAAGATATGTGCAGAGAGAAGCAGTAAAATTTTTGAAATAATAAAAAAATTGTGAATATACCAAAAAGCTCCAGCCAACCGGATTCGAACCAGTGACCTAAGGATATCTGCTACTCTACACTCCTCCGCTCTACCAACTGAGCTATGGCTGGGCACGACACGACTTATGTCGGAAAACTAATCAAACAATTCTTCACATGTATTTAGAAAACGTGAATTCGGACAAAAAGAAGCTCCAGCCAACCGGATTCGAACCAGTGACCTAAGGATAGCTGCTACTCTACAGTCCTCCGCTCTACCAACTGAGCTATGGCTGGGCATGCCCTGAGCGACATCGGAAAACTTATAAAGGACTGCTCATAGGGAGACGTTGAATAGCTCCAGCAGTCAGCTCCAGGGACGAACTCAAACATATATAGGGAGAGAAAATTTTTACTTTTAAAAAGTCGAAAAAATAACAAAAAGCTTCATACAGCCCGATCAAACAATTCTACACTTGTATCTATATTTATATTACGTGTATTCGAATAGGCTCCAGCTAACCGGATTCGAATCAGAGATCTAGCTACAGTACTCTGCTCCACACACAAATCAAAAGATATGTACAGAGAGAAACAGTAAAATTTTTGAAATAAAAAAATTGTGAATATACCAAAAAGCTCCAGCCAACCGGATTCGAACCAGTGACCTAAGGATATCTGCTACTCTACAGTCCTCCGCTCTACCAACTGAGCTATGGCTGAGCACGACACGACTTATGTCGGAAAACTAATCAAACAATTCTTCACATGTATTTATAAAACGTGAATTCGGACAAAAAGAAGCTCCAGCCAACCGGATTCGAACCAGTGACCTAAGGATAGCTGCACTCTACAGTCCTCCGCTCTACCAACTGAGCTATGGCTGGGCATGCCCTGAGCGACATCGGAAAACTTATAAAGGACTGCTCATAGGGAGACGTTGAATAGCTCCAGCAGTCAGCTCCAGGGACGAACTCAAACATATATAGGGAGAGAAAATTTTTTTCTTTTAAAAAGTCGAAAAAATAACAAAAAGCTTCATACAGCCCGATCAAACAATTCTACACTTGTATCTATATTTATATTACGTGTATTCGAATACGCTCCAGCTAACCGGATTCGAATCAGAGATCTAGCTACAGTACTCTGCTCCACACACAAATCAAAAGATATGTACAGAGAGAAACAGTAAAATTTTTGAAATAAAAAAAGTGTGAATATACCAAAAAGCTCCAGCCAACCGGATTCGAACCAGTGACCTAAGGATATCTGCTACTCTACAGTCCTCCGCTCTACCAACTGAGCTATGGCTGGGCATGCCCTGAGCGACATCGGAAAACTTATAAAGGACTGCTCATAGGGAGACGTTGAATAGCTCCAGCAGTCAGCTCCAGGGACGAACTGAAACATATATAGGGAGAGAAAATTTTTACTTTTAAAAAGTCGAAAAAATAACAAAAAGCTTCATACAGCCCGATCAAACAATTCTACACTTGTATCTATATTTATATTACGTGTATTCGAATAGGCTCCAGCTAACCAGATTCGAATCAGAGATCTAGCTACAGCACTCTGCTCCACACACAAATCAAAAGATATGTACAGAGAAAAACAGTAAAATTTTTGAAATAATAAAAAAATTGTAAATATACCAAAAAGCTCCAGCCAACCGGATTCGAAAGTGACCTAAGGATAGCTGCTACTCTACAGTCCTCCGCTCTACCAACTGAGCTATGGCTAGGCACGACACGACTTATGTCTGAAAACTAATCAAACAATTCTTCACTTGTATTTAGAAAACGTGAATTCGGACAAAAAGAAGCTCCAGCCAACCGGATTCGAACCAGTGGCCTAAGGATAGCTGCTACTCTACAGTCCTCCGCTCTACCAACTGAGCTATGGCTATGCATGCCCTGAGCGACATCGGAAAACTTATAAAGGACTGCTCATAGGGAGACGTTGAATAGCTCCAGCAGTCAGCTCCAGGGACGAACTCAAACATATATAGGGTGAGAAAATTTTTACTTTTAAAGAGTCGAAAAAATAACAAAAAGCTTCATACAGCCCGATCAAACAATTCTACACTTGTATCTATATTTATATTACGTGTATTCGAATAGGCTCCAGCTAACCGGATTCGAATCAGAGATCTAGCTACAGTACTCTGCTCCACACACAAATCAAAAGATATGTGCAGAGAGAAACAGTAAAATTTTTGAAATAATAAAAAAATTGTGAATATACCAAAAAGCTCCAGCCAACCGGATTCGAACCAGTGACCTAAGGATATCTGCTACTCTACAGTCCTCCGCTCTACCAACTGAGCTATGGCTGAGCACGACACGACTTATGTCGGAAAACTAATCAAACAATTCTTCACTTGTATTTAGAAAACGTGAATTCGGACAAAAAGAAGCTCCAGCCAACCGGATTCGAACCAGTGACCTAAGGATAGCTGCTACTCTACAGTCCTCCGCTCTACCAACTGAGCTATGGCTGGGCATGCCCTGAGCGACATCGGAAAACTTATAAAGGAATGCTCATAGAGAGACGTTGAATAGCTCCAGTAGTCAGCTCCAGGGACGAACTCAAACATAAATAGGGAGAGAAAATTTTTAACTTTTAAAGAGTCGAAAAAATAACAAAAAGTATCATAAAGCCCGATCAAACAATTCTACACTTGTATCTATATTTATATTACGTGTATTCGAATAAAATAGGCCCCAGCTAACCGGATTCGAATCAGAGATCTAGCTACAGTACTCTGCTCCACACACAAATCAAAAGATATGTACAGAGAGAAACAGTAAAATTTTTGAAATAAAAAAAATTGTGAATATACCAAAAAGCTCCAGCCAACCGGATTCGAACCAGTGACCTAAGGATATCTGCTACTCTACAGTCCTCCGCTCTACCAACTGAGCTATGGCTGAGCACGACACGACTTATGTCGGAAAACGAATCAAACAATTCTTCACTTGTATTTAGAAAACGTGAATTCGGACAAAAAGAAGCTCCAGCCAACCGGATTCGAACCAGTGACCTAAGGATAGCTGCTACTCTACAGTCCTCCGCTCTACCAACTGAGCTATGGCTGGGCATGCCTTGAGCGACATCGGAAAACTTATAAAGGAATGCTCATAGAGAGACGTTGAATAGCTCGAGTAGTCAGCTATAGGGACGAACTCAAACACATATAGGGAGAGAAAATTTTTAACTTTTAAAGAGTCGAAAAAATAACAAAAAGCCTCATAAAGCCCGATCAAACAATTCTACACTTGTATCTATATTTATATTACGTGTATTCGAATAAAATAGGCTCCAGCTAACAGGATTCGAATCAGAGATCTAGCTACAGCACTCTGCTCCACACACATATCAAAAGATATGTACGAAGAGAAACAGTAAAATGTTTGAAATAATAAAATTTTTTAAATATACCAAAAAGCTCCAGCCAACCGGATTCGAACCAGTGACCTAAGGATATCTGCTACTCTACAGTCCTCCGCTCTACCAACTGAGCTATGGCTGAGCACGACACGACTTATGTCGGAAAACTAATCAAACAATTCTTCACATGTAATTAGAAAACGTGAATTCGGACAAAAAGAAGCTCCAGCCAACCGGATTCGAACCAGTGACCTAAGGATAGCTGCTACTCTACAGTCCTCCGCTCTACCAACTGAGCTATGGCTGGGCATGCCCTGAGCGACATCGGAAAACTTATAAAGGACTGCTCATAGGGAGACGATGAATAGCTCCAGCAGTCAGCTCCAGGGACGAACTCAAACATATATAGGGAGAGAAAATTTTTTACTTTTAAAAAGTCGAAAAAATAACAAAAAGCTTCATACAGCCCGATCAAACAATTCTACACTTGTATCTATATTTATATTACGTGTATTCGAATAGGCTCCAGCTAACCGGATTCGAATCAGAGATCTAGCTACAGTACTCTGCTCCACACACAAATCAAAAGATATGTACAGAGAGAAACAGTAAAATTTTTGAAATAAAAAAAATTGTGAATATACCAAAAAGCTCCAGCCAACCGGATTCGAACCAGTGACCTAAGGATATCTGCTACTCTACAGTCCTCCGCTCTACCAACTGAGCTATGGCTGAGCACGACACGACTTATGTCGGAAAACTAATCAAACAATTCTTCACATGTATTTAGAAAACGTGAATTCGGACAAAAAGAAGCTCCAGCCAACCGGATTCGAACCAGTGACCTAAGGATAGCTGCTACTCTACAGTCCTCCGCTATACCAACTGAGCTATGGCTGAGCACGACACGACTTATGTCGGAAAACTAATCAAACAATTCTTCACATGTATTTAGAAAACGTGAATTCGGACAAAAAGAAGCTCCAGCCAACCGGATTCGAACCAGTGACCTAAGGATAGCTGCTACTCTACAGTCCTCCGCTCTACCAACTGAGCTATGGCTGGGCATGCCCTGAGCGATATCGGAAAACTTATAAAGGAATGCTCATAGAGAGACGTTGAATAGCTCCAGTAGTCAGCTCCAGGGACGAACTCAAACATAAATAGGGAGAGAAAATTTTTAACTTTTAAAGAGTCGAAAAAATAACAAAAAGTATCATAAAGCCCTATCAAACAATTCTACACTTGTATCTATATTTATATTACGTGTATTCGAATAGGCTCCAGCTAACCGGATTCGAATCAGAGATCTAGCTACAGTACTCTGCTCCACACACAAATCAAAAGATATGTACAGAGAGAAACAGTAAAATTTTTGAAATAAAAAAATTGTGAATATACCAAAAAGCTCCAGCCAACCGGATTCGAACCAGTGACCTAAGGATATCTGCTACTCTACAGTCCTCCGCTCTACCAACTGAGCTATGGCTGAGCACGACACGACTTATGTCGGAAAACGAATCAAACAATTCTTCACTTGTATTTAGAAAACGTGAATTCGGACAAAAAGAAGCACCAGCCAACCGGATTCGAACCAGTGACCTAAGGATAGCTGCTACTCTACAGTCCTCCGCTCTACCAGCTGAGCTATGGCTGGGCATGCCTTGAGCGACATCGGAAAACTTATAAAGGAATGCTCATAGAGAGACGTTGAATAGCTCGAGTAGTCAGCTATAGGGACGAACTCAAACACATATAGGGAGAGAAAATTTTTAACTTTTAAAGAGTCGAAAAAATAACAAAAAGCCTCATAAAGCCCGATCAAACAATTCTACACTTGTATCTATATTTATATTACGTGTATTCGAATAAAATAGGCTCCAGCTAACAGGATTCGAATCAGAGATCTAGCTACAGCACTCTGCTCCACACACATATCAAAAGATATGTACGAAGAGAAACAGTAAAATTTTTGAAATAATAAAAAAATTTTAAATATACCAAAAAGCTCCAGCCAACCGGATTCGAACCAGTGACCTAAGGATATCTGCTACTCTACAGTCCTCCGCTCTACCAACTGAGCTATGGCTGAGCACGACACGACTTATGTCGGAAAACTAATCAAACAATTCTTCACATGTATTTAGAAAACGTGAATTCGGACAAAAAGAAGCTCCAGCCAACCGGATTCGAACCAGTGACCTAAGGATAGCTGCTACTCTACAGTCCTCCGCTCTACCAACTGAGCTATGGCTGGGCATGCCCTGAGCGACATCGGAAAACTTATAAAGGACTGCTCATAGGGACGTTGAATAGCTCCAGCAGTCAGCTCCAGGGACGAACTGAAACATATATAGGGAGAGAAAATTTTTTACTTTTAAAAAGTCGAAAAAATAACAAAAAGCTTCATACAGCCCGATCAAACAATTCTACACTTGTATCTATATTTATATTACGTGTATTCGAATAGGCTCCAGCTAACCAGATTCGAATCAGAGATCTAGCTACAGCACTCTGCTCCACACACAAATCGAAAGATATGTACAGAGAAAAACAGTAAAATTTTTGAAATAATAAAAAAATTGTAAATATACCAAAAAGCTCCAGCCAACCGGATTCGAAAGATTGACCTAAGGATAGCTGCTACTCTACAGTCCTCCGCTCTACCAACTGAGCTATGGCTAGGCACGACACGACTTATGTCTGAAAACTAATCAAACAATTCTTCACTTGTATTTAGAAAACGTGAATTCGGACAAAAAGAAGCTCCAGCCAACCGGATTCGAACCAGTGACCTAAGGATATCTGCTACTCTACAGTCCTCCGCTCTACCAACTGAGCTATGGCTGAGCACGACACGACTTATGTCGGAAAACTAATCAAACAATTCTTCACATGTATTTATAAAACGTGAATTCGGACAAAAAGAAGCTCCAGCCAACCGGATTCGAACCAGTGACCTAAGGATAGCTGCTACTCTACAGTCCTCCGCTCTACCAACTGAGCTATGGCTGGGCATGCCCTGAGCGACATCGGAAAACTTATAAAGGACTGCTCATAGAGAGACGTTGAATAGCTCCAGCAGTCAGCTCCAGGGACGAACTGAAACATATATAGGGAGAGAAAATTTTTACTTTTAAAAAGTCGAAAAAATAACAAAAAGCTTCATACAGCCCGATCAAACAATTCTACACTTGTATCTATATTTATATTACGTGTATTCGAATAGGCTCCAGCTAACCAGATTCGAATCAGAGATCTAGCTACAGCACTCTGCTCCACACACAAATCGAAAGATATGTACAGAGAAAAACAGTAAAATTTTTGAAATAATAAAAAAATTGTAAATATACCAAAAAGCTCCAGCCAACCGGATTCGAAAGATTGACCAAAGGATATCTGCTACTCTACAGTCCTCCGCTCTACCAACTGAGCTATGGCTAGGCACGACACGACTTATGTCTGAAAACTAATCAAACAATTCTTCACTTGTATTTAGAAAACGTGAATTCGGACAAAAAGAAGCTCCAGCCAACCGGATTCGAACCAGTGACCTAAGGATAGCTGCTACTCTACAGTCCTCCGCTCTACCAACTGAGCTATGGCTGGGCATGCCCTGAGCGACATCGGAAAACTTATAAAGGACTGCTCATAGGGAGACGTTGAATAGCTCCAGCAGTCAGCTCCAGGGACGAACTGAAACATATATAGGGAGAGAAATTTTTTAACTTTTAAAAAGTCGAAAAAATAACAAAAAGCTTCATACAGCAAGATCAAACAATTCTACACTTGTATCTATATTTATATTACGTGTATTCGAATAGGCTCCAGCTAACCGGATTCGAATCAGAGATCTAGCTACAGTACTCTGCTCCACACACAAATCAAAAGATATGTACAGAGAGAAACAGTAAAATTTTTGAAATAAAAAAAATTGTGAATATACCAAAAAGCTCCAGCCAACCGGATTCGAACCAGTGACCTAAGGATATCTGCTACTCTACAGTCCTCCGCTCTACCAACTGAGCTATGGCTGGGCATGCCCTGAGCGACATCGGAAAACTTATAAATTACTGCTCATAGGGAGACGTTGAATGGCTCCAGCAGTCAGCTCCAGGGACGAACTCAAACATATATAGGGAGAGAAAATTTTTTACTTTTAAAAAGTCGAAAAAATAACAAAAAGCTTCATACAGCAACATCAAACAATTCTACACTTGTATCTATATTTATATTACGTGTATTCGAATAGGCTCCAGCTAACCGGATTCGAATCAGAGATCTAGCTACAGTACTCTGCTCCACACACAAATCAAAAGATATGTACAGAGAGAAACAGTAAAATTTTTGAAATAAAAAAAATTGTGAATATACCAAAAAGCTCCAGCCAACCGGATTCGAACCAGTGACCTAATGATATCTGCTACTCTACAGTCCTCCGCTCTACCAACTGAGCTATGGCTGGGCATGCCCTGAGCGACATCGGAAAACTTATAAAGGAATGCTCATAGAGAGACGTTGAATAGCTCCAGTAGTCAGCTCCAGGGACGAACTCAAACATAAATAGGGAGAGAAAATTTTTAACTTTTAAAGAGTCGAAAAAATAACAAAAAGTATCATAAAGCCCTATCAAACAATTCTACACTTGTATCTATATTTATATTACGTGTATTCGAATAAAATAGGCCCCAGCTAACCGGATTCGAATCAGAGATCTAGCTACAGTACTCTGCTCCACACACAAATCAAAAGATATGTGCAGAGAGAAGCAGTAAAATTTTTGAAATAATAAAAAAA
Organism: Allodiplogaster sudhausi; assembly: GCA_945643635.1. Classification (NCBI taxonomy): domain Eukaryota; kingdom Metazoa; phylum Nematoda; class Chromadorea; order Rhabditida; family Diplogasteridae; genus Allodiplogaster; species Allodiplogaster sudhausi. The sequence continues at coordinate 1,497,448 of CALZFC010000243.1, forward strand.
TTGTGAATATACCAAAAAGCTCCAGCCAACCGGATTCGAACCAGTGACCTAAGGATATCTGCTACTCTACACTCCTCCGCACTACCAACTGAGCTATGGCTGGGCACGACACGACTTATGTCGGAAAACGAATCAAACAATTCTTCACATGTATTTAGAAAACGTGAATTCGGACAAAAAGAAGCTCCAGCCAACCGGATTCGAACCAGTGACCTAAGGATAGCTGCTACTCTACAGTCCTCCGCTCTACCAACTGAGCTATGGCTGGGCATGCCCTGAGCGACATCGGAAAACTTATAAAGGACTGCTCATAGAGAGACGTTGAATAGCTCCAGCAGTCAGCTCCAGGGACGAACTGAAACATATATAGGGAGAGAAAATTTTTTACTTTTAAAAAGTCGAAAAAATAACAAAAAGCTTCATACAGCAAGATCAAACAATTCTACACTTGTATCTATATTTATATTACGTGTATTCGAATAGGCTCCAGCTAACCGGATTCGAATCAGAGATCTAGCTACAGTACTCTGCTCCACACACAAATCAAAAGATATGTACAGAGAGAAACAGTAAAATTTTTGAAATAAAAAAAATTGTGAATATACCAAAAAGCTCCAGCCAACCGGATTCGAACCAGTGACCTAAGGATATCTGCTACTCTACAGTCCTCCGCTCTACCAACTGAGCTATGCCTGGGCATGCCCTGAGCGACATCGGAAAACTTATAAATTACTGCTCATAGGGAGACGTTGAATGGCTCCAGCAGTCAGCTCCAGGGACGAACTCAAACATATATAGGGTGAGAAAATTTTTACTTTTAAAAAGTCGAAAAAATAACAAAAAGCTTCATACAGCAACATCAAACAATTCTACACTTGTATCTATATTTATATTACGTGTATTCGAATAGGCTCCAGCTAACCGGATTCGAATCAGAGATCTAGCTACAGTACTCTGCTCCACACACAAATCAAAAGATATGTACAGAGAGAAACAGTAAAATTTTGAAATAAAAAAAATTGTGAATATACCAAAAAGCTCCAGCCAACCGGATTCGAACCAGTGACCTAAGGATATCTGCTACTCTACAGTCCTCCGCTCTACCAACTGAGCTATGGCTGGGCATGCCCTGAGCGACATCGGAAAACTTATAAAGGAATGCTCATAGAGAGACGTTGAATAGCTCCAGTAGTCAGCTCCAGGGACGAACTCAAACATAAATAGGGAGAGAAAATTTTTAACTTTTAAAGAGTCGAAAAAATAACAAAAAGTATCATAAAGCCCTATCAAACAATTCTACACTTGTATCTATATTTATATTACGTGTATTCGAATAAAATAGGCCCCAGCTAACCGGATTCGAATCAGAGATCTAGCTACAGTACTCTGCTCCACACACAAATCAAAAGATATGTGCAGAGAGAAGCAGTAAAATTTTTGAAATAATAAAAAAATTGTGAATATACCAAAAAGCTCCAGCCAACCGGATTCGAACCAGTGACCTAAGGATATCTGCTACTCTACACTCCTCCGCACTACCAACTGAGCTATGGCTGGGCACGACACGACTTATGTCGGAAAACTAATCAAACAATTCTTCACATGTATTTAGAAAACGTGAATTCGGACAAAAAGAAGCTCCAGCCAACCGGATTCGAACCAGTGACCTAAGGATAGCTGCTACTCTACAGTCCTCCGCTCTACCAACTGAGCTATGGCTGGGCATGCCCTGAGCGACATCGGAAAACTTATAAAGGACTGCTCATAGGGAGACGTTGAATAGCTCCAGCAGTCAGCTCCAGGGACGAACTGAAACATATATAGGGAGAGAAAATTTTTTTCTTTTAAAAAGTCGAAAAAATAACAAAAAGCTTCATACAGCCCGATCAAACAATTCTACACTTGTATCTATATTTATATTACGTGTATTCGAATACGCTCCAGCTAACCGGATTCGAATCAGAGATCTAGCTACAGTACTCTGCTCCACACACAAATCAAAAGATATGTACAGAGAGAAACAGTAAAATTTTGAAATAAAAAAAGTGTGAATATACCAAAAAGCTCCAGCCAACCGGATTCGAACCAGTGACCTAAGGATATCTGCTACTCTACAGTCCTCCGCTCTACCAACTGAGCTATGGCTGGGCATGCCCTGAGCGACATCGGAAAACTTATAAAGGACTGCTCATAGGGAGACGTTGAATAGCTCCAGCAGTCAGCTCCAGGGACGAACTGAAACATATATAGGGAGAGAAAATTTTTTACTTTTAAAAAGTCGAAAAAATAACAAAAAGCTTCATACAGCCCGATCAAACAATTCTACACTTGTATCTATATTTATATTACGTGTATTCGAATAGGCTCCAGCTAACCAGATTCGAATCAGAGATCTAGCTACAGCACTCTGCTCCACACACAAATCGAAAGATATGTACAGAGAAAAACAGTAAAATTTTTGAAATAATAAAAAAATTGTAAATATACCAAAAAGCTCCAGCCAACCGGATTCGAAAGATTGACCTAAGGATAGCTGCTACTCTACAGTCCTCCGCTCTACCAACTGAGCTATGGCTGGGCATGCCCTGAGCGACATCGGAAAACTTATAAAGGAATGCTCATAGAGAGACGTTGAATAGCTCCAGTAGTCAGCTCCAGGGACGAACTCAAACATAAATAGGGAGAGAAAATTTTTAACTTTTAAAGAGTCGAAAAAATAACAAAAAGTATCATAAAGCCCTATCAAACAATTCTACACTTGTATCTATATTTATATTACGTGTATTCGAATAAAATAGGCCCAGCTAACCGGATTCGAATCAGAGATCTAGCTACAGTACTCTGCTCCACACACAAATCAAAAGATATGTGCAGAGAGAAGCAGTAAAATTTTTGAAATAATAAAAAAATTGTGAATATACCAAAAAGCTCCAGCCAACCGGATTCGAACCAGTGACCTAAGGATATCTGCTACTCTACACTCCTCCGCTCTACCAACTGAGCTATGGCTGGGCACGACACGACTTATGTCGGAAAACTAATCAAACAATTCTTCACTTGTATTTAGAAAACGTGAATTCGGACAAAAAGAAGCTCCAGCCAACCGGATTCGAACCAGTGACCTAAGGATAGCTGCTACTCTACAGTCCTCCGCTCTACCAACTGAGCTATGGCTGGGCATGCCCTGAGCGACATCGGAAAACTTATAAAGGACTGCTCATAGGGAGACGTTGAATAGCTCCAGCAGTCAGCTCCAGGGACGAACTGAAACATATATAGGGAGAGAAAATTTTTTCTTTTAAAAAGTCGAAAAAATAACAAAAAGCTTCATACAGCCCGATCAAACAATTCTACACTTGTATCTATATTTATATTACGTGTATTCGAATACGCTCCAGCTAACCGGATTCGAATCAGAGATCTAGCTACAGTACTCTGCTCCACACACAAATCAAAAGATATGTACAGAGAGAAACAGTAAAATTTTGAAATAAAAAAAGTGTGAATATACCAAAAAGCTCCAGCCAACCGGATTCGAACCAGTGACCTAAGGATATCTGCTACTCTACAGTCCTCCGCTCTACCAACTGAGCTATGGCTGGGCATGCCCTGAGCGACATCGGAAAACTTATAAAGGACTGCTCATAGAGAGACGTTGAATAGCTCCAGCAGTCAGCTCCAGGGACGAACTGAAACATATATAGGGAGAGAAAATTTTTTACTTTTAAAAAGTCGAAAAAATAACAAAAAGCTTCATACAGCCCGATCAAACAATTCTACACTTGTATCTATATTTATATTACGTGTATTCGAATAGGCTCCAGCTAACCAGATTCGAATCAGAGATCTAGCTACAGCACTCTGCTCCACACACAAATCGAAAGATATGTACAGAGAAAAACAGTAAAATTTTTGAAATAAAAAAAAAATTGTAAATATACCAAAAAGCTCCAGCCAACCGGATTCGAAAGATTGACCTAAGGATAGCTGCTACTCTACAGTCCTCCGCTCTACCAACTGAGCTATGGCTAGGCACGACACGACTTATGTCTGAAAACTAATCAAACAATTCTTCACTTGTATTTAGAAAACGTGAATTCGGACAAAAAGAAGCTCCAGCCAACCGGATTCGAACCAGTGGCCTAAGGATAGCTGCTACTCTACAGTCCTCCGCTCTACCAACTGAGCTATGGCTATGCATGCCCTGAGCGACATCGGAAAACTTATAAAGGACTGCTCATAGGGAGACGTTGAATGCTCCAGCAGTCAGCTCCAGGGACGAACTCAAACATATATAGGGTGAGAGAAATTTTTTACTTTTAAAAAGTCGAAAAAATAACAAAAAGCTTCATACAGCCCGATCAAACAATTCTACACTTGTATCTATATTTATATTACGTGTATTCGAATAGGCTCCAGCTAACCGGATTCGAATCAGAGATCTAGCTACAGTACTCTGCTCCACACACAAATCAAAAGATATGTACAGAGAGAAACAGTAAAATTTTTGAAATAAAAAAAATTGTGAATATACCAAAAAGCTCCAGCCAACCGGATTCGAACCAGTGACCTAAGGATATCTGCTACTCTACAGTCCTCCGCTCTACCAACTGAGCTATGGCTGAGCACGACACGACTTATGTCGGAAAACGAATCAAACAATTCTTCACTTGTATTTAGAAAACGTGAATTCGGACAAAAAGAAGCACCAGCCAACCGGATTCGAACCAGTGACCTAAGGATAGCTGCTACTCTACAGTCCTCCGCTCTACCAACTGAGCTATGGCTGGGCATGCCTTGAGCGACATCGGAAAACTTATAAAGGAATGCTCATAGAGAGACGTTGAATAGCTCCAGTAGTCAGCTATAGGGACGAACTCAAACACATATAGGGAGAGAAAATTTTTAACTTTTAAAGAGTCGAAAAAATAACAAAAAGCCTCATAAAGCCCGATCAAACAATTCTACACTTGTATCTATATTTATATTACGTGTATTCGAATAAAATAGGCTCCAGCTAACAGGATTCGAATCAGAGATCTAGCTACAGCACTCTGCTCCACACACATATCAAAAGATATGTACGAAGAGAAACAGTAAAATGTTTGAAATAATAAAATTTTTTTAAATATACCAAAAAGCTCCAGCCAACCGGATTCGAACCAGTGACCTAAGGATATCTGCTACTCTACAGTCCTCCGCTCTACCAACTGAGCTATGGCTGAGCACGACACGACTTATGTCGGAAAACTAATCAAACAATTCTTCACATGTATTTAGAAAACGTGAATTCGGACAAAAAGAAGCTCCAGCCAACCGGATTCGAACCAGTGACCTAAGGATAGCTGCTACTCTACAGTCCTCCGCTCTACCAACTGAGCTATGGCTGGGCATGCCCTGAGCGACATCGGAAAACTTATAAAGGACTGCTCATAGGGAGACGATGAATAGCTCCAGCAGTCAGCTCCAGGGACGAACTGAAACATATATAGGGAGAGAAAATTTTTTACTTTTAAAAAGTCGAAAAAATAACAAAAAGCTTCATACAGCCCGATCAAACAATTCTACACTTGTATCTATATTTATATTACGTGTATTCGAATAGGCTCCAGCTAACCGGATTCGAATCAGAGATCTAGCTACAGTACTCTGCTCCACACACAAATCAAAAGATATGTACAGAGAGAAACAGTAAAATTTTTGAAATAAAAAAAATTGTGAATATACCAAAAAGCTCCAGCCAACCGGATTCGAACCAGTGACCTAAGGATATCTGCTACTCTACAGTCCTCCGCTCTACCAACTGAGCTATGGCTGAGCATGACACGACTTATGTCGGAAAACTAATCAAACAATTCTTCACATGTATTTAGAAAACGTGAATTCGGACAAAAAGAAGCTCCAGCCAACCGGATTCGAACCAGTGACCTAAGGATAGCTGCTACTCTACAGTCCTCCGCTATACCAACTGAGCTATGGCTGGGCATGCCCTGAGCGACATCGGAAAACTTATAAAGGACTGCTCATAGGGAGACGATGAATAGCTCCAGCAGTCAGCTCCCGGGACGAACTGAAACATATATAGGGAGAGAAAATTTTTTACTTTTAAAAAGTCGAAAAAATAACAAAAATCTTCATACAGCCCGATCAAACAATTCTACACTTGTATCTATATTTATATTACGTGTATTCGAATACGCTCCAGCTAACCGGATTCGAATCAGAGATCTAGCTACAGTACTCTGCTCCACACACAAATCAAAAGATATGTACAGAGAGAAACAGTAAAATTTTTGAAATAAAAAAATTGTGAATATACCAAAAAGCTCCAGCCAACCGGATTCGAACCAGTGACCTAAGGATATCTGCTACTCTACAGTCCTCCGCTCTACCAACTGAGCTATGGCTGAGCACGACACGACTTATGTCGGAAAACGAATCAAACAATTCTTCACTTGTATTTAGAAAACGTGAATTCGGACAAAAAGAAGCACCAGCCAACCGGATTCGAACCAGTGACCTAAGGATAGCTGCTACTCTACAGTCCTCCGCTCTACCAGCTGAGCTATGGCTGGGCATGCCTTGAGCGACATCGGAAAACTTATAAAGGAATGCTCATAGAGAGACGTTGAATAGCTCGAGTAGTCAGCTATAGGGACGAACTCAAACACATATAGGGAGAGAAAATTTTTAACTTTTAAAGAGTCGAAAAAATAACAAAAAGCCTCATAAAGCCCGATCAAACAATTCTACACTTGTATCTATATTTATATTACGTGTATTCGAATAAAATAGGCTCCGGCTAACAGGATTCGAATCAGAGATCTAGCTACAGCACTCTGCTCCACACACATATCAAAAGATATGTACGAAGAGAAACAGTAAAATGTTTGAAATAATAAAAAAATTTTAAATATACCAAAAAGCTCCAGCCAACCGGATTCGAACCAGTGACCTAAGGATATCTGCTACTCTACAGTCCTCCGCTCTACCAACTGAGCTATGGCTGAGCACGACACGACTTATGTCGGAAAACTAATCAAACAATTCTTCACATGTATTTAGAAAACGTGAATTCGGACAAAAAGAAGCTCCAGCCAACCGGATTCGAACCAGTGACCTAAGGATAGCTGCTACTCTACAGTCCTCCGCTCTACCAACTGAGCTATGGCTGGGCATGCCCTGAGCGACATCGGAAAACTTATAAAGGACTGCTCATAGGGAGACGATGAATAGCTCCAGCAGTCAGCTCCAGGGACGAACTGAAACATATATAGGGAGAGAAAATTTTTTACTTTTAAAAAGTCGAAAAAATAACAAAAAGCTTCATACAGCCCGATCAAACAATTCTACACTTGTATCTATATTTATATTACGTGTATTCGAATACGCTCCAGCTAACCGGATTCGAATCAGAGATCTAGCTACAGTACTCTGCTCCACACACAAATCAAAAGATATGTACAGAGAGAAACAGTAAAATTTTTGAAATAAAAAAAAATTGTGAATATACCAAAAAGCTCCAGCCAACCGGATTCGAACCAGTGACCTAAGGATATCTGCTACTCTACAGTCCTCCGCTCTACCAACTGAGCTATGGCTGAGCACGACACGACTTATGTCGGAAAACGAATCAAACAATTCTTCACTTGTATTTAGAAAACGTGAATTCGGACAAAAAGAAGCACCAGCCAACCGGATTCGAACCAGTGACCTAAGGATAGCTGCTACTCTACAGTCCTCCGCTCTACCAACTGAGCTATGGCTGGGCATGCCTTGAGCGACATCGGAAAACTTATAAAGGAATGCTCATAGAGAGACGTTGAATAGCTCGAGTAGTCAGCTATAGGGACGAACTCAAACACATATAGGGAGAGAAAATTTTTAACTTTTAAAGAGTCGAAAAAATAACAAAAAACCTCATAAAGCCCGATCAAACAATTCTACACTTGTATCAATATTTATATTACGTGTATTCGAATAAAATAGGCTCCAGCTAACAGGATTCGAATCAGAGATCTAGCTACAGCACTCTGCTCCACGCACATATCAAAAGATATGTACGAAGAGAAACAGTAAAATGTTTGAAATAATAAAAAATTTTTAAATATACCAAAAAGGTTTCCAGCCAACCGGATTCGAACCAGTGACCTAAGGATAGCTGCTACTCTACAGTCCTCCGCTCTACCAACTGAGCTATGGCTGGGCATGCCCTAAGAGACATCGGAAAACTTATAAAGGACTGCTCATAGAGAGACGTTGAATAGCTCCAGCAGTCAGCTCCAGGGACGAACTCAAACATATATAGGGAGAGAAAATTTTTAACTTTTAAAGAGTCGAAAAAATAACAAAAAGCCTCATAAAGCCCGATCAAACAATTCTACACTTGTATCTATATTTATATTACGTGTATTCGAATAGGCTCCAGCTAACCGGATTCGAATCAGAGATCTAGCTACAGCACTCTGCTCCACACACAAATCGAAAGATATGTACAGAGAAAAACAGTAAAATTTTTGAAATAATAAAAAAATTGTAAATATACCAAAAAGCTCCAGCCAACCGGATTCGAAAGAGTGACCTAAGGATAGCTGCTACTCTACAGTCCTCCGCTCTACCAACTGAGCTATGGCTGGGCATGCCTTGAGCGACATCGGAAATCAGAGATCGAATCAGAGATCTAGCTACAGTACTCTGCTCCACACACAAATCGAAAGATATGTACAGAGAGAAACAGTAAAATTTTTGAAATAAAAAAAATTGTGAATATACCAAAAAGCTCCATCCAACCGGATTCGAACCAGTGACCTAAGGATATCTGCTACTCTACAGTCCTCTTTTCGAATCATTCGAATCAGAGATCTAGCTACAGCACTCTGCTCCACACACAAATCGAAAGATATGTACAGAGAAAACAGTAAAATTTTTGAAATAATAAAAAAATTGTAAATATACCAAAAAGCTCCAGCCAACGGATTCGAAAGAGTGACCTAAGGATAGCTGCTCTCTAGCTACAGTACTCTGCTCCACACACAAATCAAAAGATATGTACAGAGAGAAACAGTAAAATTTTTGAAATAAAAAAAATTGTGAATATACCAAAAAGCTCCAGCCAACCGGATTCGAACCAGTGACCTAAGGATATCTGCTACTCTACAGTCCTCCGCTCTACCAACTGAGCTATGGCTGAGCACGACACGACTTATGTCGGAAAACTAATCAAACAATTCTTCACATGTATTTAGAAAACGTGAATTCGGACAAAAAGAAGCTCCAGCCAACCGGATTCGAACCAGTGACCTAAGGATAGCTGCTACTCTACAGTCCTCCGCTCTACCAACTGAGCTATGGCTGGGCATGCCCTGAGCGACATCGGAAAACTTATAAAGGACTGCTCATAGGGAGACGATGAATAGCTCCAGCAGTCAGCTCCCGGGACGAACTGAAACATATATAGGGAGAGAAAATTTTTACTTTTAAAAGTCGAAAAAATAACAAAAAGCTTCATACAGCCCGATCAAACAATTCTACACTTGTATCTATATTTATACTACGTGTATTCGAATACGCTCCAGCTAACCGGATTCGAATCAGAGATCTAGCTACAGTACTCTGCTCCACACACAAATCAAAAGATATGTACAGAGAGAAACAGTAAAATTTTTGAAATAAAAAAATTGTGAATATACCAAAAAGCTCCAGCCAACCGGATTCGAACCAGTGACCTAAGGATATCTGCTACTCTACAGTCCTCCGCTCTAAAAACTGAGCTATGGCTGAGCACGACACGACTTATGTCGGAAAACGAATCAAACAATTCTTCACTTGTATTTAGAAAACGTGAATTCGGACAAAAAGAAGCACCAGCCAACCGGATTCGAACCAGTGACCTAAGGATAGCTGCTACTCTACAGTCCTCCGCTCTACCAGCTGAGCTATGGCTGGGCATGCCTTGAGCGACATCGGAAAACTTATAAAGGAATGCTCATAGAGAGACGTTGAATAGCTCGAGTAGTCAGCTATAGGGACGAACTCAAACACATATAGGGAGAGAAAATTTTTAACTTTTAAAGAGTCGAAAAAATAACAAAAAGCCTCATAAAGCCCGATCAAACAATTCTACACTTGTATCTATATTTATATTACGTGTATTCGAATAAAATAGGCTCCGGCTAACAGGATTCGAATCAGAGATCTAGCTACAGCACTCTGCTCCACACACATATCAAAAGATATGTACGAAGAGAAACAGTAAAATGTTTGAAATAATAAAATTTTTTTAAATATACCAAAAAGCTCCAGCCAACCGGATTCGAACCAGTGACCTAAGGATATCTGCTACTCTACAGTCCTCCGCTCTACCAACTGAGCTATGGCTGAGCACGACACGACTTATGTCGGAAAACTAATCAAACAATTCTTCACATGTATTTAGAAAACGTGAATTCGGACAAAAAGAAGCTCCAGCCAACCGGATTCGAACCAGTGACCTAAGGATAGCTGCTACTCTACAGTCCTCCGCTCTACCAACTGAGCTATGGCTGGGCATGCCCTGAGCGACATCGGAAAACTTATAAAGGACTGCTCATAGGGAGACGATGAATAGCTCCAGCAGTCAGCTCCAGGGACGAACTGAAACATATATAGGGAGAGAAAATTTTTTACTTTTAAAAAGTCGAAAAAATAACAAAAAGCTTCATACAGCCCGATCAAACAATTCTACACTTGTATCTATATTTATATTACGTGTATTCGAATACGCTCCAGCTAACCGGATTCGAATCAGAGATCTAGCTACAGTACTCTGCTCCACACACAAATCAAAAGATATGTACAGAGAGAAACAGTAAAATTTTTGAAATAAAAAAAATTGTGAATATACCAAAAAGCTCCAGCCAACCGGATTCGAACCAGTGACCTAAGGATATCTGCTACTCTACAGTCCTCCGCTCTACCAACTGAGCTATGGCTGAGCACGACACGACTTATGTCGGAAAACGAATCAAACAATTCTTCACTTGTATTTAGAAAACGTGAATTCGGACAAAAAGAAGCACCAGCCAACCGGATTCGAACCAGTGACCTAAGGATAGCTGCTACTCTACAGTCCTCCGCTCTACCAACTGAGCTATGGCTGGGCATGCCTTGAGCGACATCGGAAAACTTATAAAGGAATGCTCATAGAGAGACGTTGAATAGCTCGAGTAGTCAGCTATAGGGACGAACTCAAACACATATAGGGAGAGAAAATTTTTAACTTTTAAAGAGTCGAAAAAATAACAAAAAACCTCATAAAGCCCGATCAAACAATTCTACACTTGTATCAATATTTATATTACGTGTATTCGAATAAAATAGGCTCCAGCTAACAGGATTCGAATCAGAGATCTAGCTACAGCACTCTGCTCCACGCACATATCAAAAGATATGTACGAAGAGAAACAGTAAAATGTTTGAAATAATAAAAAATTTTTAAATATACCAAAAAGCTCCAGCCAACCGGATTCGAACCAGTGACCTAAGGATAGCTGCTACTCTACAGTCCTCCGCTCTACCAACTGAGCTATGGCTGGGCATGCCCTAAGAGACATCGGAAAACTTATAAAGGACTGCTCATAGAGAGACGTTGAATAGCTCCAGCAGTCAGCTCCAGGGACGAACTCAAACATATATAGGGAGAGAAAATTTTTAACTTTTAAAGAGTCGAAAAAATAACAAAAAGCCTCATAAAGCCCGATCAAACAATTCTACACTTGTATCTATATTTATATTACGTGTATTCGAATAGGCTCCAGCTAACCGGATTCGAATCAGAGATCTAGCTACAGCACTCTGCTCCACACATAAATCGAAAGATATGTACAGAGAAAAACAGTAAAATTTTTGAAATAATAAAAAAATTGTAAATATACCAAAAAGCTCCAGCCAACCGGATTCGAAAGAGTGACCTAAGGATAGCTGCTACTCTACAGTCCTCCGCTCTACCAACTGAGCTATGGCTGGGCATGCCTTGAGCGACATCGGAAATCAGAGATCGAATCAGAGATCTAGCTACAGTACTCTGCTCCACACACAAATCAAAAGATATGTACAGAGAGAAACAGTAAAATTTTTGAAATAAAAAAATTGTGAATATACCAAAAAGCTCCATCCAACCGGATTCGAACCAGTGACCTAAGGATATCTGCTACTCTACAGTCCTCTTTTCGAATCATTCGAATCAGAGATCTAGCTACAGCACTCTGCTCCACACACAAATCGAAAGATATGTACAGAGAAAACAGTAAAATTTTTGAAATAATAAAAAAATTGTAAATATACCAAAAAGCTCCAGCCAACCGGATTCGAAAGAGTGACCTAAGGATAGCTGCTCTCTAGCTACAGTACTCTGCTCCACACACAAATCAAAAGATATGTACAGAGAGAAGCAGTAAAATTTTGAAATAATAAAAAAATTGTGAATATACCAAAAAGCTCCAGCCAACCGGATTCGAACCAGTGACCTAAGGATATCTGCTACTCTACACTCCTCCGCTCTTCCAACTGAGCTATGGTTGGGAATGCCCTGAGCGACATCGGAAAACTTATAAAGGACTGCTCAAAGAGAGACGTTGAATAGCTCCAGCAGTTAGCTCCAGGGACGAACTCAAACATATATAGGTGAGAAAATTTTTAACTTTTAAAAAGTCGAAAAACTAACAAAAAGCTTCATTCAGCCCGATCAAACAATTCTACACTTGTATCTATATTTATATTACGTGTATTAGAATAGGCTTCAGCTAACCGGATTCGAATCAGAGATCTAGCTACAGTACTCTGCTCCACACACAAATCAAAAGATATGTACAGAGAGAAACAGTAAAATTTTTGAAATAAAAAAAATTGTGAATATACCAAAAAGCTCCATCCAACCGGATTCGAACCAGTGACCTAAGGATATCTGCTACTCTACAGTCCTCCGCTCTACCAACTGAGCTATGGCTGGGCACGAGAAGACTTATGTCTGAAAACTAATCAAACAATTCTTCACTTGTATTTAGAAAACGTGAATTCGGACAAAAAGAAGCTCCAGCCAACCGGATTCGAACCAGTGACCTAAGGATAGCTGCTACTCTACAGTCCTCCGCTCTACCAACTGAGCTATGGTTGGGAATGCCCTGAGCGACATCGGAAAACTTATAAAGGACTGCTCAAAGAGAGACGTTGAATAGCTCCAGCAGTTAGCTCCAGAGACGAACTCAAACATATATAGTTGAGAAAATTTTTAACTTTTAAAAGTCGAAAAAATAACAAAAAGCTTTATTCAGCAGGATCAAACAATTCTACACTTGTATCTATATTTATATTACGTGTATTAGAATAGGCTTCAGCTAACCGGATTCGAATCAGAGATCTAGCTACAGTACTCTGCTCCACACACAAATCAAAAGATATGTACAGAGAGAAACAGTAAAATTTTTGAAATAATAAAAAAATTGTGAATATACCAAAAAGCTCCAGCCAACCGGATTCGAACCAGTGACCTAAGGATATCTGCTACTCTACACTCCTCCGCTCTACCAACTGAGCTATGGCTGGGCACGAGAAGACTTATGTCTGAAAACTAATCAAACAATTCTTCACTTGTATTTAGAAAACGTGAATTCGGACAAAAAGAAGCTCCAGCCAACCGGATTCGAACCAGTGACCTAAGGATAGCTGCTACTCTACAGTCCTCCGCTCTACCAACTGAGCTATGGTTGGGAATGCCCTGAGCGACATCGGAAAACTTATAAAGGACTGCTCAAAGAGAGACGTTGAATAGCTCCAGCAGTTAGCTCCAGAGACGAACTCAAACATATATAGTTGAGAAAATTTTTAACTTTTAAAAAGTCGAAAAAATAACAAAAAGCTTTATTCAGCCCGATCAAACAATTCTACACTTGTATCTATATTTATATTACGTGTATTAGAATAGGCTTCAGCTAACCGGATTCGAATCAGAGATCTAGCTACAGTACTCTGCTCCACACACAAATCAAAAGATATGTACAGAGAGAAACAGTAAAATTTTTGAAATAAAAAAAAGTTGTGAATATACCAAAAAGCTCCAGCCAACCGGATTCGAACCAGTGACCTAAGGATATCTGCTACTCTACAGTCCTCCGCTCTACCAACTGAGCTATCGCTGATCATGCCCTGAGCGACATCGGAAAACTTATAAAGGAATGCTCATAGAGAGACGTTGAATAGCTCCAGTAGTCAGCTCCAGGGACGAACTCAAACATAAATAGGGAGAGAAATTTTTAACTTTTAAAGAGTCGAAAAAATAACAAAAAGCCTCATAAAGCCCGATCAAACAATTCTACGCTTGTATCTATATTTATATTACGTGTATTCGAATAAAATAGGCCCCAGCTAACCGGATTCGAATCAGAGATCTAGCTACAGTACTCTGCTCCATACACAAATCAAAAGATATGTACAGAGAGAAACAGTAAAATTTTTGAAATAAAAAAATTTTTGAATATACCAAAAAGCTCCATCCAACCAGATTCGAACCAGTGACCTAAGGATATCTGCTACTCTACAGTCCTCCGCTCTACCAACTGAGCTATGGCTGGGCACGAGAAGACTTATGCCGGAAAACTAATCAAACAATTCTTCACTTGTATTTAGAAAACGTGAATTCGGACAAAAAGAAGCTCCAGCCAACCGGATTCGAACCAGTGACCTAAGGATAGCTGCTACTCTACAGTCCTCCGCTCCACCAACTGAGCTATGGCTGGGCATGCGCTGAGCGACATCGGAAAACTTATAAAGGACTGCTCATAGGGAGACGTTGAATAGCTCTAGCAGTCAGCTCCAGGGACGAACTCAAACATATATAGGGAGAGAAAATTTTTAACTTTTAAAAAGTCGAAAAAATGACAAAAAGCTTCATACAGCCCGATTAAACAATTCTACACTTGTATCTATATTTATATTACGTGTATTCGAATAGGCTCCAGCTAACCGGATTCGAATCAGAGATCTAGCTACAGCACTCTGCTCCACACACAAATCGAAAGATATGTACAGAGAAAAACAGTAAAATGTTTGAAATAATAAAAAAATTTTAAATATACCAAAAAGCTCCAGCCAACCGGATTCGAACCAGTGACCTAAGGATAGCTGCTACTCTACAGTCCTCCGCTCTACCAACTGAGCTATCGCTGATCATGCCCTGAGCGACATCGGAAAACTTATAAAGGAATGCTCATAGAGAGACGTTGAATAGCTCCAGTAGTCAGCTCCAGGGACGAACTCAAACGTAAATAGGGAGAGAAAATTTTTAACTTTTAAAGAGTCGAAAAAATAACAAAAAGCCTCATAAAGCCCGATCAAACAATTCTACGCTTGTATCTATATTTATATTACGTGCTAACCGGATTCGAATCAGAGATCTAGCTACAGTACTCTGCTCCACACACAAATCAAAAGATATGTACAGAGAGAAACAGTAAAATTTTTGAAATAAAAAAAATTTTGAATATACCAAAAAGCTCCATCCAACCAGATTCGAACCAGTGACCTAAGGATATCTGCTACTCTACAGTCCTCCGCTCTACCAACTGAGCTATGGCTGGGCACGAGAAGACTTATGCCGGAAAACTAATCAAACAATTCTTCACTTGTATTTAGAAAACGTGAATTCGGACAAAAAGAAGCTCCAGCCAACCGGATTCGAACCAGTGACCTAAGGATAGCTGCTACTCTACAGTCCTCCGCTCCACCAACTGAGCTATGGCTGGGCATGCGCTGAGCGACATCGGAAAACTTATAAAGGACTGCAAATAGAGAGACGTTGAATAGCTCCAGCAGTCAGCTCCAGAGACGAACTCAAACATATATAGGGAGAGAAAATTTTTAACTTTTAAAAAGTCGAAAAAATGACAAAAAGCTTCATACAGCCCGATTAAACAATTCTACACTTGTATCTATATTTATATTACGTGTATTCGAATAGGCTCCAGCTAACCGGATTCGAATCAGAGATCTAGCTACAGCACTCTGCTCCACACTCAAATCGAAAGATATGTACAGAGAAAACAGTAAAATGTTTGAAATAATAAAAAAATTTTAAATATACCAAAAAGCTCCAGCCAACCGGATTCGAACCAGTGACCTAAGGATAGCTGCTACTCTACAGTCCTCCGCTCTACCAACTGAGCTATGGCTGGGCATGCCCTAAGCGACATCGGAAAACTTATAAAGGACTGCTCATAGAGAGACGTTGAATAGCTCCAGCAGTCAGCTCCAGGGACGAACTCAAACGTAAATAGGGAGAGAAAATTTTTAACTTTTAAAGAGTCGAAAAAATAACAAAAAGCCTCATAAAGCCCGATCAAACAATTCTACGCTTGTATCTATATTTATATTACGTGTATTCGAATAGGCTCCAGCTAACCGGATTCGAATCAGAGATCTAGCTACAGTGCTCTGCTCCACACACAAATAAAAAGATATGTACAGAGAGAAACAGTAAAATTTTTGAAATAAAAAAAAGTTGTGAATATACCAAAAAGCTCCAGCCAACCGGATTCGAACCAGTGACCTAAGGATATCTGCTACTCTACAGTCCTCCGCTCTACCAACTGAGCTATGGCTAGGCACGACACGACTTATGTCTGAAAACTAATCAAACAATTCTTCACTTTTATTTAGAAAACGTGAATTCGGACAAAAAGAAGCTCCAGCCAACCGGATTCGAACCAGTGACCTAAGGATAGCTGCTACTCTACAGTCCTCCGCTCTACCAACTGAGCTATGGCTGGGCATGCCCTGAGCGACATCGGAAAACTTATAAAGGACTGCTCATAGGGAGACGTTGAATAGCTCCAGCAGTCAGCTCCAGGGACGAACTCAAACATATATAGGGAGAGAAAATTTTTTACTTTTAAAAAGTCGAAAAAATAACAAAAAGCTTCATACAGCCCGATCAAACAATTCTACACTTGTATCTATATTTATATTACGTGTATTCGAATAGGCTCCAGCTAACCGGATTCGAATCAGAGATCTAGCTACAGTACTCTGCTCCACACACAAATCAAAAGATATGTACAGAGAGAAACAGTAAAATTTTTGAAATAAAAAAAAGTTGTGAATATACCAAAAAGCTCCAGCCAACCGGATTCGAACCAGTGACCTAAGGATAGCTGCTACTCTACAGTCCTCCGCTCTACCAACTGAGCTATGGCTGGCACGGCACGACTTATGTCGGCAAACTAAACAAACAATTCTTCACTTGTATTTATAAAACGTGAATTCGGACAAAAAGAAGCTCCAGCCAACCGGATTCGAACCAGTGACCTAAGGATATCTGCTACTCTACAGTCCTCCGCTCTACCAACTGAGCTATCGCTGATCATGCCCTGAGCGACATCGGAAAACTTATAAAGGAATGCTCATAGAGAGACGTTGAATAGCTCCAGTAGTCAGCTCCAGGGACGAACTCAAACGTAAATAGGGAGAGAAAATTTTTAACTTTTAAAGAGTCGAAAAAATAACAAAAAGCCTCATAAAGCCCGATCAAACAATTCTACGCTTGTATCTATATTTATATTACGTGCTAACCGATTCGAATCAGAGATCTAGCTACAGTACTCTGCTCCACACACAAATCAAAAGATATGTACAGAGAGAAACAGTAAAATTTTTGAAATAAAAAAAATTTGAATATACCAAAAAGCTCCATCCAACCAGATTCGAACCAGTGACCTAAGGATATCTGCTACTCTACAGTCCTCCGCTCTACCAACTGAGCTATGGCTGGGCACGAGAAGACTTATGCCGGAAAACTAATCAAACAATTCTTCACTTGTATTTAGAAAACGTGAATTCGGACAAAAAGAAGCTCCAGCCAACCGGATTCGAACCAGTGACCTAAGGATAGCTGCTACTCTACAGTCCTCCGCTCCACCAACTGAGCTATGGCTGGGCATGCGCTGAGCGACATCGGAAAACTTATAAAGGACTGCAAATAGAGAGACGTTGAATAGCTCCAGCAGTCAGCTCCAGAGACGAACTCAAACATATATAGGGAGAGAAAATTTTTAACTTTTAAAAAGTCGAAAAAATGACAAAAAGCTTCATACAGCCCGATTAAACAATTCTACACTTGTATCTATATTTATATTACGTGTATTCGAATAGGCTCCAGCTAACCGGATTCGAATCAGAGATCTAGCTACAGCACTCTGCTCCACACACAAATCGAAAGATATGTACAGAGAAAAACAGTAAAATGTTTGAAATAATAAAATTTTTAAATATACCAAAAAGCTCCAGCCAACCGGATTCGAACCAGTGACCTAAGGATAGCTGCTACTCTACAGTCCTCCGCTCTACCAACTGAGCTATGGCTGGGCATGCCCTAAGCGACATCGGAAAACTTATAAAGGACTGCTCATAGAGAGACGTTGAATAGCTCCAGCAGTCAGCTCCAGGGACGAACTCAAACATATATAGGGAGAGAAAATTTTTAACTTTTAAAAAGTCGAAAAAATAACAAAAAGATTTATACAGCCCGATCAAACAATTCTACACTTGTATCTATATTTATATTACGTGTATTAGAATAGGCTTCAGCTAACCGGATTCGAATCAGAGATCAAGCTACAGCACTCTGCTCCACACACAAATCTAAAGATATGTACAGAGAAAAACAGTAAAATTTTTGAAATAATAAAAAAATTGTAAATATACCAAAAAGCTCCAGCCAACCGGATTCGAAAGATTGACCTAAGGATAGCTGCTACTCTAGTCTCCGCTCTACCAACTGAGCTATGGCTAGGCACGACACGACTTATGTCTGAAAACTAATCAAACAATTCTTCACTTTTATTTAGAAAACGTGAATTCGGACAAAAAGAAGCTCCAGCCAACCGGATTCGAACCAGTGACCTAAGGATAGCTGCTACTCTACAGTCCTCCGCTCTACCAACTGAGCTATGGCTGGGCATGCCCTGAGCGACATCGGAAAACTTATAAAGGACTGCTCATAGGGAGACGTTGAATAGCTCCAGCAGTCAGCTCCAGGGACGAACTCAAACATATATAGGGAGAGAAAATTTTTACTTTTAAAAAGTCGAAAAAATAACAAAAAGCTTCATACAGCCCGATCAAACAATTCTACACTTGTATCTATATTTATATTACGTGTATTCGAATAGGCTCCAGCTAACCGGATTCGAATCAGAGATCTAGCTACAGTACTCTGCTCCACACACAAATCAAAAGATATGTACAGAGAGAAACAGTAAAATTTTTGAAATAAAAAAAAGTTGTGAATATACCAAAAAGCTCCAGCCAACCGGATTCGAACCAGTGACCTAAGGATAGCTGCTACTCTACAGTCCTCCGCTCTACCAACTGAGCTATGGCTGGGCACGGCACGACTTATGTCGGCAAACTAAACAAACAATTCTTCACTTGTATTTATAAAACGTGAATTCGGACAAAAAGAAGCTCCAGCCAACCGGATTCGAACCAGTGACCTAAGGATATCTGCTACTCTACAGTCCTCCGCTCTACCAACTGAGCTATCGCTGATCATGCCCTGAGCGACATCGGAAAACTTATAAAGGAATGCTCATAGAGAGACGTTGAATAGCTCCAGTAGTCAGCTCCAGGGACGAACTCAAACGTAAATAGGGAGAGAAAATTTTTAACTTTTAAAGAGTCGAAAAAATAACAAAAAGCTTCATACAGCCCGATTAAACAATTCTACACTTGTATCTATATTTATATTACGTGTATTCGAATAGGCTCCAGCTAACCGGATTCGAATCAGAGATCTAGCTACAGTACTCTGCTCCACACACAAATCAAAAGATATGTACAGAGAGAAACAGTAAAATTTTTGAAATAAAAAAAAGTTGTGAATATACCAAAAAGCTCCAGCCAACCGGATTCGAACCAGTGACCTAAGGATAGCTGCTACTCTACAGTCCTCCGCTCTACCAACTGAGCTATGGCTGGGCACGGCACGACTTATGTCGGCAAACTAAACAAACAATTCTTCACTTGTATTTATAAAACGTGAATTCGGACAAAAAGAAGCTCCAGCCAACCGGATTCGAACCAGTGACCTAAGGATATCTGCTACTCTACAGTCCTCCGCTCCACCAACTGAGCTATGGCTGGGCATGCGCTGAGCGACATCGGAAAACTTATAAAGGACTGCAAATAGAGAGACGTTGAATAGCTCCAGCAGTCAGCTCCAGAGACGAACTCAAACATATATAGGGAGAGAAAATTTTTAACTTTTAAAAAGTCGAAAAAATGACAAAAAGCTTCATACAGCCCGATTAAACAATTCTACACTTGTATCTATATTTATATTACGTGTATTCGAATAGGCTCCAGCTAACCGGATTCGAATCAGAGATCTAGCTACAGCACTCTGCTCCACACACAAATCGAAAGATATGTACAGAGAAAAACAGTAAAATGTTTGAAATAATAAAAAATTTTTAAATATACCAAAAAGCTCCAGCCAACCGGATTCGAACCAGTGACCTAAGGATAGCTGCTACTCTACAGTCCTCCGCTCTACCAACTGAGCTATGGCTGGGCATGCCCTAAGCGACATCGGAAAACTTATAAAGGACTGCTCATAGAGAGACGTTGAATAGCTCCAGCAGTCAGCTCCAGGGACGAACTCAAACATATATAGGGAGAGAAAATTTTTAACTTTTAAAAAGTCGAAAAAATAACAAAAAGATTTATACAGCCCGATCAAACAATTCTACACTTGTATCTATATTTATATTACGTGTATTAGAATAGGCTTCAGCTAACCGGATTCGAATCAGAGATCAAGCTACAGCACTCTGCTCCACACACAAATCGAAAGATATGTACAGAGAAAAACAGTAAAATTTTTGAAATAATAAAAAAATTGTAAATATACCAAAAAGCTCCAGCCAACCGGATTCGAAAGATTGACCTAAGGATAGCTGCTACTCTAGTCTCCGCTCTACCAACTGAGCTATGGCTAGGCACGACACGACTTATGTCTGAAAACTAATCAAACAATTCTTCACTTTTATTTAGAAAACGTGAATTCGGACAAAAAGAAGCTCCAGCCAACCGGATTCGAACCAGTGACCTAAGGATAGCTGCTACTCTACAGTCCTCCGCTCTACCAACTGAGCTATGGCTGGGCATGCCCTGAGCGACATCGGAAAACTTATAAAGGACTGCTCATAGGGAGACGTTGAATAGCTCCAGCAGTCAGCTCCAGGGACGAACTCAAACATATATAGGGAGAGAAATTTTTTTACTTTTAAAAAGTCGAAAAAATAACAAAAAGCTTCATACAGCCCGATCAAACAATTCTACACTTGTATCTATGTTTATATTACGTGTATTCGAATAGGCTCCAGCTAACCGGATTCGAATCAGAGATCTAGCTACAGTGCTCTGCTCCACACACAAATCAAAAGATATGTACAGAGAGAAACAGTAAAATTTTTGAAATAAAAAAAAGTTGTGAATATACCAAAAAGCTCCAGCCAACCGGATTCGAACCAGTGACCTAAGGATAGCTGCTACTCTACAGTCCTCCGCTCTACCAACTGAGCTATGGCTGGGCACGGCACGACTTATGTCGGCAAACTAAACAAACAATTCTTCACTTGTATTTATAAAACGTGAATTCGGACAAAAAGAAGCTCCAGCCAACCGGATTCGAACCAGTGACCTAAGGATATCTGCTACTCTACAGTCCTCCGCTCTACCAACTGAGCTATGGCTGGGCATGCCCTGAGCGACATCGGAAAACTTATAAAGGACTGCTCATAGAGCTAACCGGATTCGAATCAGAGATCTAGCTACAGTCCTCCGCTCTACCAACTGAGCTATGGCTGGGCACGACACGACTTATGTCGGCAAACTAATCAAACAATTCTTCACTTGTATTTATAAAACGTGAATTCGGACAAAAAGAAGCTCCAGCCAACCGGATTCGAACCCGTGACCTAAGGATATCTGCTACTCTACAGTCCTCCGCTCTACCAACTGAGCTATGGCTGGGCATGCCCTGAGCAACATCGGAAAACTTATAAAGGAATGCTCATAGAGCGACGTTGAATAGCTCCAGTAGTCAGCTCCAGGGACGAACTCAAACACATATAAGGAGAGAAAATTTTTTACTTTTAAAGAGTCGAAAAAATAACAAAAAGCCTCATAAAGCCCGATCAAACAATTCTACACTTGTATCTATATTTATATTACGTGTATTCGAATAAAATAGGCTCCAGCTAACCGGATTCGAATCAGAGATTTTGAAATGTGTCTACAGCACTCTGCTGTACACACATTTCAAAAGATATGTACGAAGAGAAACAGTAAAATGTTTGAAATAATAAAAAATTGTAAATATACCAAAAAGCTCCAGCCAACCGGATTCGAACCAGTGACCTAAGGATATCTGCTACTCTACTGTCCTCCGCTCTACCAACTGAGCTATGGCTTAGCACGACACCACTTATGTCGGAAAACAAATCAAACAATTCTTCACTTGTATTTAGAAAACGTGAATTCGGACAAAAAGAAGCTCCAGCCAACCGGATTCGAACCAGTGACCTAAGGATATCTGCTACTCTACAGTCCTCCGCTCTACCAACTGAGCTATGGCTGGGCATGCCCTGAGCGACATCGGAAAACTTATAAAGGAATGCTCATAGAGCGACGTTGAATAGCTCCAGTAGTCAGCTCCAGGGACGAACTCAAACACATATAAGGAGAGAAAATTTTTAACTTTTAAAGAGTCGAAAAAATAACAAAAAGCCTCATAAAGCCCGATCAAACAATTCTACACTTGTATCTATATTTATATTACGTGTATTCGAATAAAATAGGCTCCAGCTAACCGGATTCGAATCAGAGATCTAGCTACAGCACTCTGCTGTACACACATTTCAAAAGATATGTACGAAGAGAAACAGTAAAATGTTTGAAATAATAAAAAAATTGTAAATATACCAAAAAGCTCCAGCCAACCGGATTCGAACCAGTGACCTAAGGATATCTGCTACTCTACAGTCCTCCGCTCTACCAACTGAGCTATGGCTGGGCACGACACGACTTATGTCGGCAAACTAATCAAACAATTCTTCACTTGTATTTATAAAACGTGAATTCGGACAAAAAGAAGCTCCAGCCAACCGGATTCGAACCAGTGATCTAAGGATATCTGCTACTCTACAGTCCTCCGCTCTACCAACTGAGCTATGGCTGGGCATGCCCTGAGCGACATCGGAAAACTTATAAAGGACTGCTCATAGAGAGACGTTGAATAGCTCCAGCAGTCAGCTCCAGGGACGAACTCAAACATATATAGGGAGAGAAAATTTTTTACTTTTAAAAAGTCGAAAAAATAACAAAAAGCTTCGTACAGCCCGATCAAACAATTCTACACTTGTATCTATATTTATATTACGTGTATTCGAATAGGCTCCAGCTAACCGGATTCGAATCAGAGATCTAGCTACAGCACTCTGCTGTACACACATTTCAAAAGATATGTACGAAGAGAAACAGTAAAATGTTTGAAATAATAAAAAAATTGTAAATATACCAAAAAGCTCCAGCCAACCGGATTCGAACCAGTGACCTAAGGATATCTGCTACTCTACAGTCCTCCGCTCTACCAACTGAGCTATGGCTGGGCACGACACCACTTATGTCGGAAAACAAATCAAACAATTCTTCACTTGTATTTAGAAAACGTGAATTCGGACAAAAAGAAGCTCCAGCCAACCGGATTCGAACCAGTGACCTAAGGATAGCTGCTACTCTACAGACCTCCGCTCTACCAACTGAGCTATGGCTGGGCATGCCCTAAGCGACATCGGAAAACTTATAAAGGACTGCTCATAGAGAGACGTTGAATAGCTCCAGCAGTCAGCTCCAGGGACGAACTCAAACATATATAGGGAGAGAAAATTTTTAACTTTTAAAAAGTCGAAAAAATAACAAAAAGCCTCATACAGCCCGATCAAACAATTCTACACTTGTATCTATATTTATATTACGTGTATTCGAATAGGCTCCAGCTAACCGGATTCGAATCAGAGATCTAGCTACAGTACTCTGCTCCACACACAAATCAAAAGATATGTACAGAGAGAAACAGTAAAATTTTTGAAATAATAAAAAAATTGTGAATTACCAAAAAGCTCCAGCCAACCGGATTCGAACCAGTGACCTAAGGATATCTGCTACTCTACAGTCCTCCGCTCTACCAACTGAGCTATGGCTGTCCATGCCTTGAGCGACATCGGAAAGCAACATCGGAAAACTTATAAAGGACTGCTCATAGAGAGACGTTTAATAGTTCCAGCAGTCAGCTCCAGGGACGGACTCAAACATATATAGGGAGAGAAAATTTTTTACTTTTAAAAAGTCGAAAAAATAACAAAAAGCTTCATACAGCCCGATCAAACAATTCTACACTTGTATCTATATTTATATTACGTGTATTCGAATAGGCTCCAGCTAACCGGATTCGAATCAGAGATCTAGCTACAGTACTCTGCTCCACACACAAATCAAAAGATATGTACAGAGAGAAACAGTAAAATTTTTGAAATAAAAAAAATTGTGAATATACCAAAAAGCTCCAGCCAACCGGATTCGAACCAGTGACCTAAGGATATCTGCTACTCTACAGTCCTCCGCTCTACCATCTGAGCTATGGCTGGGCACGACACGACTTATGTCGGAAAACTAATCAAACAATTCTTCACTTGTATTTAGAAAACGTGAATTCGGACAAAAAGAAGCTCCAGCCAACCGGATTCGAACCAGTGACCTAAGGATAGCTGCTACTCTACAGTACTCCGCTCAACCAACTGAGCTATGGCTGGGCACGGCACGACTTATGTCGGCAAACTAATCAAACAATTCTTCACTTGTATTTATAAAACGTGAATTCGGACAAAAAGAAGCTCCAGCCAACCGGATTCGAACCAGTGACCTAAGGATATCTGCTACTCTACCGTAATCCGCTCTACCAACTGAGCTATGGCTGGGCATGCCCTGAGCGACATCGGAAAACTTATAAAGGACTGCTCATAGAGAGACGTTGAATAGCTCCAGCAGTCAGCTCCAGGGACGAACTCAAACATATATAGGGAGAGAAAATTTTTACATTTAAAAAGTCGAAAAAATAAAAAAAGCTTCATACAGCCCGATCAAACAATTCTACACTTGTATCTATATTTATATTACGTGTATTCGAATAGGCTCCAGCTAACCGGATTCGAATCAGAGATCTAGCTACAGTACTCTGCTCCACACACAAATCAAAAGATATGTACAGAGAGAAACAGTAAAATTTTTGAAATAAAAAAAATTGTGAATATACCAAAAAGTTCCAGCCAACCGGATTCGAACCAGTGACCTAAGGATATCTGCTACTCTACAGTCCTCCGCTCTACCAACTGAGCTATGGCTGTCCATGCCTTGAGCGACATCGGAAAGCAACATCGGAAAACTTATAAAGGACTGCTCATAGAGAGACGTTTAATAGTTCCAGCAGTCAGCTCCAGGGACGAACTCAAACATATATAGGGAGAGAAAATTTTTTACTTTTAAAAAGTCGAAAAAATAACAAAAAGCTTCATACAGCCCGATCAAACAATTCTACACTTGTATCTATATTTATATTACGTGTATTCGAATAGGCTCCAGCTAACCGGATTCGAATCAGAGATCTAGCTACAGTACTCTGCTCCACACACAAATCAAAAGATATGTACAGAGAGAAACAGTAAAATGTTTGAAATAATAAAAAAATTGTAAATATACCAAAAAGTTCCAGCCAACCGGATTCGAACCAGTGACCTAAGGATATCTGCTACTCTACAGTCCTCCGCTCTACCAACTGAGCTATGGCTGGGCACGACACGACTTATGTCGGAAAACTAATCAAACAATTCTTCACTTGTATTTAGAAAACGTGAATTCGGACAAAAAGAAGCTCCAGCCAACCGGATTCGAACCAGTGACCTAAGGATAGCTGCTACTCTACAGTCCTCCGCTCTACCAACTGAGCTATGGCTGGGCATGCCCTGAGCGACATCGGAAAACTTATAAAGGAATGCTCATAGAGAGACGTTTAATAGCTCCAGCAGTCAGCTCCAGGGACGAACTCAAACATATATAGGGAGAGAAAATTTTTAACTTTTAAAAAGTCGAAAAAATAACAAAAAAGCTTTATACAGCCCGATCAAACAATTCTACACTTGTATCTATATTTATATTACGTGTATTCGAATAGGCTCCAGCTAACCGGATTCGAATCAGAGATCTAGCTACAGTACTCTGCTCCACACACAAATCAAAAGATATGTACAGAGAGAAACAGTAAAATGTTTGAAATAATAAAAAAATTGTAAATATACCAAAAAGCTCCAGCCAACCGGATTCGAACCAGTGACCTAAGGATATCTGCTACTCTACAGTCCTCCGCTCTACCAACTGAGCTATGGCTGGGCACGACACCACTTATGTCGGAAAACAAATCAAACAATTCTTCACTTGTATTTAGAAAACGTGAATTCGGACAAAAAGAAGCTCCAGCCAACCGGATTCGAACCAGTGACCTAAGGATAGCTGCTACTCTACAGTCCTCCGCTCTACCAACTGAGCTATGGCTGGGCATGCCCTAAGCGACATCGGAAAACTTATAAAGGACTGCTCATAGAGAGACGTTGAATAGCTCCAGCAGTCAGCTCCAGGGACGAACTCAAACATATATAGGGAGAGAAAATTTTTTACATTTAAAAAGTCGAAAAAATAACAAAAAGCTTCATACAGCCCGATCAAACAATTCTACACTTGTATCTATATTTATATTACGTGTATTCGAATAGGCTCCAGCTAACCGGATTCGAATCAGAGATCTAGCTACAGTACTCTGCTCCACACACAAATCAAAAGATATGTACAGAGAGAAACAGTAAAATTTTTGAAATAAAAAAAATTGTGAATATACCAAAAAGTTCCAGCCAACCGGATTCGAACCAGTGACCTAAGGATATCTGCTACTCTACAGTCCTCCGCTCTACCAACTGAGCTATGGCTGGGCACGACACGACTTATGTCGGAAAACTAATCAAACAATTCTTCACTTGTATTTAGAAAACGTGAATTCGGACAAAAAGAAGCTCCAGCCAACCGCATTCGAACCAGTGACCTAAGGATAGCTGCTACTCTACAGTCCTCCGCTCTACCAACTGAGCTATGGCTGGGCATGCCCTAAGCGACATCGGAAAACTTATAAAGGACTGCTCATAGAGAGACGTTGAATAGCTCCAGCAGTCAGCTCCAGGGACGAACTCAAACATATATAGGGAGAGAAAATTTTTTACATTTAAAAAGTCGAAAAAATAACAAAAAGCTTCATACAGCCCGATCAAACAATTCTACACTTGTATCTATATTTATATTACGTGTATTCGAATAGGCTCCAGCTAACCGGATTCGAATCAGAGATCTAGCTACAGTACTCTGCTCCACACACAAATCAAAAGATATGTACAGAGAGAAACAGTAAAATTTTTGAAATAAAAAAAATTGTGAATATACCAAAAAGCTCCAGCCAACCAGATTCGAACCAGTGACCTAAGGATATCTGCTACTCTACAGTCCTCCGCTCTACCATCTGAGCTATGGCTGGGCACGACACGACTTATGTCGGAAAACTAATCAAACAATTCTTCACTTGTATTTAGAAAACGTGAATTCGGACAAAAAGAAGCTCCAGCCATCCGGATTCGAACCAGTGACCTAAGGATAGCTGCTACTCTACAGTACTCCGCTCAACCAACTGAGCTATGGCTGGGCACGGCACGACTTATGTCGGCAAACTAATCAAACAATTCTTCACTTGTATTTATAAAACGTGAATTCGGACAAAAAGAAGCTACAGCCAACCGGATTCGAACCAGTGACCTAAGGATATCTGCTACTCTACCGTAATCCGCTCTACCAACTGAGCTATGGCTGGGCATGCCCTGAGCGACATCGGAAAACTTATAAAGGACTGCTCATAGAGAGACGTTGAATAGCTCCAGCAGTCAGCTCCAGGGACGAACTCAAACATATATAGGGAGAGAAAATTTTTTACATTTAAAAAGTCGAAAAAATAACAAAAAGCTTCATACAGCCCGATCAAACAATTCTACACTTATATCTATATTTATATTACGTGTATTCGAATAGGCTCCAGCTAACCGGATTCGAATCAGAGATCTAGCTACAGTACTCTGCTCCACACACAAATCAAAAGATATGTACAGAGAGAAACAGTAAAATTTTTGAAATAAAAAAAATTGTGAATATACCAAAAAGTTCCAGCCAACCGGATTCGAACCAGTGACCTAAGGATATCTGCTACTCTACAGTCCTCCGCTCTACCAACTGAGCTATGGCTGGGCACGACACGACTTATGTCGGAAAACTAATCAAACAATTCTTCACTTGTATTTAGAAAACGTGAATTCGGACAAAAAGAAGCTCCAGCCAACCGGATTCGAACCAGTGACCTAAGGATAGCTGCTACTCTACAGTCCTCCGCTCTACCAACTGAGCTATGGCTGGGCATGCCCTGAGCGACATCGGAAAACTTATAAAGGAATGCTCATAGAGAGACGTTTAATAGCTCCAGCAGTCAGCTCCAGGGACGAACTCAAACATATATAGGGAGAGAAAATTTTTAACTTTTAAAAAGTCGAAAAAATAACAAAAAAGCTTTATACAGCCCGATCAAACAATTCTACACTTGTATCTATATTTATATTACGTGTATTCGAATAGGCTCCAGCTAACCGGATTCGAATCAGAGATCTAGCTACAGTACTCTGCTCCACACACAAATCAAAAGATATGTACAGAGAGAAACAGTAAAATGTTTGAAATAATAAAAAAATTGTAAATATACCAAAAAGCTCCAGCCAACCGGATTCGAACCAGTGACCTAAGGATATCTGCTACTCTACAGTCCTCCGCTCTACCAACTGAGCTATGGCTGGGCACGACACCACTTATGTCGGAAAACAAATCAAACAATTCTTCACTTGTATTTAGAAAACGTGAATTCGGACAAAAAGAAGCTCCAGCCAACCGGATTCGAACCAGTGACCTAAGGATAGCTGCTACTCTACAGTCCTCCGCTCTACCAACTGAGCTATGGCTGGGCATGCCCTAAGCGACATCGGAAAACTTATAAAGGACTGCTCATAGAGAGACGTTGAATAGCTCCAGCAGTCAGCTCCAGGGACGAACTCAAACATATATAGGGAGAGAAAATTTTTTACATTTAAAAAGTCGAAAAAATAACAAAAAGCTTCATACAGCCCGATCAAACAATTCTACACTTGTATCTATATTTATATTACGTGTATTCGAATAGGCTCCAGCTAACCGGATTCGAATCAGAGATCTAGCTACAGTACTCTGCTCCACACACAAATCAAAAGATATGTACAGAGAGAAACAGTAAAATTTTTGAAATAAAAAAAATTGTGAATATACCAAAAAGTTCCAGCCAACCGGATTCGAACCAGTGACCTAAGGATATCTGCTACTCTACAGTCCTCCGCTCTACCAACTGAGCTATGGCTGGGCACGACACCACTTGTGTCGGAAAACAAATCAAACAATTCTTCACTTGTATTTAGAAAACGTGAATTCGGACAAAAAGAAGCTCCAGCCAACCGGATTCGAACCAGTGACCTAAGGATAGCTGCTACTCTACAGTCCTCCGCTCTACCAACTGAGCTATGGCTGGGCATGCCCTAAGCGACATCGGAAAACTTATAAAGGACTGCTCATAGAGAGACGTTGAATAGCTCCAGCAGTCAGCTCCAGGGACGAACTCAAACATATATAGGGAGAGAAAATTTTTAACTATTAAAAAGTCGAAAAAATAACAAAAAGCCTCATAAAGCCCGATCAAACAATTCTACACTTGTATCTATATTTATATTACGTGTATTCGAATAAAATAGGCTCCAGCTAACAGGATTCGAATCAGAGATCTAGCTACAGCACTCTGCTCCACACACATATCAAAAGATATGTACAAAGAGAAACAGTAAAATGTTTGAAATAATAAAATTTTTTTAAATATACCAAAAAGCTCCAGCCAACCGGATTCGAACCAGCGACCTAAGGATAGCTGCTACTCTACAGTCCTCCGCTCTACCAACTGAGCTATGGCTGGGCATGCCCTAAGCGACATCGGAAAACTTATAAAGGACTGCTCATAGAGAGACGTTTAATAGCTCCAGCAGTCAGCTCCAGGGACGAACTCAAACATATATAGGGAGAGAAAATTTTTAACTTTTAAAAAGTCGAAAAAATAACAAAAAGCTTTATACAGCCCGATCAAACAATTCTACACTTGTATCTATATTTATATTACGTGTATTCGAATAGGCTCCAGCTAACCGGATTCGAATCAGAGATCTAGCTACAGTACTCTGCTCCACACACAAATCAAAAGATATGTACAGAGAGAAACAGTAAAATTTTTGAAATAATAAAAAAATTGTGAATATACCAAAAAGCTCCAGCCAACCGGATTCGAACCAGTGACCTAAGGATATCTGCTACTCTACAGTCCTCCGCTCTACCAACTGAGCTATGGCTGTCCATGCCTTGAGCGACATCGGAAAACTTATAAAGGAATGCTCATAGAGAGACGTTGAATAGCTCCAGTAGTCAGCTCCAGGGACGAACTCAAACACATATAGGGAGAGAAAATTTTTAACTTTTAAAAAGTCGAAAAAATAACAAAAAGCTTCATACAGCCCGATCAAACAATTCTACACTTGTATCTATATTTATATTACGTGTATTCGAATAGGCTCCAGCTAACCGGATTCGAATCAGAGATCTAGCTACAGCACTCTGCTCCACACACATATCAAAAGATATGTACGAAGAGAAACAGTAAAATGTTTGAAAAAAAAAATTGTGAATATACCAAAAAGCTCCGGCCAACCGGATTCGAACCAGTGACCTAAGGATATCTGCTACTCTACAGTCCTCCGCTCTACCAACTGAGCTATGGCTGGGCATGCCTTGAGCGACATCGGAAAGCAACATCGGAAAACTTATAAAGGACTGCTCATAGAGAGACGTTTAATAGCTCCAGCAGTCAGCTCCATTGACGAACTCAAACATATATAGGGAGAGAAAATTTTTAACTTTTAAAAAGTCGAAAAAATAGCAAAAAGCTTCATACAGCCCGAATAAACAATTCTACACTTGTAATTATATTTATATTACGTGTATTCGAATAGGCTCCAGCTAACCGGATTCGAATCAGAGATCTAGCTACAGCACTCTGCTCCACACACAAATCAAAAGATATGTACAGAGAGAAACAGTAAAATTTTTGAAATAATAAAAAAATTGTATGTAGACCGAAAAGCTCCAGCCAACCTGATTCGAACCAGTGACCTAAGGATATCTGCTACTCTACAGTCCTCCGCTCAACCAACTGAGCTATGGCTGGGCACGACACGACTTATGTCGGAAAACTAATCAAACAATTCTTCACTTGTATTTAGAAAACGTGAATTCACACAAAAAGAAGCTCCAGCCAACCGGATTCGAACCAGTGACCTAAGGATAGCTGCTACTCTACAGTCCTCTGCTCTACCAACTGAGCTATGGCTGGGCATGCCCTGAGCGACATCGGAAAACTTATAAAGGAATGCTCATAGAGAGACGTTTAATAGCTCCAGCAGTCAGCTCCAGGGACGAACTCAAACATATATAAGGAGAGAAAATTTTTAACTTTTAAAAAGTCGAAAAAATAACAAAAAGCTTTATACAGCCCGATCAAACAATTCTACACTTGTATCTATATTTATATTACGTGTATTCGAATAAGCTCCAGATAACCGGATTCGAATCAGAGATCTAGCTACAGTACTCTGCTCCACACACAAATCAAAAGATATGTACAGAGAGAAACAGTAAAATTTTTGAAATAATAAAAAAATTGTATGTAGACCGAAAAGCTCCAGCCAATCTGATTCGAAAGAAATCTAAGGATATCTGCTACTCTACAGTCCTCCGCTCTACCAACTGAGCTATGGCTGGGCATGCCCTGAGCGACATCGGAAAACTTATAAAGGAATGCTCATAGAGAGACGTTGAATAGCTCCAGTAGTCAGCTCCAGGGACGAACTCAAACACATATAGGGAGAGAAGATTTTTAACTTTTAAAGAGTCGAAAAAATAACAAAAAGCCTCATAAAGCCCGATCAAACAATTCTACACTTGTATATATATTTATATTACGTATATTCGAATAGGCTCCAGCTAACCGGATTCGAATCAGAGATCTAGCTACAGCACTCTGCTCCACACACAAATCAAAAGATAAGTACAGAGAGAAACAGTAAAATTTTTGAAATAAAAAAAAATTGTGAATATACCAAAAAGGTCCAGCCATCCGGATTCGAACCAGTGACCTAAGGATAGCTGCTACTCTACAGTCCTCCGCTCTACCAACTGAGCTATGGCTGGTCATGACCTGAGCAACATCGGAAAACTTATAAAGGACTGCTCATAGAGAGATGTTTAATAGCTCCAGCAGTCAGCAACAGGGACGAACTCAAACATATATAGGGAGAGAAAATTTTTAACTTTTAAAAAGTCGAAAAAATAACAAAAAGCCTCATAAAGCCCGATCAAACAATTCTACACTTGTATCTATATTTATATTACGTGTATTCGAATAAAATAGGCTCCAGCTAACCGGATTCGAATTAGAGATCTAGCTACAGCACTCTGCTCCACACACATATCAAAAGATATGTACGAAGAGAAACAGTAAAATGTTTGAAATAATAAAAAAATTGTATGTAGACCGAAAAGCTCCAGCCAACCTGATTCGAACCAGTGACCTAAGGATATCTGCTACTCTACAGTCCTCCGCTCTACCAACTGAGCTATGGCTGGGCACGACACGACTTATGTCGGAAAACTAATCAAACAATTCTTCACTTGTATTTAGAAAACGTGAATTCGGACTAAAAGAAGCTCCAGCCAACCGGATTCGAACCAGTGACCTAAGGATAGCTGCTACTCTACAGTCCTCCGCTCTACCAACTGAGCTATGGCTGGGCATGCCCTAAGCAACATCGGAAAACTTATAAAGGACTGCTCATAGAGAGACGTTGAATAGCTCCAGCAGTCAGCTCCAGGGACGAACTCAAACATATATAGGGAGAGAAAATTTTTAACTATTAAAAAGTCGAAAAAATAACAAAAAGCCTCATAAAGCCCGATCAAACAATTCTACACTTGTATCTATATTTATATTACGTGTATTCGAATAAAATAGGCTCCAGCTAACAGGATTCGAATCAGAGATCTAGCTACAGCACTCTGCTCCACACACATATCAAAAGATATGTACAAAGAGAAACAGTAAAATGTTTGAAATAATAAAAATTTTTTAAATATACCAAAAAGCTCCAGCCAACCGGATTCGAACCAGCGACCTAAGGATAGCTGCTACTCTACAGTCCTCCGCTCTACCAACTGAGCTATGGCTGGGCATGCCCTAAGCGACATCGGAAAACTTATAAAGGACTGCTCATAGAGAGACGTTTAATAGCTCCAGCAGTCAGCTCCAGGGACGAACTCAAACATATATAGGGAGAGAAAATTTTTAACTTTTAAAAAGTCGAAAAAATAACAAAAAGCTTTATACAGCCCGATCAAACAATTCTACACTTGTATCTATATTTATATTACGTGTATTCGAATAGGCTCCAGCTAACCGGATTCGAATCAGAGATCTAGCTACAGTACTCTGCTCCACACACAAATCAAAAGATATGTACAGAGAGAAACAGTAAAATTTTTGAAATAATAAAAAAATTGTGAATATACCAAAAAGCTCCAGCCAACCGGATTCGAACCAGTGACCTAAGGATATCTGCTACTCTACAGTCCTCCGCTCTACCAACTGAGCTATGGCTGTCCATGCCTTGAGCGACATCGGAAAACTTATAAAGGAATGCTCATAGAGAGACGTTGAATAGCTCCAGTAGTCAGCTCCAGGGACGAACTCAAACACATATAGGGAGAGAAAATTTTTAACTTTTAAAAAGTCGAAAAAATAACAAAAAGCTTCATACAGCCCGATCAAACAATTCTACACTTGTATCTATATTTATATTACGTGTATTCGAATAGGCTCCAGCTAACCGGATTCGAATCAGAGATCTAGCTACAGCACTCTGCTCCACACACATATCAAAAGATATGTACGAAGAGAAACAGTAAAATGTTTGAAAAAAAAATTGTGAATATACCAAAAAGCTCCGGCCAACCGGATTCGAACCAGTGACCTAAGGATATCTGCTACTCTACAGTCCTCCGCTCTACCAACTGAGCTATGGCTGGGCATGCCTTGAGCGACATCGGAAGCAACATCGGAAAACTTATAAAGGACTGCTCATAGAGAGACGTTTAATAGCTCCAGCAGTCAGCTCCATTGACGAACTCAAACATATATAGGGAGAGCAAATTTTTAACTTTTAAAAAGTCGAAAAAATAGCAAAAAGCTTCATACAGCCCGAATAAACAATTCTACACTTGTAATTATATTTATATTACGTGTATTCGAATAGGCTCCAGCTAACCGGATTCGAATCAGAGATCTAGCTACAGCACTCTGCTCCACACACAAATCAAAAGATATGTACAGAGAGAAACAGTAAAATTTTTGAAATAATAAAAAAATTGTATGTAGACCGAAAAGCTCCAGCCAACCTGATTCGAACCAGTGACCTAAGGATATCTGCTACTCTACAGTCCTCCGCTCAACCAACTGAGCTATGGCTGGGCACGACACGACTTATGTCGGAAAACTAATCAAACAATTCTTCACTTGTATTTAGAAAACGTGAATTCACACAAAAAGAAGCTCCAGCCAACCGGATTCGAACCAGTGACCTAAGGATAGCTGCTACTCTACAGTCCTCTGCTCTACCAACTGAGCTATGGCTGGGCATGCCCTGAGCGACATCGGAAAACTTATAAAGGAATGCTCATAGAGAGACGTTTAATAGCTCCAGCAGTCAGCTCCAGGGACGAACTCAAACATATATAGGGAGAGAAAATTTTTAACTTTTAAAAAGTCGAAAAAATAACAAAAAGCTTTATACAGCCCGATCAAACAATTCTACACTTGTATCTATATTTATATTACGTGTATTCGAATAAGCTCCAGATAACCGGATTCGAATCAGAGATCTAGCTACAGTACTCTGCTCCACACACAAATCAAAAGATATGTACAGAGAGAAACAGTAAAATTTTTGAAATAATAAAAAAATTGTATGTAGACCGAAAAGCTCCAGCCAATCTGATTCGAAAGAAATCTAAGGATATCTGCTACTCTACAGTCCTCCGCTCTACCAACTGAGCTATGGCTGGGCATGCCCTGAGCGACATCGGAAAACTTATAAAGGAATGCTCATAGAGAGACGTTTAATAGCTCCAGCAGTCAGCAACAGGGACGAACTCAAACATATATAGGGAGAGAAAATTTTTAACTTTTAAAAAGTCGAAAAAATAACAAAAAGCCTCATAAAGCCCGATCAAACAATTCTACACTTGTATCTATATTTATATTACGTGTATTCGAATAAAATAGGCTCCAGCTAACCGGATTCGAATTAGAGATCTAGCTACAGCACTCTGCTCCACACACAAATCAAAAGATAAGTACAGAGAGAAACAGTAAAAATTTTGAAATAAAAAAAAATTGTGAATATACCAAAAAGCTCCAGCCAACCGGATTCGAACCAGTGACCTAAGGATAGCTGCTACTCTACAGTCCTCCGCTCTACCAACTGAGCTATGGCTGGTCATGACCTGAGCAACATCGGAAAACTTATAAAGGACTGCTCATAAGAGATGTTTAATAGCTCCAGCAGTCAGCAACAGGGACGAACTCAAACATATATAGGGAGAGAAAATTTTTAACTTTTAAAAAGTCGAAAAAATAACAAAAAGCCTCATAAAGCCCGATCAAACAATTCTACACTTGTATCTATATTTATATTACGTGTATTCGAATAAAATAGGCTCCAGCTAACCGGATTCGAATTAGAGATCTAGCTACAGCACTCTGCTCCACACACATATCAAAAGATATGTACGAAGAGAAACAGTAAAATGTTTGAAATAATAAAAAAATTGTATGTAGACCGAAAAGCTCCAGCCAACCTGATTCGAACCAGTGACCTAAGGATATCTGCTACTCTACAGTCCTCCGCTCTACCAACTGAGCTATGGCTGGGCACGACACGACTTATGTCGGAAAACTAATCAAACAATTCTTCACTTGTATTTAGAAAACGTGAATTCGGACAAAAAGAAGCTCCAGCCAGCCTGATTCGAACCAGTGACCTAAGGATAGCTGCTACTCTACAGTCCTCCGCTCTACCAACTGAGCTATGGCTGGGCATGCCCTGAGCGACATCGGAAAACTTATAAAGGAATGCTCATAGAGAGACGTTGAATAGCTCCAGTAGTCAGCTCCAGGGACGAACTCAAACACATATAGGGAGAGAAAATTTTTAACTTTTAAAGAGTCGAAAAAATAACAAAAAGCCTCATAAAGCCCGATCAAACAATTCTACACTTGTATCTATATTTATATTACGTGTATTCGAATAGGCTCCAGCTAAAAGGAATCGAATCAGAGATCTAGCTACAGCACTCTGCTCCACACACATATCAAAAGATATGTACGAAGAGAAACAGTAAAATGTTTGAAACAAAAAATTGTGAATATACCAAAAAGCTCCGGCCAACCGGATTCGAACCAGTGACCTAAGGATATCTGCTACTCTACAGTCCTCCGCTCTACCAACTGAGCTATGGCTGTCCATGCCTTGAGCGACATCGGAAAACTTATAAAGGAATGCTCATAGAGAGACGTTGAATAGCTCCAGTAGTCAGCTCCAGGGACGAACTCAAACACATATAGGGAGAGAAAATTTTTAACTTTTAAAAAGTCGAAAAAATAACAAAAAGCTTCATACAGCCCGATCAAACAATTCTACACTTGTATCTATATTTATATTACGTGTATTCGAATAGGCTCCAGCTAACCGGATTCGAATCAGAGATCTAGCTACAGCACTCTGCTCCACACACATATCAAAAGATATGTACGAAGAGAAACAGTAAAATGTTTGAAAAAAAAATTGTGAATATACCAAAAAGCTCCGGCCAACCGGATTCGAACCAGTGACCTAAGGATATCTGCTACTCTACAGTCCTCCGCTCTACCAACTGAGCTATGGCTGGGCATGCCTTGAGCGACATCGGAAGCAACATCGGAAAACTTATAAAGGACTGCTCATAGAGAGACGTTTAATAGCTCCAGCAGTCAGCTCCATTGACGAACTCAAACATATATAGGGAGAGAAAATTTTTAACTTTTAAAAAGTCGAAAAAATAGCAAAAAGCTTCATACAGCCCGAATAAACAATTCTACACTTGTAATTATATTTATATTACGTGTATTCGAATAGGCTCCAGCTAACCGGATTCGAATCAGAGATCTAGCTACAGCACTCTGCTCCACACACAAATCAAAAGATATGTACAGAGAGAAACAGTAAAATTTTTGAAATAATAAAAAAATTGTATGTAGACCGAAAAGCTCCAGCCAACCTGATTCGAACCAGTGACCTAAGGATATCTGCTACTCTACAGTCCTCCGCTCAACCAACTGAGCTATGGCTGGGCACGACACGACTTATGTCGGAAAACTAATCAAACAATTCTTCACTTGTATTTAGAAAACGTGAATTCACACAAAAAGAAGCTCCAGCCAACCGGATTCGAACCAGTGACCTAAGGATAGCTGCTACTCTACAGTCCTCTGCTCTACCAACTGAGCTATGGCTGGGCATGCCCTGAGCGACATCGGAAAACTTATAAAGGAATGCTCATAGAGAGACGTTTAATAGCTCCAGCAGTCAGCTCCAGGGACGAACTCAAACATATATAGGGAGAGAAAATTTTTAACTTTTAAAAAGTCGAAAAAATAACAAAAAGCTTTATACAGCCCGATCAAACAATTCTACACTTGTATCTATATTTATATTACGTGTATTCGAATAAGCTCCAGATAACCGGATTCGAATCAGAGATCTAGCTACAGTACTCTGCTCCACACACAAATCAAAAGATATGTACAGAGAGAAACAGTAAAATTTTTGAAATAATAAAAAAATTGTATGTAGACCGAAAAGCTCCAGCCAATCTGATTCGAAAGAAATCTAAGGATATCTGCTACTCTACAGTCCTCCGCTCTACCAACTGAGCTATGGCTGGGCATGCCCTGAGCGACATCGGAAAACTTATAAAGGAATGCTCATAGAGAGACGTTGAATAGCTCCAGTAGTCAGCTCCAGGGACGAACTCAAACACATATAGGGAGAGAAGATTTTTAACTTTTAAAGAGTCGAAAAAATAACAAAAAGCCTCATAAAGCCCGATCAAACAATTCTACACTTGTATATATATTTATATTACGTATATTCGAATAGGCTCCAGCTAACCGGATTCGAATCAGAGATCTAGCTACAGCACTCTGCTCCACACACAAATCAAAAGATAAGTACAGAGAGAAACAGTAAAAATTTTGAAATAAAAAAAAATTGTGAATATACCAAAAAGCTCCAGCCAACCGGATTCGAACCAGTGACCTAAGGATAGCTGCTACTCTACAGTCCTCCGCTCTACCAACTGAGCTATGGCTGGTCATGACCTGAGCAACATCGGAAAACTTATAAAGGACTGCTCATAGAGAGATGTTTAATAGCTCCAGCAGTCAGCAACAGGGACGAACTCAAACATATATAGGGAGAGAAAATTTTTAACTTTTAAAAAGTCGAAAAAATAACAAAAAGCCTCATAAAGCCCGATCAAACAATTCTACACTTGTATCTATATTTATATTACGTGTATTCGAATAAAATAGGCTCCAGCTAACCGGATTTGAATTAGAGATCTAGCTACAGCACTCTGCTCCACACACATATCAAAAGATATGTACGAAGAGAAACAGTAAAATGTTTGAAATAATAAAAAAATTGTATGTAGACCGAAAAGCTCCAGCCAACCTGATTCGAACCAGTGACCTAAGGATATCTGCTACTCTACAGTCCTCCGCTCTACCAACTGAGCTATGGCTGGGCACGACACGACTTATGTCGGAAAACTAATCAAACAATTCTTCACTTGTATTTAGAAAACGTGAATTCGAACAAAAAGAAGCTCCAGCCAGCCTGATTCGAACCAGTGACCTAAGGATAGCTGCTACTCTACAGTCCTCCGCTCTACCAACTGAGCTATGGCTGGGCATGCCCTGAGCGACATCGGAAAACTTATAAAGGAATGCTCATAGAGAGACGTTGAATAGCTCCAGTAGTCAGCTCCAGGGACGAACTCAAACACATATAGGGAGAGAAAATTTTTAACTTTTAAAGAGTCGAAAAAATAACAAAAAGCCTCATAAAGCCCGATCAAACAATTCTACACTTGTATCTATATTTATATTACGTGTATTCGAAAAGGCTCCAGCTAAAAGGAATCGAATCAGAGATCTAGCTACAGCACTCTGCTCCACACACATATCAAAAGATATGTACGAAGAGAAACAGTAAAATGTTTGAAACAAAAAATTGTGAATATACCAAAAAGCTACGGCCAACCGGATTCGAACCAGTGACCTAAGGATATCTGCTACTCTACAGTCCTCCGCTCTACCAACTGAGCTATGGCTGGGCATGCCTTGAGCGACATCGGAAAGCAACATCGGAAAACTTATAAAGGACTGCTCATAGAGAGACGTTTAATAGCTCCAGCAGTCAGCTCCAGAGACGAACTCAAACATATATAGGGAGAGAAAATTTTTAACTTTTAAAAAGTCGAAAAAATAACAAAAAGCTTCATACAGCCCGAATAAATAATTCTACACTTGTATCTATATTTATATTACGTGTATTCGAATAGGCTCCAGCTAACCGGATTCGAATCAGAGATCTAGCTACAGCACTCTGCTCCACACACAAATCAAAAGATATGTACAGAGAGAAACAGTAAAATTTTTGAAATAATAAAAAAATTGTATGTAGACCGAAAAGCTCCAGCCAACCTGATTCGAACCAGTGACCTAAGGATATCTGCTACTCTACAGTCCTCCGCTCTACCAACTGAGCTATGGCTGGGCACGACACGACTTATGTCGGAAAACTAATCAAACAATTCTTCACTTGTATTTAGAAAACGTGAATTCGGACAAAAAGAAGCTCCAGCCAACCGGATTCGAACCAGTGACCTAAGGATATCTGCTACTCTACAGTCTTCCGCTCTACCAACTGAGCTATGGCTGGGCATGCCCTGAGCGACATCGGAAAACTTATAAAGGAATGCTCATAGAGAGACGTTGAATAGCTCCAGTAGTCAGCTCCAGGGACGAACTCAAACACATATAGGGAGAGAAAATTTGTAACGTTTAAAGAGTCGAAAAAATAACAAAAAGCCTCATAAAGCCCGATCAAACAATTCTACACTTGTATATATATTTATATTACGTATATTCGAATATTCTCCAGCTAACCGGATTCGAATCAGAGATCTAGCTACAGCACTCTGCTCCACACACAAATCAAAAGATAAGTACAGAGAGAAACAGTAAAATTTTTGAAATAAAAAAAATTGTGAATATACCAAAAAGCTCCAGCCAACCGGATTCGAACCAGTGACCTAAGGATAGCTGCTACTCTACAGTCCTCCGCTCTACCAACTGAGCTATGGCTGGTCATGACCTGAGCAACATCGGAAAACTTATAAAGGACTGCTCATAGAGAGATGTTTAATAGCTCCAGCAGTCAGCAACAGGGACGAACTCAAACATATATAGGGAGAGAAAATTTTTAACTTTTAAAAAGTCGAAAAAATAACAAAAAGCCTCATAAAGCCCGATCAAACAATTCTACACTTGTATCTATATTTATATTACGTGTATTCGAATAAAATAGGCTCCAGCTAACCGGATTCGAATTAGAGATCTAGCTACAGCACTCTGCTCCACACACATATCAAAAGATATGTACGAAGAGAAACAGTAAAATGTTTGAAATAATAAAAAAATTGTATGTAGACCGAAAAGCTCCAGCCAACCTGATTCGAACCAGTGACCTAAGGATATCTGCTACTCTACAGTCCTCCGCTCTACCAACTGAGCTATGGCTGGGCACGACACGACTTATGTCGGAAAACTAATCAAACAATTCTTCACTTGTATTTAGAAAACGTGAATTCGGACAAAAAGAAGCTCCAGCCAACCTGATTCGAACCAGTGACCTAAGGATAGCTGCTACTCTACAGTCCACCGCTCTACCAACTGAGCTATGGCTGGGCATGCCCTGAGCGACATCGGAAAACTTATAAAGGAATGCTCATAGAGAGACGTTGAATAGCTCCAGTAGTCAGCTCCAGGGACGAACTCAAACACATATAGGGAGAGAAAATTTTTAACTTTTAAAGAGTCGAAAAAATAACAAAAAGCCTCATAAAGCCCGATCAAACAATTCTACACTTGTATCTATATTTATATTACGTGTATTCGAATAGGCTCCAGCTAACAGGATTCGAATCAGAGATCT
Organism: Allodiplogaster sudhausi; assembly: GCA_945643635.1. Classification (NCBI taxonomy): domain Eukaryota; kingdom Metazoa; phylum Nematoda; class Chromadorea; order Rhabditida; family Diplogasteridae; genus Allodiplogaster; species Allodiplogaster sudhausi. The sequence continues at coordinate 1,539,213 of CALZFC010000243.1, forward strand.
AGCTACAGCACTCTGCTCCACACACATATCAAAAGATATGTACGAAGAGAAACAGTAAAATGTTTGAAACAAAAAATTGTGAATATACCAAAAAGCTCTGGCCAACCGGATTCGAACCAGTGACCTAAGGATATCTGCTACTCTACAGTCCTCCGCTCTACCAACTGAGCTATGGCTGGGCATGCCTTGAGCGACATCGGAAAGCAACATCGGAAAACTTATAAAGGACTGCTCATAGAGAGACGTTTAATAGCTCCAGCAGTCAGCTCCAGATTCGAACTCAAACATATATAGGGAGAGAAAATTTTTAACTTTTAAAAAGTCGAAAAAATAACAAAAAGCTTCATACAGCCCGAATAAATAATTCTACACTTGTATCTATATTTATATTACGTGTATTCGAATAGGCTCCAGCTAACCGGATTCGAATCAGAGATCTAGCTACAGCACTCTGCTCCACACACAAATCAAAAGATATGTACAGAGAGAAACAGTAAAATTTTTGAAATAATAAAAAAATTGTATGTAGACCGAAAAGCTCCAGCCAACCTGATTCGAACCAGTGACCTAAGGATATCTGCTACTCTACAGTCCTCCGCTCTACCAACTGAGCTATGGCTGGTCATGACCTGAGCAACATCGGAAAACTTATAAAGGACTGCTCATAGAGAGATGTTTAATAGCTCCAGCAGTCAGCTCCAGATTCGAACTCAAACATATATAGGGAGAGAAAATTTTTAACTTTTAAAAAGTCGAAAAAATAACAAAAAGCTTCATACAGCCCGAATAAATAATTCTACACTTGTATCTATATTTATATTACGTGTATTCGAATAGGCTCCAGCTAACCGGATTCGAATCAGAGATCTAGCTACAGCACTCTGCTCCACACACAAATCAAAAGATATGTACAGAGAGAAACAGTAAAATTTTTGAAATAATAAAAAAATTGTATGTAGACCGAAAAGCTCCAGCCAACCTGATTCGAACCAGTGACCTAAGGATATCTGCTACTCTACAGTCCTCCGCTCTACCAACTGAGCTATGGCTGGTCATGACCTGAGCAACATCGGAAAACTTATAAAGGACTGCTCATAGAGAGATGTTTAATAGCTCCAGCAGTCAGCAACAGGGACGAACTCAAACATATATAGGGAGAGAAAATTTTTAACTTTTAAAAAGTCGAAAAAATAACAAAAAGCCTCATAAAGCCCGATCAAACAATTCTACACTTGTATCTATATTTATATTACGTGTATTCGAATAAAATAGGCTCCAGCTAACCGGATTCGAATTAGAGATCTAGCTACAGCACTCTGCTCCACACACATATCAAAAGATATGTACGAAGAGAAACAGTAAAATGTTTGAAATAATAAAAAAATTGTATGTAGACCGAAAAGCTCCAGCCAACCTGATTCGAACCAGTGACCTAAGGATATCTGCTACTCTACAGTCCTTCGCTCTACCAACTGAGCTATGGCTGGGCACGACACGACTTATGTCGGAAAACTAATCAAACAATTCTTCACTTGTATTTAGAAAACGTGAATTCGGACAAAAAGAAGCTCCAGCCAACCTGATTCGAACCAGTGACCTAAGGATAGCTGCTACTCTACAGTCCTCCGCTCTACCAACTGAGCTATGGCTGGGCATGCCCTGAGCGACATCGGAAAACTTATAAAGGAATGCTCATAGAGAGACGTTGAATAGCTCCAGTAGTCAGCTCCAGGGACGAACTCAAACACATATAGGGAGAGAAAATTTTTAACTTTTAAAGAGTCGAAAAAATAACAAAAAGCCTCATAAAGCCCGATCAAACAATTCTACACTTGTATCTATATTTATATTACGTGTATTCGAATAGGCTCCAGCTAACAGGATTCGAATCAGAGATCTAGCTACAGCACTCTGCTCCACACACATATCAAAAGATATGTACGAAGAGAAACAGTAAAATGTTTGAAACAAAAAATTGTGAATATACCAAAAAGCTCTGGCCAACCGGATTCGAACCAGTGACCTAAGGATATCTGCTACTCTACAGTCCTCCGCTCTACCAACTGAGCTATGGCTGGGCATGCCTTGAGCGACATCGGAAAGCAACATCGGAAAACTTATAAAGGACTGCTCATAGAGAGACGTTTAATAGCTCCAGCAGTCAGCTCCAGATTCGAACTCAAACATATATAGGGAGAGAAAATTTTTAACTTTTAAAAAGTCGAAAAAATAACAAAAAGCTTCATACAGCCCGAATAAATAATTCTACACTTGTATCTATATTTATATTACGTGTATTCGAATAGGCTCCAGCTAACCGGATTCGAATCAGAGATCTAGCTACAGCACTCTGCTCCACACACAAATCAAAAGATATGTACAGAGAGAAACAGTAAAATTTTTGAAATAATAAAAAAATTGTATGTAGACCGAAAAGCTCCAGCCAACCTGATTCGAACCAGTGACCTAAGGATATCTGCTACTCTACAGTCCTCCGCTCTACCAACTGAGCTATGGCTGGTCATGACCTGAGCAACATCGGAAAACTTATAAAGGACTGCTCATAGAGAGATGTTTAATAGCTCCAGCAGTCAGCTCCAGATTCGAACTCAAACATATATAGGGAGAGAAAATTTTTAACTTTTAAAAAGTCGAAAAAATAACAAAAAGCTTCATACAGCCCGAATAAATAATTCTACACTTGTATCTATATTTATATTACGTGTATTCGAATAGGCTCCAGCTAACCGGATTCGAATCAGAGATCTAGCTACAGCACTCTGCTCCACACACAAATCAAAAGATATGTACAGAGAGAAACAGTAAAATTTTTGAAATAATAAAAAAATTGTATGTAGACCGAAAAGCTCCAGCCAACCTGATTCGAACCAGTGACCTAAGGATATCTGCTACTCTACAGTCCTCCGCTCTACCAACTGAGCTATGGCTGGTCATGACCTGAGCAACATCGGAAAACTTATAAAGGACTGCTCATAGAGAGATGTTTAATAGCTCCAGCAGTCAGCAACAGGGACGAACTCAAACATATATAGGGAGAGAAAATTTTTAACTTTTAAAAAGTCGAAAAAATAACAAAAAGCCTCATAAAGCCCGATCAAACAATTCTACACTTGTATCTATATTTATATTACGTGTATTCGAATAAAATAGGCTCCAGCTAACCGGATTCGAATTAGAGATCTAGCTACAGCACTCTGCTCCACACACATATCAAAAGATATGTACGAAGAGAAACAGTAAAATGTTTGAAATAATAAAAAAATTGTATGTAGACCGAAAAGCTCCAGCCAACCTGATTCGAACCAGTGACCTAAGGATATCTGCTACTCTACAGTCCTTCGCTCTACCAACTGAGCTATGGCTGGGCACGACACGACTTATGTCGGAAAACTAATCAAACAATTCTTCACTTGTATTTAGAAAACGTGAATTCGGACAAAAAGAAGCTCCAGCCAACCTGATTCGAACCAGTGACCTAAGGATAGCTGCTACTCTACAGTCCTCCGCTCTACCAACTGAGCTATGGCTGGGCATGCCCTGAGCGACATCGGAAAACTTATAAAGGAATGCTCATAGAGAGACGTTGAATAGCTCCAGTAGTCAGCTCCAGGGACGAACTCAAACACATATAGGGAGAGAAAATTTTTAACTTTTAAAGAGTCGAAAAAATAACAAAAAGCCTCATAAAGCCCGATCAAACAATTCTACACTTGTATCTATATTTATATTACGTGTATTCGAATAGGCTCCAGCTAACAGGATTCGAATCAGAGATCTAGCTACAGCACTCTGCTCCACACACATATCAAAAGATATGTACGAAGAGAAACAGTAAAATGTTTGAAACAAAAAATTGTGAATATACCAAAAAGCTCCGGCCAACCGGATTCGAACCAGTGACCTAAGGATATCTGCTACTCTACAGTCCTCCGCTCTACCAACTGAGCTATGGCTGGGCATGCCTTGAGCGACATCGGAAAGCAACATCGGAAAACTTATAAAGGACTGCTCATAGAGAGACGTTTAATAGCTCCAGCAGTCAGCTCCAGATTCGAACTCAAACATATATAGGGAGAGAAAATTTTTAACTTTTAAAAAGTCGAAAAAATAACAAAAAGCTTCATACAGCCCGAATAAATAATTCTACACTTGTATCTATATTTATATTACGTGTATTCGAATAGGCTCCAGCTAACCGGATTCGAATCAGAGATCTAGCTACAGCACTCTGCTCCACACACAAATCAAAAGATATGTACAGAGAGAAACAGTAAAATTTTTGAAATAATAAAAAAATTGTATGTAGACCGAAAAGCTCCAGCCAACCTGATTCGAACCAGTGACCTAAGGATATCTGCTACTCTACAGTCCTCCGCTCTACCAACTGAGCTATGGCTGGGCACGACACGACTTATGTCGGAAAACTAATCAAACAATTCTTTACTTGTATTTAGAAAACGTGAATTCGGACAAAAAGAAGCTCCAGCCAACCTGATTCGAACCAGTGACCTAAGGATAGCTGCTACTCTACAGTCCTCCGCTCTACCAACTGAGCTATGGCTGGGCATGCCCTGAGCGACATCGGAAAACTTATAAAGGAATGCTCATAGAGAGACGTTGAATAGCTCCAGTAGTCAGCTCCAGGGACGAACTCAAACACATATAGGGAGAGAAAATTTTTAACTTTTAAAGAGTCGAAAAAATAACAAAAAGCCTCATAAAGCCCGATCAAACAATTCTACACTTGTATCTATATTTATATTACGTGTATTCGAATAGGCTCCAGCTAACAGGATTCGAATCAGAGATCTAGCTACAGCACTCTGCTCCACACACATATCAAAAGATATGTACGAAGAGAAACAGTAAAATGTTTGAAACAAAAAATTGTGAATATACCAAAAAGCTCCGGCCAACCGGATTCGAACCAGTGACCTAAGGATATCTGCTACTCTACAGTCCTCCGCTCTACCAACTGAGCTATGGCTGGGCATGCCTTGAGCGACATCGAAAAGCAACATCGGAAAACTTATAAAGGACTGCTCATAGAGAGACGTTTAATAGCTCCAGCAGTCAGCTCCAGATTCGAACTCAAACATATATAGGGAGAGAAAATTTTTAACGTTTAAAGAGTCGAAAAAATAACAAAAAGCCTCATAAAGCCCGATCAAACAATTCTACACTTGTATATATATTTATATTACGTATATTCGAATATTCTCCAGCTAACCGGATTCGAATCAGAGATCTAGCTACAGCACTCAGCTCCACACACAAATCAAAAGATAAGTACAGAGAGAAACAGTAAAATTTTTGAAATAAAAAAAATTGTGAATATACCAAAAAGCTCCAGCCAACCGGATTCGAACCAGTGACCTAAGGATATCTGCTACTCTACAGTCCTCCGCTCTACCAACTGAGCTATGGCTGTCCATGCCTTGAGCGACATCGGAAAGCAACATCGGAAAACTTATAAAGGACTGCTCATAGAGAGACGTTTAATAGTTCCAGCAGTCAGCAACAGGGACGAACTCAAACATATATAGGGAGAGAAAATTTTTAACTTTTAAAAAGTCGAAAAAATAACAAAAAGCCTCATACAGCCCGAATAAACAATTCTACACTTGTATCTATATTTATATTACGTGTATTCGAATAAAATAGGCTCCAGCTAACCGGATTCGAATTAGAGATCTAGCTACAGCACTCTGCTCCACACACATATCAAAAGATATGTACGAAGAGAAACAGTAAAATGTTTGAAATAATAAAAAAATTGTATGTAGACCGAAAAGCTCCAGCCAACCTGATTCGAACCAGTGACCTAAGGATATCTGCTACTCTACAGTCCTCCGCTCTACCAACTGAGCTATGGCTGGTCATGACCTGAGCAACATCGGAAAACTTATAAAGGACTGCTCATAGAGAGATGTTTAATAGCTCCAGCAGTCAGCAACAGGGACGAACTCAAACATATATAGGGAGAGAAAATTTTTAACTTTTAAAAAGTCGAAAAAATAACAAAAAGCCTCATAAAGCCCGATCAAACAATTCTACACTTGTATCTATATTTATATTACGTGTATTCGAATAAAATAGGCTCCAGCTAACCGGATTCGAATTAGAGATCTAGCTACAGCACTCTGCTCCACACACATATCAAAAGATATGTACGAAGAGAAACAGTAAAATGTTTGAAATAATAAAAAAATTGTATGTAGACCGAAAAGCTCCAGCCAACCTGATTCGAACCAGTGACCTAAGGATATCTGCTACTCTACAGTCCTCCGCTCTACCAACTGAGCTATGGCTGGGCACGACACGACTTATGTCGGAAAACTAATCAAACAATTCTTCACTTGTATTTAGAAAACGTGAATTCGGACAAAAAGAAGCTCCAGCCAACCTGATTCGAACCAGTGACCTAAGGATAGCTGCTACTCTACAGTCCACCGCTCTACCAACTGAGCTATGGCTGGGCATGCCCTGAGCGACATCGGAAAACTTATAAAGGAATGCTCATAGAGAGACGTTGAATAGCTCCAGTAGTCAGCTCCAGGGACGAACTCAAACACATATAGGGAGAGAAAATTTTTAACTTTTAAAGAGTCGAAAAAATAACAAAAAGCCTCATAAAGCCCGATCAAACAATTCTACACTTGTATCTATATTTATATTACGTGTATTCGAATAGGCTCCAGCTAACAGGATTCGAATCAGAGATCTAGCTACAGCACTCTGCTCCACACACATATCAAAAGATATGTACGAAGAGAAACAGTAAAATGTTTGAAACAAAAAATTGTGAATATACCAAAAAGCTCCGGCCAACCGGATTCGAACCAGTGACCTAAGGATATCTGCTACTCTACAGTCCTCCGCTCTACCAACTGAGCTATGGCTGGGCATGCCTTGAGCGACATCGGAAAGCAACATCGGAAAACTTATAAAGGACTGCTCATAGAGAGACGTTTAATAGCTCCAGCAGTCAGCTCCAGATTCGAACTCAAACATATATAGGGAGAGAAAATTTTTAACTTTTAAAAAGTCGAAAAAATAACAAAAAGCTTCATACAGCCCGAATAAATAATTCTACACTTGTATCTATATTTATATTACGTGTATTCGAATAGGCTCCAGCTAACCGGATTCGAATCAGAGATCTAGCTACAGCACTCTGCTCCACACACAAATCAAAAGATATGTACAGAGAGAAACAGTAAAATTTTTGAAATAATAAAAAAATTGTATGTAGACCGAAAAGCTCCAGCCAACCTGATTCGAACCAGTGACCTAAGGATATCTGCTACTCTACAGTCCTCCGCTCTACCAACTGAGCTATGGCTGGTCATGACCTGAGCAACATCGGAAAACTTATAAAGGACTGCTCATAGAGAGATGTTTAATAGCTCCAGCAGTCAGCAACAGGGACGAACTCAAACATATATAGGGAGAGAAAATTTTTAACTTTTAAAAAGTCGAAAAAATAACAAAAAGCCTCATAAAGCCCGATCAAACAATTCTACACTTGTATCTATATTTATATTACGTGTATTCGAATAAAATAGGCTCCAGCTAACCGGATTCGAATTAGAGATCTAGCTACAGCACTCTGCTCCACACACATATCAAAAGATATGTACGAAGAGAAACAGTAAAATGTTTGAAATAATAAAAAAATTGTATGTAGACCGAAAAGCTCCAGCCAACCTGATTCGAACCAGTGACCTAAGGATATCTGCTACTCTACAGTCCTCCGCTCTACCAACTGAGCTATGGCTGGTCATGACCTGAGCAACATCGGAAAACTTATAAAGGACTGCTCATAGAGAGATGTTTAATAGCTCCAGCAGTCAGCAACAGGGACGAACTCAAACATATATAGGGAGAGAAAATTTTTAACTTTTAAAAAGTCGAAAAAATAACAAAAAGCCTCATAAAGCCCGATCAAACAATTCTACACTTGTATCTATATTTATATTACGTGTATTCGAATAAAATAGGCTCCAGCTAACCGGATTCGAATTAGAGATCTAGCTACAGCACTCTGCTCCACACACATATCAAAAGATATGTACGAAGAGAAACAGTAAAATGTTTGAAATAATAAAAAAATTGTATGTAGACCGAAAAGCTCCAGCCAACCTGATTCGAACCAGTGACCTAAGGATATCTGCTACTCTACAGTCCTCCGCTCTACCAACTGAGCTATGGCTGGGCACGACACGACTTATGTCGGAAAACTAATCAAACAATTCTTCACTTGTATTTAGAAAACGTGAATTCGGACAAAAAGAAGCTCCAGCCAACCTGATTCGAACCAGTGACCTAAGGATAGCTGCTACTCTACAGTCCACCGCTCTACCAACTGAGCTATGGCTGGGCATGCCCTGAGCGACATCGGAAAACTTATAAAGGAATGCTCATAGAGAGACGTTGAATAGCTCCAGTAGTCAGCTCCAGGGACGAACTCAAACACATATAGGGAGAGAAAATTTTTAACTTTTAAAGAGTCGAAAAAATAACAAAAAGCCTCATAAAGCCCGATCAAACAATTCTACACTTGTATCTATATTTATATTACGTGTATTCGAATAGGCTCCAGCTAACAGGATTCGAATCAGAGATCTAGCTACAGCACTCTGCTCCACACACATATCAAAAGATATGTACGAAGAGAAACAGTAAAATGTTTGAAACAAAAAATTGTGAATATACCAAAAAGCTCCGGCCAACCGGATTCGAACCAGTGACCTAAGGATATCTGCTACTCTACAGTCCTCCGCTCTACCAACTGAGCTATGGCTGGGCATGCCTTGAGCGACATCGGAAAGCAACATCGGAAAACTTATAAAGGACTGCTCATAGAGAGACGTTTAATAGCTCCAGCAGTCAGCTCCAGATTCGAACTCAAACATATATAGGGAGAGAAAATTTTTAACTTTTAAAAAGTCGAAAAAATAACAAAAAGCTTCATACAGCCCGAATAAATAATTCTACACTTGTATCTATATTTATATTACGTGTATTCGAATAGGCTCCAGCTAACCGGATTCGAATCAGAGATCTAGCTACAGCACTCTGCTCCACACACAAATCAAAAGATATGTACAGAGAGAAACAGTAAAATTTTTGAAATAATAAAAAAATTGTATGTAGACCGAAAAGCTCCAGCCAACCTGATTCGAACCAGTGACCTAAGGATATCTGCTACTCTACAGTCCTCCGCTCTACCAACTGAGCTATGGCTGGTCATGACCTGAGCAACATCGGAAAACTTATAAAGGACTGCTCATAGAGAGATGTTTAATAGCTCCAGCAGTCAGCAACAGGGACGAACTCAAACATATATAGGGAGAGAAAATTTTTAACTTTTAAAAAGTCGAAAAAATAACAAAAAGCCTCATAAAGCCCGATCAAACAATTCTACACTTGTATCTATATTTATATTACGTGTATTCGAATAAAATAGGCTCCAGCTAACCGGATTCGAATTAGAGATCTAGCTACAGCACTCTGCTCCACACACATATCAAAAGATATGTACGAAGAGAAACAGTAAAATGTTTGAAATAATAAAAAAATTGTATGTAGACCGAAAAGCTCCAGCCAACCTGATTCGAACCAGTGACCTAAGGATATCTGCTACTCTACAGTCCTCCGCTCTACCAACTGAGCTATGGCTGGGCACGACACGACTTATGTCGGAAAACTAATCAAACAATTCTTCACTTGTATTTAGAAAACGTGAATTCGGACAAAAAGAAGCTCCAGCCAACCTGATTCGAACCAGTGACCTAAGGATAGCTGCTACTCTACAGTCCTCCGCTCTACCAACTGAGCTATGGCTGGGCATGCCCTGAGCGACATCGGAAAACTTATAAAGGAATGCTCATAGAGAGACGTTGAATAGCTCCAGTAGTCAGCTCCAGGGACGAACTCAAACACATATAGGGAGAGAAAATTTTTAACTTTTAAAGAGTCGAAAAAATAACAAAAAGCCTCATAAAGCCCGATCAAACAATTCTACACTTGTATCTATATTTATATTACGTGTATTCGAATAGGCTCCAGCTAACAGGATTCGAATCAGAGATCTAGCTACAGCACTCTGCTCCACACACATATCAAAAGATATGTACGAAGAGAAACAGTAAAATGTTTGAAACAAAAAATTGTGAATATACCAAAAAGCTCCGGCCAACCGGATTCAAACCAGTGACCTAAGGATATCTGCTACTCTACAGTCCTCCGCTCTACCAACTGAGCTATGGCTGGGCATGCCTTGAGCGACATCGGAAAGCAACATCGGAAAACTTATAAAGGACTGCTCATAGAGAGACGTTTAATAGCTCCAGCAGTCAGCTCCAGATTCGAACTCAAACATATATAGGGAGAGAAAATTTTTAACTTTTAAAAAGTCGAAAAAATAACAAAAAGCTTCATACAGCCCGAATAAATAATTCTACACTTGTATCTATATTTATATTACGTGTATTCGAATAGGCTCCAGCTAACCGGATTCGAATCAGAGATCTAGCTACAGCACTCTGCTCCACACACAAATCAAAAGATATGTACAGAGAGAAACAGTAAAATTTTTGAAATAATAAAAAAATTGTATGTAGACCGAAAAGCTCCAGCCAACCTGATTCGAACCAGTGACCTAAGGATATCTGCTACTCTACAGTCCTCCGCTCTACCAACTGAGCTATGGCTGGGCACGACACGACTTATGTCGGAAAACTAATCAAACAATTCTTTACTTGTATTTAGAAAACGTGAATTCGGACAAAAAGAAGCTCCAGCCAACCTGATTCGAACCAGTGACCTAAGGATAGCTGCTACTCTACAGTCCTCCGCTCTACCAACTGAGCTATGGCTGGGCATGCCCTGAGCGACATCGGAAAACTTATAAAGGAATGCTCATAGAGAGACGTTGAATAGCTCCAGTAGTCAGCTCCAGGGACGAACTCAAACACATATAGGGAGAGAAAATTTTTAACTTTTAAAGAGTCGAAAAAATAACAAAAAGCCTCATAAAGCCCGATCAAACAATTCTACACTTGTATCTATATTTATATTACGTGTATTCGAATAGGCTCCAGCTAACAGGATTCGAATCAGAGATCTAGCTACAGCACTCTGCTCCACACACATATCAAAAGATATGTACGAAGAGAAACAGTAAAATGTTTGAAACAAAAAATTGTGAATATACCAAAAAGCTCCGGCCAACCGGATTCGAACCAGTGACCTAAGGATATCTGCTACTCTACAGTCCTCCGCTCTACCAACTGAGCTATGGCTGGGCATGCCTTGAGCGACATCGAAAAGCAACATCGGAAAACTTATAAAGGACTGCTCATAGAGAGACGTTTAATAGCTCCAGCAGTCAGCTCCAGATTCGAACTCAAACATATATAGGGAGAGAAAATTTTTAACTTTTAAAAAGTCGAAAAAATAACAAAAAGCTTCATACAGCCCGAATAAATAATTCTACACTTGTATCTATATTTATATTACGTGTATTCGAATAGGCTCCAGCTAACCGGATTCGAATCAGAGATCTAGCTACAGCACTCTGCTCCACACACAAATCAAAAGATATGTACAGAGAGAAACAGTAAAATTTTTGAAATAATAAAAAAATTGTATGTAGACCGAAAAGCTCCAGCCAACCTGATTCGAACCAGTGACCTAAGGATATCTGCTACTCTACAGTCCTCCGCTCTACCAACTGAGCTATGGCTGGGCACGACACGACTTATGTCGGAAAACTAATCAAACAATTCTTCACTTGTATTTAGAAAACGTGAATTCGGACAAAAAGAAGCTCCAGCCAACCGGATTCGAACCAGTGACCTAAGGATAGCTGCTACTCTACAGTCCTCCGCTCTACCAACTGAGCTATGGCTGGGCATGCCCTGAGCGACATCGGAAAACTTATAAAGGAATGCTCATAGAGAGACGTTGAATAGCTCCAGTAGTCAGCTCCAGGGACGAACTCAAACACATATAGGGAGAGAAAATTTTTAACTTTTAAAGAGTCGAAAAAATAACAAAAAGCCTCATAAAGCCCGATCAAACAATTCTACACTTGTATCTATATTTATATTACGTATATTCGAATAGGCTCCAGCTAACCGGATTCGAATCAGAGATCTAGCTACAGCACTCTGCTCCACACACAAATCAAAAGATATGTACAGAGAGAAACAGTAAAATTTTTGAAATAAAAAAAAATTGTGAATATACCAAAAAGCTCCAGCCAACCGGATTCGAACCAGTGACCTAAGGATAGCTGCTACTCTACAGTCCTCCGCTCTACCAACTGAGCTATGGCTGGTCATGACCTGAGCAACATCGGAAAACTTATAAAGGACTGCTCATAGAGAGATGTTTAATAGCTCCAGCAGTCAGCAACAGGGACGAACTCAAACATATATAGGGAGAGAAAATTTTTAACTTTTAAAAAGTCGAAAAAATAACAAAAAGCCTCATAAAGCCCGATCAAACAATTCTACACTTGTATCTATATTTATATTACGTGTATTCGAATAAAATAGGCTCCAGCTAACCGGATTCGAATTAGAGATCTAGCTACAGCACTCTGCTCCACACACATATCAAAAGATATGTACGAAGAGAAACAGTAAAATGTTTGAAATAATAAAAAAATTGTAAATATACCAAAAAGCTCCAGCCAACCGGATTCGAACCAGTGACCTAAGGATAGCTGCTACTCTACAGTCCTCCGCTCTACCAACTGAGCTATGGCTGGTCATGACCTGAGCAACATCGGAAAACTTATAAAGGACTGCTCATAGAGAGACGTTTAATAGCTCCAGCCGCGGCATTAATCTTACCGTTTGTCCAAGACATGTCAAGGACAATCGGTCACGACCGTTCTTGGTCATAACCATGTCAAGGACACGTCAAGGACATGTCATGGACACCTGCGCATATGCGCGTTAAAATACTTTTTTGACATTTTCAGCTCTTTTTACCGTTATTCTATATTTATTTAAAAAGAATAATCAAATTTAAAAAAGAGAAGCTAAAACGGTTCACCCTAAGTCCACTTTTGAAAAAAAATCAACTTTTTAAGTCGAAGTGCACCAGACAGCTTATGTAATTATGCACCAAACAATTGGATGAGGGTCACCCCATCCGACAGGAGAAACAGGCTGCAACTTGTCGTCTGCTTGTCCTAAGTCCTTCCTGCAAGCCAGTTTCCCTGTATGCACAGCCACATCTCGAGAAATTCTTAGATGTAACAACATTTATATAGATGTGGCTTCATAACATGAGCATAACAAAAACGGTGGAAGAGAGAAACATAGCAGAGGAACGGGGGGCAGTACATGCAACATTTGCGAGCACTGCTTCAATACGACGGCGCCGAGCAGAGGATGCTGCTAAGCCGCGAAGTTGCGAGTTTGTATGAGTTTCTTGTTTTTTTTTTAGTTTCTTATCTTGTTTATGTGTAAACAAAAAAGAAATGTCTCGACCGGGTGTCGAACCCGCGACCCCGAGATTCCTAACCAAACGCTTACGCAATACTCTATAGAGTCTTCGGAGACATAAGATGATACCTTTCTTTTGACAGCGTATGTTGTAAACTGGGTCGCATGCCATAATCTGTCCGGGACATCGGTAGTAACCGCGAGCGTGTCACTCTGTGCTCTCCGCGTTTATGCACTCTCTCGCTATGGTCATGACCACGTAAGGGACAAGCCCACAAAAGTGTCCATGACCATTGAGATTTTTTTCTTTTTTGTCCAGGACACGTCCAGGACATGTCTTAGACATGTCCTAGACCCCTGTGTATTAAGATAGGCAGAAATGGATGTGTCCAGGACATGTGTTCGTTTTATTTTGGAACGGTCATGACCGATTGTCCTTGACATGTCTTGGACAAACGGCAGGATTAATAAAGGACTGCTCATAGAGAGACATTTAATAGCTCCAGCAGTCAGCTCCAGAGACGAACTCAAACATATATAGGGAGAGAAAATTTTTAACTTTTAAAAAGTCGAAAAAGTAACAAAAAGCTTCATACCGCCCGATCAAACAATTCTACACTTGTATCTATATTTATATTACGTGTATTCGAATAGGCTCCAGCTAACCGGATTCGAATCAGAGATCTAGCTACAGTACACACAGAAAACGTGAATTCGGACAAAAAGAAGCTCCAGCCAACCGGATTCGAACCAGTGACCTAAGGATAGCTGCTACTCTACAGTCCTCCGCTCTACCAACTGAGCTATGGCTGGGCACGACACGACTTATGTCGGGAAACTAATCAAACAATTCTTCTCTTGTATTTAGAAAACGTGAATTCGCACAAAAAGAAGCTCCAGCCAACCGGATTCGAACCAGTGACCTAAGGATAGCTGCTACTCTACAGTCCTCCGCTCTACCAACTGAGCTATGGCTGGGCACGACACGACTTATGTCGGAAAACTAATCAAACAATTCTTCACTTGTATTTAGAAAACGTGAATTCGGACAAAAAGAAGCTCCAGCCAACCTGATTCGAACCAGTGACCTAAGGATAGCTGCTACTCTACAGTCCTCCGCTCTACCAACTGAGCTATGGCTGGGCATGCCCTGAGCGACATCGGAAAACTTATAAAGGAATGCTCATAGAGAGACGTTGAATAGCTCCAGTAGTCAGCTCCAGGGACGAACTCAAACACATATAGGGAGAGAAAATTTTTAACTTTTAAAGAGTCGAAAAAATAACAAAAAGCCTCATAAAGCCCGATCAAACAATTCTACACTTGTATCTATATTTATATTACGTGTATTCGAATAGGCTCCAGCTAAAAGGATTCGAATCAGAGATCTAGCTACAGCACTCTGCTCCACACACATATCAAAAGATATGTACGAAGAGAAACAGTAAAATGTTTGAAACAAAAAATTGTGAATATACCAAAAAGCTCCGGCCAACCGGATTCGAACCAGTGACCTAAGGATATCTGCTACTCTACAGTCCTCCGCTCTACCAACTGAGCTATGGCTGGGCATGCCTTGAGCGACATCGGAAAGCAACATCGGAAAACTTATAAAGGACTGCTCATAGAGAGACGTTTAATAGCTCCAGCAGTCAGCTCCAGGGACGAACTCAAACATATATAGGGAGAGAAAATTTTTAACTTTTAAAAAGTCGAAAAAAAAAGCTTCATACAGCCCGAACAAACAATTCTACACTTGTATCTATATTTATATTACGTGTATTCGAATAGGCTCCAGCTAAAAGGATTCGAATCAGAGATCTAGCTACAGCACTCTGCTCCACACACATATCAAAAGATATGTACGAAGAGAAACAGTAAAATGTTTGAAACAAAAAATTGTGAATATACCAAAAAGCTCCGGCCAACCGGATTCGAACCAGTGACCTAAGGATATCTGCTACTCTACAGTCCTCCGCTCTACCAACTGAGCTATGGCTGGGCATGCCTTGAGCGACATCGGAAAGCAACATCGGAAAACTTATAAAGGACTGCTCATAGAGAGACGTTTAATAGCTCCAGCAGTCAGCTCCAGGGACGAACTCAAACATATATAGGGAGAGAAAATTTTTAACTTTTAAAAAGTCGAAAAAAAAGCTTCATACAGCCCGAACAAACAATTCTACACCTGTATCTATATTTATATTACGTGTATTCGAATAGGCTCCAGCTAAAAGGATTCGAATCAGAGATCTAGCTACAGCACTCTGCTCCACACACATATCAAAAGATATGTACGAAGAGAAACAGTAAAATGTTTGAAACAAAAAATTGTGAATATACCAAAAAGCTCCGGCCAACCGGATTCGAACCAGTGACCTAAGGATATCTGCTACTCTACAGTCCTCCGCTCTACCAACTGAGCTATGGCTGGGCATGCCTTGAGCGACATCGGAAAGCAACATCGGAAAACTTATAAAGGACTGCTCATAGAGAGACGTTTAATAGCTCCAGCAGTCAGCTCCAGGGACGAACTCAAACATATATAGGGAGAGAAAATTTTTAACTTTTAAAAAGTCGAAAAAATAACAAAAAGCTTCATACAGCCCGAATAAATAATTCTACACTTGTATCTATATTTATATTACGTGTATTCGAATAGGCTCCAGCTAACCGGATTCGAATCAGAGATCTAGCTACAGCACTCTGCTCCACACACAAATCAAAAGATATGTACAGAGAGAAACAGTAAAATTTTTGAAATAATAAAAAAATTGTATGTAGACCGAAAAGCTCCAGCCAACCTGATTCGAACCAGTGACCTAAGGATATCTGCTACTCTACAGTCCTCCGCTCTACCAACTGAGCTATGGCTGGGCACGACACGACTTATGTCGGAAAACTAATCAAACAATTCTTCACTTGTATTTAGAAAACGTGAATTCGGACAAAAAGAAGCTCCAGCCAACCTGATTCGAACCAGTGACCTAAGGATAGCTGCTACTCTACAGTCCTCCGCTCTACCAACTGAGCTATGGCTGGGCATGCCCTGAGCGACATCGGAAAACTTATAAAGGAATGCTCATAGAGAGACGTTGAATAGCTCCAGTAGTCAGCTCCAGGGACGAACTCAAACACATATAGGGAGAGAAAATTTTTAACTTTTAAAGAGTCGAAAAAATAACAAAAAGCCTCATAAAGCCCGATCAAACAATTCTACACTTGTATCTATATTTATATTACGTATATTCGAATAGGCTCCAGCTAACCGGATTCGAATCAGAGATCTAGCTACAGCACTCTGCTCCACACACAAATCAAAAGATATGTACAGAGAGAAACAGTAAAATTTTTGAAATAAAAAAAATTGTGAATATACCAAAAAGCTCCAGCTAACCGGATTCGAACCAGTGACCTAAGGATAGCTGCTACTCTACAGTCCTCCGCTCTACCAACTGAGCTATGGCTGGTCATGACCTGAGCAACATCGGAAAACTTATAAAGGACTGCTCATAGAGAGATGTTTAATAGCTCCAGCAGTCAGCAACAGGGACGAACTCAAACATATATAGGGAGAGAAAATTTTTAACTTTTAAAAAGTCGAAAAAATAACAAAAAGCCTCATAAAGCCCGATCAAACAATTCTACACTTGTATCTATATTTATATTACGTGTATTCGAATAAAATAGGCTCCAGCTAACCGGATTCGAATTAGATATCTAGCTACAGCACTCTGCTCCACACACATATCAAAAGATATGTACGAAGAGAAACAGTAAAATGTTTGAAACAATAAAAAAAAATTGTAAATATACCAAAAAGCTCCAGCCAACCGGATTCGAACCAGTGACCTAAGGATAGCTGCTACTCTACAGTCCTCCGCTCTACCAACTGAGCTATGGCTGGGCATGACCTGAGCAACATCGGAAAACTTATAAAGGACTGCTCATAGAGAGACGTTTAATAGCTCCAGCCGCGGCTTTAATCTTACCGTTTGTCCAAGACATGTCAAGGACAATCGGTCACGACCGTTCTTGGTCATAACCATGTCAAGGACACGTCAAGGACATGTCATGGACACCTGCGCATATGCGCGTTAAAATACTTTTTTGACATTTTCAGCTCTTTTTACCGTTATTCTATATTTATTTAAAAAGAATAATCAAATTTAAAAAAAGAGAAGCTAAAACGGTTCACCCTAAGTCCACTTTTGAAAAAAAATCAACTTTTTAAGTCGAAGTGCACCAGACAGCTTATGTAATTATGCACCAAACAATTGGATGAGGGTCACCCCATCCGACAGGAGAAACAGGCTGCAACTTGTCGTCTGCTTGACCTAAGTCCTTCCTGCAAGCCAGTTTCCCTGTATGCACAGCCACATCTCGAGAAATTCTTAGATGTAACAACATTTATATAGATGTGGCTTCATAACATGAGCATAACAAAAACGGTGGAAGAGAGAAACATAGCAGAGGAACGGGGGGCAGTACATGCAACATTTGCGAGCACTGCTTCAATACGACGGCGCCGAGCAGAGGATGCTGCTAAGCCTTGAAGTTGCGAGTTTGTATGAGTTTCTTGTTTTTTTTTTTTAGTTTCTTATCTTGTTTATGTGTAAACAAAAAAGAAATGTCTCGACCGGGTGTCGAACCCGCGACCCCGAGATTCCTAACCAAACGCTTACGCAATACTCTATAGAGTCTTCGGAGACATAAGATGATACCTTTCTTTTGACAGCGTAGGTTGTAAACTGGGTCGCATGCCATAATCTGTCCGGGACATCGGTAGTAACCGCGAGCGTGTCACTCTGCGCTCTCCGCGTTTATGCACTCTCTCGCTATGGTCATGACCACGTAAGGGACAAGCCCACAAAAGTGTAGATGACCATTGAGATTTTTTTCTTTTTTGTCCAGGACACGTCCAGGACATGTCTTAGACATGTCCTAAACCCCTGTGTATTAAGATAGGCAGAAATGGATGTGTCCAGGACATGTGTTCGTTTTATTTTGGAACGGTCATGACCGATTGTCCTTGACATGTCTTGGACAAACGGCAGGATTAATAAAGGACTGCTCATAGAGAGACATTTAATAGCTCCAGCAGTCAGCTCCAGAGACGAACTCAAACATATATAGGGAGAGAAAATTTTTAACTTTTAAAAAGTCGAAAAAGTAACAAAAAGCTTCATACCGCCCGATCAAACAATTCTACACTTGTATCTATATTTTTTTTACGTGTATTCGAATAGGCTCCAGCTAACCGGATTCGAATCAGAGATCTAGCTACAGTACACACAGAAAACGTGAATTCGGACAAAAAGAAGCTCCAGCCAACCGGATTCGAACCAGTGACCTAAGGATAGCTGCTACTCTACAGTCCTCCGCTCTACCAACTGAGCTATGGCTGGGCACGACACGACTTATGTCGGGAAACTAATCAAACAATTCTTCTCTTGTATTTAGAAAACGTGAATTCGCACAAAAAGAAGCTCCAGCCAACCGGATTCGAACCAGTGACCTAAGGATAGCTGCTACTCTACAGTCCTCCGCTCTACCAACTGAGCTATGGCTGGGCACGACACGACTTATGTCGGAAAACTAATCAAACAATTCTTCACTTGTATTTAGAAAACGTGAATTCGGACAAAAAGAAGCTCCAGCCAACCTGATTCGAACCAGTGACCTAAGGATAGCTGCTACTCTACAGTCCTCCGCTCTACCAACTGAGCTATGGCTGGGCATGCCCTGAGCGACATCGGAAAACTTATAAAGGAATGCTCATAGAGAGACGTTGAATAGCTCCAGTAGTCAGCTCCAGGGACGAACTCAAACACATATAGGGAGAGAAAATTTTTAACTTTTAAAGAGTCGAAAAAATAACAAAAAGCCTCATAAAGCCCGATCAAACAATTCTACACTTGTATCTATATTTATATTACGTGTATTCGAATAGGCTCCAGCTAAAAGGATTCGAATCAGAGATCTAGCTACAGCACTCTGCTCCACACACATATCAAAAGATATGTACGAAGAGAAACAGTAAAATGTTTGAAACAAAAAATTGTGAATATACCAAAAAGCTCCGGCCAACCGGATTCGAACCAGTGACCTAAGGATATCTGCTACTCTACAGTCCTCCGCTCTACCAACTGAGCTATGGCTGGGCATGCCCTGAGCGACATCGGAAAGCAACATCGGAAAACTTATAAAGGACTGCTCATAGAGAGACGTTTAATAGCTCCAGCAGTCAGCTCCAGATACGAACTCAAACATATATAGGGAGAGAAAATTTTTAACTTTTAAAAAGTCGAAAAAATAACAAAAAGCTTCATACAGCCCGAATAAATAATTCTACACTTGTATCTATATTTATATTACGTGTATTCGAATAGGCTCCAGCTAACCGGATTCGAATCAGAGATCTAGCTACAGCACTCTGCTCCACACACAAATCAAAAGATATGTACAGAGAGAAACAGTAAAATTTTTGAAATAAAAAAAAATCGTGAATATACCAAAAAGCTCCAGCCAACCGGATTCGAACCAGTGACCTAAGGATATCTGCTACTCTACAGTCCTCCGCTCTACCAACTGAGCTATGGCTGGGCACGACACGACTTATGTCGGAAAACTAATCAAACAATTCTTCACTTGTATTTAGAAAACGTGAATTCGGACAAAAAGAAGCTCCAGCCAGCCGGATTCGAACCAGTGACCTAAGGATAGCTGCTACTCTACAGTCCTCCGCTCTACCAACTGAGCTATGGCTGGTCATGACCTGAGCAACATCGGAAAACTTATAAAGGACTGCTCATAGAGAGATGTTTAATAGCTCCAGCAGTCAGCAACAGGGACGAACTCAAACATATATAGGGAGAGAAAATTTTTAACTTTTAAAAAGTCGAAAAAATAACAAAAAGCCTCATAAAGCCCGATCAAACAATTCTACACTTGTATCTATATTTATATTACGTGTATTCGAATAAAATAGGCTCCAGCTAACCGGATTCGAAATAGAGATCTA
Organism: Allodiplogaster sudhausi; assembly: GCA_945643635.1. Lineage (NCBI taxonomy): Eukaryota > Metazoa > Nematoda > Chromadorea > Rhabditida > Diplogasteridae > Allodiplogaster > Allodiplogaster sudhausi. Next base: position 1,559,727 of record CALZFC010000243.1, read on the forward strand.
GCTACAGCACTCTGCTCCACACACATATCAAAAGATATGTACGAAGAGAAACAGTAAAATGTTTGAAATAATAAAAAAATTGTAAATATACCAAAAAGCTCCAGCCAACCGGATTCGAACCAGTGACCTAAGGATATCTGCTACTCTACAGTCCTCCGCTCTACCAACTGAGCTATGGCTGGGCACGACACGACTTATGTCGGAAAACTAATCAAACAATTCTTCACTTGTATTTAGAAAACGTGAATTCGGACAAAAAGAAGCTCCAGCCAACCGGATTCGAACCAGTGACCTAAGGATAGCTGCTACTCTACAGTCCTCTCGCTCTACCAACTGAGCTATGGCTGGGCATGCCCTGAGCGACATCGGAAAACTTATAAAGGAATGCTCATAGAGAGACGTTGAATAGCTCCAGTAGTCAGCTCCAGGGACGAACTCAAACACATATAGAGAGAGAAAATTTTTAACTTTTAAAGAGTCGAAAAAATAACAAAAAGCCTCATAAAGCCCGATCAAACAATTCTACACTTGTATCTATATTTATATTACGTGTATTCGAATAGGCTCCAGCTAACAGGATTCGAATCAGAGATCTAGCTACAGCACTCTGCTCCACACACATATCAAAAGATATGTACGAAGAGAAACAGTAAAATGTTTGAAACAAAAAATTGTGAATATACCAAAAAGCTCCGGCCAACCGGATTCGAACCAGTGACCTAAGGATATCTGCTACTCTACAGTCCTCCGCTCTACCAACTGAGCTATGGCTGGGCATGCCTTGAGCGACATCGGAAAGCAACATCGGAAAACTTATAAAGGACTGCTCATAGAGAGACGTTTAATAGCTCCAGCAGTCAGCTCCAGATACGAACTCAAACATATATAGGGAGAGAAAATTTTTAACTTTTAAAAAGTCGAAAAAATAACAAAAAGCTTCATACAGCCCGAATAAATAATTCTACACTTGTATCTATATTTATATTACGTGTATTCGAATAGGCTCCAGCTAACCGGATTCGAATCAGAGATCTAGCTACAGCACTCTGCTCCACACACAAATCAAAAGATATGTACAGAGAGAAACAGTAAAATTTTTGAAATAAAAAAAATCGTGAATATACCAAAAAGCTCCAGCCAACCGGATTCGAACCAGTGACCTAAGGATATCTGCTACTCTACAGTCCTCCGCTCTACCAACTGAGCTATGGCTGGGCACGACACGACTTATGTCGGAAAACTAATCAAACAATTCTTCACTTGTATTTAGAAAACGTGAATTCGGACAAAAAGAAGCTCCAGCCAGCCGGATTCGAACCAGTGACCTAAGGATAGCTGCTACTCTACAGTCCTCCGCTCTACCAACTGAGCTATGGCTGGTCATGACCTGAGCAACATCGGAAAACTTATAAAGGACTGCTCATAGAGAGATGTTTAATAGCTCCAGCAGTCAGCAACAGGGACGAACTCAAACATATATAGGGAGAGAAAATTTTTAACTTTTAAAAAGTCGAAAAAATAACAAAAAGCCTCATAAAGCCCGATCAAACAATTCTACACTTGTATCTATATTTATATTACGTGTATTCGAATAAAATAGGCTCCAGCTAACCGGATTCGAAATAGAGATCTAGCTACAGCACTCTGCTCCACACACATATCAAAAGATATGTACGAAGAGAAACAGTAAAATGTTTGAAATAATAAAAAAATTGTAAATATACCAAAAAGCTCCAGCCAACCGGATTCGAACCAGTGACCTAAGGATATCTGCTACTCTACAGTCCTCCGCTCTACCAACTGAGCTATGGCTGGGCACGACACGACTTATGTCGGAAAACTAATCAAACAATTCTTCACTTGTATTTAGAAAACGTGAATTCGGACAAAAAGAAGCTCCAGCCAACCGGATTCGAACCAGTGACCTAAGGATAGCTGCTACTCTACAGTCCTCCGCTCTACCAACTGAGCTATGGCTGGGCATGCCCTGAGCGACATCGGAAAACTTATAAAGGAATGCTCATAGAGAGACGTTGAATAGCTCCAGTAGTCAGCTCCAGGGACGAACTCAAACACATATAGAGAGAGAAAATTTTTAACTTTTAAAGAGTCGAAAAAATAACAAAAAGCCTCATAAAGCCCGATCAAACAATTCTACACTTGTATCTATATTTATATTACGTGTATTCGAATAGGCTCCAGCTAACAGGATTCGAATCAGAGATCTAGCTACAGCACTCTGCTCCACACACATATCAAAAGATATGTACGAAGAGAAACAGTAAAATGTTTGAAACAAAAAATTGTGAATATACCAAAAAGCTCCGGCCAACCGGATTCGAACCAGTGACCTAAGGATATCTGCTACTCTACAGTCCTCCGCTCTACCAACTGAGCTATGGCTGGGCATGCCTTGAGCGACATCGGAAAGCAACATCGGAAAACTTATAAAGGACTGCTCATAGAGAGACGTTTAATAGCTCCAGCAGTCAGCTCCAGATACGAACTCAAACATATATAGGGAGAGAAAATTTTGAACTTTTAAAAAGTCGAAAAAATAACAAAAAGCTTCATACAGCCCGAATAAATAATTCTACACTTGTATCTATATTTATATTACGTGTATTCGAATAGGCTCCAGCTAACCGGATTCGAATCAGAGATCTAGCTACATCACTCTGCTCCACACACAAATCAAAAGATATGTACAGAGAGAAACAGTAAAATTTTTGAAATAATAAAAAAATTGTATGTAGACCGAAAAGCTCCAGCCAACCTGATTCGAACCAGTGACCTAAGAATATCTGCTACTCTACAGTCCTCCGCTCTACCAACTGAGCTATGGCTGGGCACGACACGACTTATGTCGGAAAACTAATCAAACAATTCTTCACTTGTATTTAGAAAACGTGAATTCGGACAAAAAGAAGCTCCAGCCAACCGGATTCGATCCAGTGACCTAAGGATAGCTGCTACTCTACAGTCCTGCGCTCTACCAACTGAGCTATGGCTGGGCATGCCCTGAGCGACATCGGAAAACTTATAAAGGAATGCTCATAGAGAGACGTTGAATAGCTCCAGTAGTCAGCTCCAGGGACGAACTCAAACACATATAGGGAGAGAAAATTTTTAACTTTTAAAGAGTCGAAAAAATAACAAAAAGCCTCATAAAGCCCGATCAAACAATTCTACACTTGTATCTATATTTATATTACGTATATTCGAATAGGCTCCAGCTAACCGGATTCGAATCAGAGATCTAGCTACAGCACTCTGCTCCACACACAAATCAAAAGATATGTACAGAGAGAAACAGTAAAATTTTTGAAATAAAAAAAATTGTGAATATACCAAAAAGCTCCAGCCAGCCGGATTCGAACCAGTGACCTAAGGATAGCTGCTACTCTACAGTCCTCCGCTCTACCAACTGAGCTATGGCTGGTCATGACCTGAGCAACATCGGAAAACTTATAAAGGACTGCTCATAGAGAGATGTTTAATAGCTCCAGCAGTCAGCAACAGGGACGAACTCAAACATATATAGGGAGAGAAAATTTTTAACTTTTAAAAAGTCGAAAAAATAACAAAAAGCCTCATAAAGCCCGATCAAACAATTCTACACTTGTATCTATATTTATATTACGTGTATTCGAATAAAATAGGCTCCAGCTAACCGGATTCGAATTAGAGATCTAGCTACAGCACTCTGCTCCACACACATATCAAAAGATATGTACGAAGAGAAACAGTAAAATGTTTGAAATAATAAAAAAATTGTAAATATACCAAAAAGCTCCAGCCAACCGGATTCGAACCAGTGACCTAAGGATATCTGCTACTCTACAGTCCTCCGCTCTACCAACTGAGCTATGGCTGGGCACGACACGACTTATGTCGGAAAACTAATCAAACAATTCTTCACTTGTATTTAGAAAACGTGAATTCGGACAAAAAGAAGCTCCAGCCAACCGGATTCGAACCAGTGACCTAAGGATAGCTGCTACTCTACAGTCCTCCGCTCTACCAACTGAGCTATGGCTGGTCATGACCTGAGCAACATCGGAAAACTTATAAAGGACTGCTCATAGAGAGACGTTGAATAGCTCCAGTAGTCAGCTCCAGGGACGAACTCAAACACATATAGGGAGAGAAAATTTTTAACTTTTAAAGAGTCGAAAAAATAACAAAAAGCCTCATAAAGCCCGATCAAACAATTCTACACTTGTATCTATATTTATATTACGTGTATTCGAATAGGCTCCAGCTAACAGGATTCGAATCAGAGATCTAGCTACAGCACTCTGCTCCACACACATATCAAAAGATATGTACGAAGAGAAACAGTAAAATGTTTGAAACAAAAAATTGTGAATATACCAAAAAGCTCCGGCCAACCGGATTCGAACCGGTGACCTAAGGATATCTGCTACTCTACAGTCCTCCGCTCTACCAACTGAGCTATGGCTGGGCATGCCCTGAGCGACATCGGAAAACTTATAAAGGAATGCTCATAGAGAGACGTTGAAAAGCTCCAGTAGTCAGCTCCAGGGACGAACTCAAACACATATAGGGAGAGAAAATTTTTAACTTTTAAAAAGTCGAAAAAATAACAAAAAGCCTCATAAAGCCCGATCAAACAATTCTACACTTGTATCTATATTTATATTACGTGTATTCGAATAAAATAGGCTCCAGCTAACCGGATTCGAATTAGAGATCTAGCTACAGCACTCTGCTCCACACACATATCAAAAGATATGTACGAAGAGAAACAGTAAAATGTTTGAAATAATAAAAAAATTGTAAATATACCAAAAAGCTCCAGCCAACCGGATTCGAACCAGTGACCTAAGGATATCTGCTACTCTACAGTCCTCCGCTCTACCAACTGAGCTATGGCTGGGCACGACACGACTTATGTCGGAAAACTAATCAAACAATTCTTCACTTGTATTTAGAAAACGTGAATTCGGACAAAAAGAAGCTCCAGCCAACCGGATTCGAACCAGTGACCTAAGGATAGCTGCTACTCTACAGTCCTCCGCTCTACCAACTGAGCTATGGCTGGGCATGCCCTGAGCGACATCGGAAAACTTATAAAGGAATGCTCATAGAGAGACGTTGAATAGCTCCAGTAGTCAGCTCCAGGGACGAACTCAAACACATATAGGGAGAGAAAATTTTTAACTTTTAAAGAGTCGAAAAAATAACAAAAAGCCTCATAAAGCCCGATCAAATAATTCTACACTTGTATCTATATTTATATTACGTGTATTCGAATAGGCTCCAGCTAACAGGATTCGAATCAGAGATCTAGCTACAGCACTCTGCTCCACACACATATCAAAAGATATGTACGAAGAGAAACAGTAAAATGTTTGAAACAAAAAATTGTGAATATACCAAAAAGCTCCGGCCAACCGGATTCAAACCAGTGACCTAAGGATATCTGCTACTCTACAGTCCTCCGCTCTACCAACTGAGCTATGGCTGGGCATGCCTTGAGCGACATCGGAAAGCAACATCGGAAAACTTATAAAGGACTGCTCATAGAGAGACGTTTAATAGCTCCAGCAGTCAGCTCCAGATACGAACTCAAACATATATAGGGAGAGAAAATTTTTAACTTTTAAAAAGTCGAAAAAATAACAAAAAGCTTCATACAGCCCGAATAAATAATTCTACACTTGTATCTATATTTATATTACGTGTATTCGAATAGGCTCCAGCTAACCGGATTCGAATCAGAGATCTAGCTACAGCACTCTGCTCCACACACAAATCAAAAGATATGTACAGAGAGAAACAGTAAAATTTTTGAAATAAAAAAAAATCGTGAATATACCAAAAAGCTCCAGCCAACCGGATTCGAACCAGTGACCTAAGGATATCTGCTACTCTACAGTCCTCCGCTCTACCAACTGAGCTATGGCTGGGCACGACACGACTTATGTCGGAAAACTAATCAAACAATTCTTCACTTGTATTTAGAAAACGTGAATTCGGACAAAAAGAAGCTCCAGCCAGCCGGATTCGAACCAGTGACCTAAGGATAGCTGCTACTCTACAGTCCTCCGCTCTACCAACTGAGCTATGGCTGGTCATGACCTGAGCAACATCGGAAAACTTATAAAGGACTGCTCATAGAGAGATGTTTAATAGCTCCAGCAGTCAGCAACAGGGACGAACTCAAACATATATAGGGAGAGAAAATTTTTAACTTTTAAAAAGTCGAAAAAATAACAAAAAGCCTCATAAAGCCCGATCAAACAATTCTACACTTGTATCTATATTTATATTACGTGTATTCGAATAGGCTCCAGCTAACAGGATTCGAATCAGAGATCTAGCTACAGCACTCTGCTCCACACACATATCAAAAGATATGTACGAAGAGAAACAGTAAAATGTTTGAAACAAAAAATTGTGAATATACCAAAAAGCTCCGGCCAACCGGATTCGAACCAGTGACCTAAGGATATCTGCTACTCTACAGTCCTCCGCTCTACCAACTGAGCTATGGCTGGGCATGCCTTGAGCGACATCGGAAAGCAACATCGGAAAACTTATAAAGGACTGCTCATAGAGAGACGTTTAATAGCTCCAGCAGTCAGCTCCAGATACGAACTCAAACATATATAGGGAGAGAAAATTTTGAACTTTTAAAAAGTCGAAAAAATAACAAAAAGCTTCATACAGCCCGAATAAATAATTCTACACTTGTATCTATATTTATATTACGTGTATTCGAATAGGCTCCAGCTAACCGGATTCGAATCAGAGATCTAGCTACATCACTCTGCTCCACACACAAATCAAAAGATATGTACAGAGAGAAACAGTAAAATTTTTGAAATAATAAAAAAATTGTATGTAGACCGAAAAGCTCCAGCCAACCTGATTCGAACCAGTGACCTAAGAATATCTGCTACTCTACAGTCCTCCGCTCTACCAACTGAGCTATGGCTGGGCACGACACGACTTATGTCGGAAAACTAATCAAACAATTCTTCACTTGTATTTAGAAAACGTGAATTCGGACAAAAAGAAGCTCCAGCCAACCGGATTCGATCCAGTGACCTAAGGATAGCTGCTACTCTACAGTCCTGCGCTCTACCAACTGAGCTATGGCTGGGCATGCCCTGAGCGACATCGGAAAACTTATAAAGGAATGCTCATAGAGAGACGTTGAATAGCTCCAGTAGTCAGCTCCAGGGACGAACTCAAACACATATAGGGAGAGAAAATTTTTAACTTTTAAAGAGTCGAAAAAATAACAAAAAGCCTCATAAAGCCCGATCAAACAATTCTACACTTGTATCTATATTTATATTACGTATATTCGAATAGGCTCCAGCTAACCGGATTCGAATCAGAGATCTAGCTACAGCACTCTGCTCCACACACAAATCAAAAGATATGTACAGAGAGAAACAGTAAAATTTTTGAAATAAAAAAAATTGTGAATATACCAAAAAGCTCCAGCCAGCCGGATTCGAACCAGTGACCTAAGGATAGCTGCTACTCTACAGTCCTCCGCTCTACCAACTGAGCTATGGCTGGTCATGACCTGAGCAACATCGGAAAACTTATAAAGGACTGCTCATAGAGAGATGTTTAATAGCTCCAGCAGTCAGCAACAGGGACGAACTCAAACATATATAGGGAGAGAAAATTTTTAACTTTTAAAAAGTCGAAAAAATAACAAAAAGCCTCATAAAGCCCGATCAAACAATTCTACACTTGTATCTATATTTATATTACGTGTATTCGAATAAAATAGGCTCCAGCTAACCGGATTCGAATTAGAGATCTAGCTACAGCACTCTGCTCCACACACATATCAAAAGATATGTACGAAGAGAAACAGTAAAATGTTTGAAATAATAAAAAAATTGTAAATATACCAAAAAGCTCCAGCCAACCGGATTCGAACCAGTGACCTAAGGATATCTGCTACTCTACAGTCCTCCGCTCTACCAACTGAGCTATGGCTGGGCACGACACGACTTATGTCGGAAAACTAATCAAACAATTCTTCACTTGTATTTAGAAAACGTGAATTCGGACAAAAAGAAGCTCCAGCCAACCGGATTCGAACCAGTGACCTAAGGATAGCTGCTACTCTACAGTCCTCCGCTCTACCAACTGAGCTATGGCTGGGCATGCCCTGAGCGACATCGGAAAACCTATAAAGGAATGCTCATAGAGAGACGTTGAATAGCTCCAGTAGTCAGCTCCAGGGACGAACTCAAACACATATAGGGAGAGAAAATTTTTAACTTTTAAAGAGTCGAAAAAATAACAAAAAGCCTCATAAAGCCCGATCAAACAATTCTACACTTGTATCTATATTTATATTACGTGTATTCGAATAGGCTCCAGCTAACCGGATTCGAATCAGAGATCTAGCTACAGCACTCTGCTCCACACACAAATCAAAAGATATGTACAGAGAGAAACAGTAAAATTTTTGAAATAATAAAAAAATTGTATGTAGACCGAAAAGCTCCAGCCAACCTGATTCGAACCAGTGACCTAAGGATATCTGCTACTCTACAGTCCTCCGCTCTACCAACTGAGCTATGGCTGGGCACGACACGACTTATGTCGGAAAACTAATCAAACAATTCTTCACTTGTATTTAGAAAACGTGAATTCGGACAAAAAGAAGCTCCAGCCAACCGGATTCGAACCAGTGACCTAAGGATAGCTGCTACTCTACAGTCCTGCGCTCTACCAACTGAGCTATGGCTGGGCATGCCCTGAGCGACATCGGAAAATTTATAAAGGAATGCTCATAGAGAGACGTTGAATAGCTCCAGTAGTCAGCTCCAGGGACGAACTCAAACACATATAGGGAGAGAAAATTTTTAACTTTTAAAGAGTCGAAAAAATAACAAAAAGCCTCATAAAGCCCGATCAAACAATTCTACACTTGTATCTATATTTATATTACGTATATTCGAATAGGCTCCAGCTAACCGGATTCGAATCAGAGATCTAGCTACAGCACTCTGCTCCACACACAAATCAAAAGATATGTACAGAGAGAAACAGTAAAATTTTTGAAATAAAAAAAATTGTAAATATACCAAAAAGCTCCAGCCAACCGGATTCGAACCAGTGACCTAGGGATATCTGCTACTCTACAGTCCTCCGCTCTACCAACTGAGCTATGGCTGGGCACGACACGACTTATGTCGGAAAACTAATCAAACAATTCTTCACTTGTATTTAGAAAACGTGAATTCGGACAAAAAGAAGCTCCAGCCAACCGGATTCGAACCAGTGACCTAAGGATAGCTGCTACTCTACAGTCCTCCGCTCTACCAACTGAGCTATGGCTGGGCATGCCCTGAGCGACATCGGAAAACTTATAAAGGAACGCTCATAGAGAGACGTTGAATAGCTCCAGTAGTCAGCTCCAGGGACGAACTCAAACACATATAGGGAGAGAAAATTTTTAACTTTTAAAGAGTCGAAAAAATAACAAAAAGCCTCATAAAGCCCGATCAAACAATTCTACACTTGTATCTATATTTATATTACGTGTATTCGAATAGGCTCCAGCTAACCGGATTCGAATCAGAGATCTAGCTACAGCACTCTGCTCCACACACAAATCAAAAGATATGTACAGAGAGAAACAGTAAAATTTTTGAAATAATAAAAAAATTGTATGTAGACCGAAAAGCTCCAGCCAACCTGATTCGAACCAGTGACCTAAGGATATCTGCTACTCTACAGTCCTCCGCTCTACCAACTGAGCTATGGCTGGGCACGACACGACTTATGTCGGAAAACTAATCAAACAATTCTTCACTTGTATTTAGAAAACGTGAATTCGGACAAAAAGAAGCTCCAGCCAACCGGATTCGAACCAGTGACCTAAGGATAGCTGCTACTCTACAGTCCTGCGCTCTACCAAATGAGCTATGGCTGGGCATGCGCTGAGCGACATCGGAAAACTTATAAAGGAATGCTCATAGAGAGACGTTGAATAGCTCCAGTAGTCAGCTCCAGGGACGAACTCAAACACATATAGGGAGAGAAAATTTTTAACTTTTAAAGAGTCGAAAAAATAACAAAAAGCCTCATAAAGCCCGATCAAACAATTCTACACTTGTATCTATATTTATATTACGTATATTCGAATAGGCTCCAGCTAACCGGATTCGAATCAGAGATCTAGCTACAGCACTCTGCTCCACACACATATCAAAAGATATGTACGAAGAGAAACAGTAAAATTTTTGAAATAAAAAAAATTGTAAATATACCAAAAAGCTCCAGCCAACCGGATTCGAACCAGTGACCTAAGGATATCTGCTACTCTACAGTCCTCCGCTCTACCAACTGAGCTATGGCTGGTCATGACCTGAGCAACATCGGAAAACTTATAAAGGACTGCTCATAGAGAGATGTTTAATAACTCCAGCAGTCAGCAACAGGGACGAACTCAAACATATATAGGGAGAGAAAATTTTTAACTTTTAAAAAGTCGAAAAAATAACAAAAAGCCTCATAAAGCCCGATCAAACAATTCTACACTTGTATCTATATTTATATTACGTGTATTCGAATAAAATAGGCTCCAGCTAACCGGATTCGAATTAGAGATCTAGCTACAGCACTCTGCTCCACACACATATCAAAAGATATGTACGAAGAGAAACAGTAAAATGTTTGAAATAATAAAAAAATTGTAAATATACCAAAAAGCTCCAGCCAACCGGATTCGAACCAGTGACCTAAGGATATCTGCTACTCTACAGTCCTCCGCTCTACCAACTGAGCTATGGCTGGGCACGACACGACTTATGTCGGAAAACTAATCAAACAATTCTTCACTTGTATTTAGAAAACGTGAATTCGGACAAAAAGAAGCTCCAGCCAACCGGATTCGAACCAGTGACCTAAGGATAGCTGCTACTCTACAGTCCTCCGCTCTACCAACTGAGCTATGGCTGGGCATGCCCTGAGCGACATCGGAAAACTTATAAAGGAATGCTCATAGAGAGACGTTGAATAGCTCCAGTAGTCAGCTCCAGGGACGAACTCAAACACATATAGGGAGAGAAAATTTTTAACTTTTAAAGAGTCGAAAAAATAACAAAAAGCCTCATAAAGCCCGATCAAACAATTCTACACTTGTATCTATATTTATATTACGTGTATTCGAATAGCCTCCAGCTAACAGGATTCGAATCAGAGATCTAGCTACAGCACTCTGCTCCACACACATATCAAAAGATATGTACAGAGAGAAACAGTAAAATTTTTGAAAAAAAAAATTGTGAATATACCAAAAAGCTCCAGCCAACCGGATTCGAACCAGTGACCTAAGGATATCTGCTACTCTACAGTCCTCCGCTCTACCAACTGAGCTATGGCTGGGCACGACACGACTTATGTCGGAAAACTAATCAAACAATTTTTCACTTGTATTCAGAAAACGTGAATTCGGACAAAAAGAATCTAAAACCAACCGGATTCGAACCAGTGGCCTATGGATAGCTGCTACTCTACAGTCCTCCGCTCTACCAACTGAACTATGGCTGGGCATGCCCTAACAATAAGCGACATCGGGAAAATCTTAAATGTATATTACTCAAATTGAAATTTTTGAACTGTCATTTGTGCATGATGTGCATATTGTCACTTTGAGCCTGTTGCTCCCTGCCATAAACTCATTAACATTGCGACGTGAGGTCACTTTATCTTATCAGCAGGCTTGAATCTGCGCTCATTTTATTTATTTTTCTCTCTCTCCCTCTCGTTCTCTCTCTCTCTTTCTCTCTCTTTCTCTCTCCCTCTCTCTCTCGCTTCATTTATGTTTCACTACCCCTTGATTGTCGCTCACGTTCCCGATTCTCTCTAATTGTTTTTCCAATCATTATCGCTAAAATAGTTGATGCGAGAGCATGCTGTTCCGGTTAGAGGAGATCGCAGAAGAACGCGTTGTCTCTTAAAATATTCTTCTTGCGTAATTCTTTCTGAACAATTCATTGCGAAGATACTTACGACATTGTGTGATGAATTTACATATGACATATTCTGCATGTACCTTCATATGACGTGAAAGTACATGCATACGAAATACATATCGTGAATGTTACTCGTAATCAAAGCATTCATTTATGCAAATGATATAAGGCATATGCATAAAATATAGTTTATCATTTATTCAATGTCTAGCTCTCCACCTGACAGTGTGAAACAAATGCACGATATTTTCACTTCCTCGTCGCATTTCCGTTGTTCTACTTCTATTTGCTACTATTTCATATCAACGGTCGGGCAGTTTTAGATTATCCCGCATTTCACGTTTTGCTTTTCGAGAGAAAAGAACATTAATTTAAAGTGCTTTTCAAATAGGTGTGAGAACAGTAAAACTGCCCTACTTTCCTTCTCTCTCTCTCTCTCGCTGTCTCTCTCTCACTCCTACTTTCTCTGTTATTATCTGACTGCACTCTTCTCCCATCATTTGGAGAAAACTGTCCGAAAATCATTAGACCTATTTTCCAACCAGTACTCATGTTATCCTGCAAGAGTTGCCTTTTTTTCTCCACCTCCTTTCCTCTCTCTCTCTCTTTCTCTCTCTCTTTCTCTCTCTCTTTCTCTCTCTCTCTCTCTTTCTCTCTCTCTCTCTCTCTCTTTCTCTCTCTCTCTCTCTTTCTCTCTCTCTCTCTCTTTCTCTCTCTCTCTCTCTTTCTCTCTCTCTCTCTCTCTTTCGCTCTGTTTCGATATACACACACATCCGCCGGAACACTAATCCGATTGTTCTCTGCAAACACAGATATATTGTCAGTTATGCACTTCGCTCTCCACTTTCCCCTAACTGGCAAAATGACGAGCAATAATAATGGCTGACCAACACCAATCCACATTCTTTCTTCCATATACTAGGCTTTCTTTACCAAATGGCATTCTTTCTCTCTTAATCTACTTCTCAGTAGCTGCCTTTCGTTGGAAACACTCGCTCATTCTCGACTTCTAGATTTCTCTTTCTCTCTGCTTTTCTAATGAATGAGAGCTTCTGATCGATAAGAGGTTATCAGCAATGAAACAAAAAGTGCAGCCGTGCTACAAAACTGTGATATTATTCGCTTCAACCAGCGTATCACCTTTTTGTCTCCTTCCTTACGTCATTTTGAATGTCGTTTTATGTTTGTCTTAAACCTTCTCTTTCTCTCTCTCTCTCGCCTTCTCTTTTCTTCTCTCTAATCCTCTCCTTCTCTCCCTCTCTCTCTCTCGCTTTCTCTTTTCTTCTCTCTAATCCTCTTCTTCTCTCCCTCTCTCTCTCAACTTTTCGCTCGTTTTCGCTTTCTTATTTTGAATGAAAAGATTGCTTATTATTTTTTTTCGTTCGCATGTACATAAGCACATACAAATGTATTATGTATGTATTATGGTTATGTAAGCATGCACAAATATGCTAGAATGCGCCCGCGTTTCTATCTGTTTGTTGTTTTATCATCTTTTAATGTTTTGTCTTTGCTGCTCAGCTTTTGCTTCTCCCACTTTCTCCTTTCTTCGCTCGGTCAATCATTTTCTTTCTTCTCTCGCTCCGCCTACATTTTCGGAATTTTAAATCTTTTCTGACTAAAGTTAAGGCGACGTCGCACTTCTTTCCTTCTAACTATTCTATTCTTTCAGCTTTTGACAATGAATGCAATTTTTTCCCTCGTATCGGAAGTGACTTGGAGGCGCTCTTTGTTCAAAGCAAAACCAGCATAAACCCCCCCCCCCATATGTAACTCGTACTCTCTTATGGATTAACAGCCAAGTATAGATGTCACCTGAGGATACTGCTCCTCGTGATAACCCGGCCTTCCGTCACGACGACGGTGACGAAGGCACCGCCGCAACCGCGATCAAGACTCCCCTGGGCAGCTCAACGGTTTCTCGGGTCAGAATATTTGATTATTTCACGGTCCGTATATTCGTCAAGTCAGTTAAATGTGTATAGCATGAGGATTACAGTTTCTTACCACTCGGCTGCCTCTCTGGCGGCGGCTAGTCGCATTAGCACTGTTGACTACCTACTTCTTTCTAGGCTTCCTGGATCGATATGCTACCGCAGGTGCTATTATTTTTTATTATTATTGAATACATTTTCTAATTTTAGAAAGTTAATCAAATTCAGTTACATATTCAGATAAACTTTGTTTTGCAATATTCATATATTCAAGGCGTACTGCCCCAGCTACAGACATTCTATGGCATCTCCAGTGGCACAGCCGGCTCTCTTCAGCTTGGCTACATTGGCGTCTTTATCGTCTGCTCAATCGCGATTGGTAAGGATCGCGACCGGCTTATGATATTGATCCCCCCCCCGAAAATTGTGCGTTTGACTTCCTCTTTTTCTCTTCCGGTCTCATGTTGGCCTCCATTTGTTGTTTTCATTGTAGGAGTGATAGGCAACCGCGTGGGCCAACTGAGCATTCTGCTCTCGACGGGCGTTCTCTTGGCAGCTTCCTCGCTCGCTTCCTCATTCATTCCACGTGACGTTAGAGATTCCTTTTTTCTCTTTTTTTTTTTAGAAATGCATGACTAACATGAATTTTGGAAAGAATGTCTATACATTTATCTATCTTATTTACACTTGGAAATTTGTCTTTTTAACATCATTTTCACATTTTCTTCAAAACTACCTTTAAAAATTAATTACTTCTACTCTGTGTAATTAAATACGTTGCTAGCCTCCCCTTTGAAGCTCTTCTGGCTCTTCTTCATTCTTCGCTCTCTGGCGGGCGCGGGCGTCGCCGCCATCTGCAACCTCGGGCCAACACTCATTGCTGAGTACTTCGAGGGTTTGTATACTCTGAGCATTAAACTCGCCTTCCTTCTCGCACTCAAGAGGCTTCTGTTTATGTTTTAGAAAGGAAGATATAAAAAAAACGTTAGGCAAACAATGTAAGTATACGTTAACGTTTTCCTGTCCCGAACACGTGTCTGTATATTGACAATTCGAGTTAAGGCCAACATGTCTACTGCACTTTTTAGTAGGAACAGCAAAGTGCATCCTAGACTCATGAAATACGGAAGAAAAGAAAACAGTTCAGAGGGGTATATATGGTAGCGGAAGATGTCCTTAGACTCATAAATATGTACATATGTGGATACAAATGATTAAGATGGCACTCGTGGCTATGCTCTCATGATCTTGTTCGCAATGATGCCGTTTGGAGCGTTCGTCGATATATCATTTGTATTTTTAATATTTTGCGCAAGTTTTCAAAGCAATTCTTTATGAAATATGAGACATTGTTTTTTTTTATCAAATCAACATTTTATAACTTATGTTTTCTTTGATAAATACATTTTTCTCCAGCTCGCTTGGCATCAGCCTCGGCGCGGCCTTCGTTGGCCACGGAGACGCGGGCTTGGCGTGGTCGCTGAGACCGGCTCCTCTTGCATTCGTGCCGGTCCTCATTCTTATGGCCGTGTTCTTGAAGGTTGGGGGAGATAAGGAGAAAATGAGAATATGAGTTTAAATGGAGAGAAAGATAAAAACATAAGAGAGAAAACGGGTGAGAGAAAGAGACAGATAGGCAGAAAGGGAGAGAAGCAAATGGAAGACAAAAACTAGATCTCATGAGGGAACGAGCTATATAGTAATGATTAATGGAGATTACCAAACCGCAGGAGCCGGCGGCAGCATCGAAGGAAGCAGAAGCCCGCGCGAGCTTCAGCAGCGTCTGTGGAGATATCAAAGCTGTTCTTGGATGGTTCGAATGAGCTTTGCCCTCTATTAATTCATACACATAATTAGAGAGAAAGAAATAGAGCGAGAATATAGAGGAAAGAGGAGCAGAAAGAGAGTGATCGAGCGAGAGAGTGCGAGAGAAGACAGAGAGGGAACAAGAGAGTCCATTTTGGCTTCCTCAGGAAAAGTTGACCAATTTTTAAGCGTGCTGGCCTTATAGCTGGACGTTTCGACTCATGGCGCTCGGTTTGATGGCGGCTAACTTTTACCTTTGTGCAATGGTACGGTATACATATTGTTCAACCATCCTGCATAAATGTTTAAAATATATATTCTTTTGCCTAGTCCTGGTGGATCTCCGGCTACACGCAGGCGGCCATGGATGCGAAGAATTACTCAACGACCATCTACCACAACATCACATTTGATCAGTTAGTACATACATCAAAGATCATTTAAAGATTCAAAAATCAAAGATGAGTGAGCTGAATTCATACTTTCCAAGAATTTAGAATTAATTTTTTTTATCCACAGACTTTTATACTCGTTCTCTGCAGAGCAATGATGATGCAAAGCATTTGCGGGACGGTCGCGGGCATTGTTGGCTCTTTGGCTGTCGTCGCAATTGCCGAGGTACTTTGCGACGAGTCATTTACTTGTGTATTTTGTCAATTATAGATCTCTTATATCATTCAAAACATGGTTTTATTCTGATAATAATGAATAAATTTTATTGTGAGATCACAGATAGTGTTAACGCCTTTCCCTTTCTAGCGTTGGCTGGCCGGCGCCGGCCCCTTCCGCTGCATCCAAACACTCCACGCACCGCTGCTCACTCTGACTGCGGGGGCTCTTCTCTGGGGTCCCGCCAAGTTTGCCTATCACGAGTTGATAGAAGTCGACATCATTGTAGCAAATGTCGGTTACCGTAACCTTTGAAAACACAACTCATAAAAAACATGCATCTTCTAGAAGTTTTCGATCTCTTCTCTTACAGGTCATCAACTTTCTCGGCAACTTTACGAACGGCGCACTCTTTCCGATTACTTCTGATGTCATTCTGGTACATTTCATTGTTTCCGAAAAGGGCAATGAAATGAAAAGAATGAAAGGCATCGATTCCAGGCCGTGATTCCGCCCCCGCGGCGCACGACAGCAAATGCACTGCTCAACATTCTCATTAGTGCGACGGGCGACGCTCCAGCGCCTTTCATCGCTGGGCTGGTGAGATTAAGGAATTATGTGTGCCATAAAGAAAATAATCTATTTACAAAAATATATAAATAACAATATGTCACCGAGCTTTGCTTGCTTGACTTTGAAAAAGCACGACAAATTCTAGATTATTGACGGTTTTGAAGGAGCAGACCACTCGCCCGCAGCGAAGAGTTTTGCTATGAAAATGGTTTGTTTCTCTTCTAACGATAAGCGAAACTCAATGCATAACCTTTTTGACTCAGAAAAGAAATCAAGTTTTACTTGATCTTCTTAATTGTTTCTGTAATTCATTTTTTCTCGCTTGTTTTAAATCTCTTCATCACACAATCAGCGTGCTTTCTCTCTCTCTCTCCCTCTCTCTCTCTCATTTCAGTCTCTTCACATCTCTTCTGCTATAAGTCTCATCACAATAGCTGCAACTCTCGCCGCTCTCCGCTTCTACCGCCGTGATTTACAGCGGGCCGTAGAAGCGACAAGTGAGCAACGAAAATAGCTATTTATGTATAAATATAATTTCGTTGATTCCAGTTATGTACATATCGATTTGCAAGCTGTGTCTCTTTGTAATAATATCTCTCGTAATATATGCATATGCAAATGATTTCGCTAGTCATCACTTTATTGCCATATCAGTTCCGCTATTTGACTATTATTACATACATATGTATGTACATATTAGGAGTCCTTTATTTGATACCAAATCACTTCTACATTTTAAAGTAATTATCGCCTTTAATTAAATCTCATTTGTATGTTCTATTTTTTATGAGAATGCTGTCCATCTTACTTAGAAACTGAATGAAAATATTATAGGTATTCTGCATTTCTTCAAGCGCGTGATAAGTGAAAATTCTTCTCATATCAGACAGAACAAACCCTCTTTTGTATAAGTCGTAAACAGGTCTCGTCTATAAACGTTAAACATTTATGCTTTGACAATTGTTTCAGTTTTTTGTCTTGTCCAACAATCCTTCGTAGACAATAACTGCCCATGCAATGACGTAAGCAAACATTACGCTTGATTTCCACAACTAAAATGATGAACGATGGAATGAACAAGCTTTCCATCCCCATACATACGAGGTTGTGCTCCTTCCTCATTCATCTGAGGAAGGCGTGAAATAACTGGGCAGTACTAACATGAGGTTAAGAAAATGTAGTTGACTTGTGAGAGATGGACTTGAATGCATTTGTTGGCAGATATAGAGAATATAGCCAGTGCAGTGCAATTTGGAATTTCCGCGACTTTGTTCAACCAGCTTGTCGGTCTCTCCCTTTCTCTTGCGTTTTTCCAGCTACAGATAATAAACAAACATAATTGAAGCCCAGTTAGTCATAATCAAGGCACAAATTTGAAAAAGATTAAAATTGTAGCTCATGTGTAAACGAGTGGGCCGCGTGTTTTCCTACTGAATGTGCGTCGTAAGTGTTTTTTCCAGTATATTTCTCAGAAACTTGCATTTTGTTTTTTCATTTCGACCTTCAAACGAGAAGAAAAGTTAGTGGAGAAGACGAAAGAGTAAGAGCAGCAGAAAACAGTTGTGCCATCATTTATGGAAATTTCCATTCTGTAGCCAAAGATCTCTTGTGAATAGATCCATTTTCACGCGTACTCTAGGGAGGAGTACGGCGGGATTGATATACTTCGGACGTGGGTTCTCCTTTCTTCATATCGGACATTGTTCAGAATTTGTTATGGTTGACTGAGTATTCTACCATGTGACTATAATCCCACAGACAATTCTTATGTCAATGAATATTTGTTTTCCCTAAAATCTTATAATCTTTTGTTTTTCACATAAAAAATTAAATAAATACGTAATGTTTATGTATATTTGAAATATAAACACAAAGTCACTCTTTTTAGCCTCGAGATTATTCTGACAACGGGACGTCTGTCTACATACTACTTCATTGTGAATGAAGAAAGTTACGACACTTTTAGCGCAAATGTCGTTGCTGTTTTGACACGGTCCCCTTTTCTCGCATAAGAGAGGCGAATAATTTGCAGGCCTTTCAATGGGCAGCTCTGGCGACATTTTGATAATGAGCACGTCGATCTTCCCCGTCCTAAATTCCAATATTTGTTTTCCCTAAAATCTTATAATCTTTTGTTTTTCACATAAAAAATTAAATAAATACGTAATGTTTATGTATATTTGAAATATAAACACAAAGTCACTCTTTTTAGCCTCGAGATTATTCTGACAACGGGACGTCTGTCTACATACTACTTCATTGTTTTCCATTTTCAGTTGGAAGAATGTTAGGGTGAATATAAGCTAGAGTTGAAAATGATTGATTCCGAAACATTCTAATTCCAATCTTCTTTTGCCACAGAAGATCGAACAGATGCTAGTGGATCATACTGTCCGTCGCATCTTCACGTACTTTGCGTCTTTTATCTCCCTGGCTGCCAACGTCTTTCTGATTGTCGTCATCATCGAGTCTGAACGAAAATCTTCCTCGAAGGCCCTAGTCGGCAGCTACCGTATCCTCTTGCTCTTCTTCGCCACTGCAGACATTGTGATCGCGATAACTCATGCAGTTATCGTTCCGGTTGGTTGAGATGTTCATATCCAAGCAACCAAAATATGAATCTTATTACCAGAGTTTACATTTCCAATCTTTAAAAGTACGGAAGCATAAATCAAGCCAAAAAAACAGATATTTTATTTTAGCTGCATGGATTTGAAGTACTTTTAAGGTAATCGAGATGACTTCAGTTGGCTACGTCTTCTTCGGCCTGAGCACGGTGGACCGGCCGAGCTGGCTCGGGGTGGCTTCTGCTCTCGCATTCGTCGCCATCTTCTACCAGTCCTACATTCTTCTCGCCTTCCACTTTGTCTATCGTGCCGTGTCTCTTTGCGAGTGAGCATGAGAGACCTTTGGATGGATAGCGCGGCAGTTGAGTTGACTGACAATGTTACTACATCTGTTCAGCTTCAACAAGCGCTTGTACTTCCTGAAGCGGTTCACCAGGAAGAGTTGGGTGTTGCTTGGCGCGCTGTGCGACTTCCTCTTTGTCGGAACTCTCTTCGCCGTGGCGACCTGCTTGATTCCGACTAAAGAGAGCCTCGCTGTCTACCGCCCGATAGTTCTCGAGACACACGAAGTGGACATCGGCACTGGCAGCTACATGGCCATGCTCTATCGAATCGTATCTATTATTCAACTTCATTACCTTTCACTTTAACATACCTTTCCGAAAACATTCAATTGTAGCCACTCTGTACTCTTCCCACGCAAATTTGTCTTTAGAATTGAATGTTTTTTCTCAGACAAGAAAAGACGTTGATGGGAAGATCGAAGTTAGTTGGAATGTTCGAAGCGTAGCTGGAATCTGAGTGGCGACTGCTCTGATTGGACCGACTTCAGCGGTCATCGTCGCCTGTTCCATGTCTGTTGTCGGGACTCTCAGAAACACGAAGACAATGAGACAGAGCACAAGACTCATGCAGAGACAACTCTTCTTCGCTCTTCTTCTCCAGGTATCTTCTCACCATAACAATAGGGTCTACAATAGTTACTGTCTACAATTAACTCTTGTTGAAGTGATGCAAAAAAAGTTTTTTTTTTCTTCAGACAGGCGTACCCGTTCTCTTCTGCTACATTCCGCTCTCGCTCATTACCTCTGACAGGTTATTAATCAGTATTGTTATTATGTGCAACTTAACCCACCGAACATCCTCATATGTCTTTTCTCGGGACCGTGTCAAAACAGCAACGACGTTTGCGCAAAGATCCCATAACTTTGTTCAGGGTGATCGTACCGGTTCAACCAATATTCCGCGTGATTCCTCTCATTGAGATGAATTGAACCATATAGGTTTCGCAGTTCTTGGACAGCAGGCAAAAAAGTTGAAAATTTGAAATTTTTAAGCTTCAGTCACAAAAGTATTATCGTTGGATAGATCTTGTAAAGAGAAATTGATTGGTGCTAATTTTATCCGTCTGCGATAACAATGAAGAAAGTTACGACACTTTTAGCGCAAATGTCGTTGCTGTTTTGACACGGTCCCCTTTTCTCGCATAAGAGAGGCGAATAATTTGCAGGCCTTTCAATGGGCAGCTCTGGCGACATTTTGATAATGAGCACGTCGATCTTCCCCGTCCTAAATTCCATTCTCATCATTCTTTCTGTCTCGTGCTACAAGAGAACAGCCAGGAACATGTTATGCTGCTGCGCTCCCTTCTCGTCCCCCATTCAATCTTTAACATAACAACTGCCCTATTTAATTTAATTTAAAAATTCATCTACATTAATTCATTACATAATCACTCAACTTATTACATCAACATATTTACATATATATATTACCGTGCAAAATCAATTAACTTTTGGTTTTTTGCAAAAATTTTTTTGTTTTGCTAGTTCAAAACTGGCTGAATTTTTGTGCATAATTGGCATGTTTCGCATCTTCTTTGTGATTTTGATTCTGAATGATAAATGGTGAACTATCATCGCAGATGATTTGGAACTAATCTTGACTCGTTGCGGGCACGAGCCGTAAGAACTGCTCGATCCGTCTTCAATGGCCAGAGCAACAGAAAATGAAAGATAGATAGAAAAGCAACAGACAACGGCAAAACATTCAGCACGAGCCGAGACAGGGCAAGTATATGAGTCATTTTCCAAAATTGGAATGGAAGCATGAGACATAAAGGAGTCATAAAGCTGATGAGTATGAGAATGGAAAAATGGAACGATCGAAGGAAAAGCGCTCTGTGGTGACCCTTCTAAAAATTAATATTTGCATGATTAATGCTTCATTTCTTGCCAACTGAGCGGCTTCACATGACAGAAAATGTATATACTTTAGCCATATTTAGCATTTCAGAATATTACCGTTTCATAACCCAAATGGCTGAATGCGTTCAAGGAAGGAACAATTACTGACTATTATATGATGTGCTCTTCAGTATCTTTGCATCATTTTCTTTTCGCATTCTTTAAAGATGTAAATATTCCGTGAATACATAGAAATTTAAACTTTTAATCAATTAATTTACAGATGTCTTTCAAAGCTAGCGAAGTCTGTTGTGAAGATGGTGACAATGCCACAATTTCATCAACTGCCAACTCGACCGCTTCACTGGTCAGAATATATGGCGGAATGCGTTTAATGAGATATGGCAATGACTGCCAAGTATGGACTTACAATAGTAAATGATATTAGATGAATGGCAACTGTAAATTATAGGAAGTTGAATCACGATTATCACAAGGGCGGCCACTTGTTTCGTTGACGCTCCTCACTGCTTATGTGTTCCTTAGCATCTTTGACCAATGCATAACAGCTGGTATCTTTGTTGTCTTTACTTACAATTTGTACTCGTCATTTTGGTCGCGCTTCAAAGTAGCAACAAAACACGATTTTAAGGAGGACGATCACAGAAAATTTAGTGCAGGTTCGAAATGCCGCGTCCACCCCGCGTTCTCGCGTCCTATTTCACAGGAAGCATAACCGCTGCGTGAAAATACATTGTACGCGCGAATGAGCCAAAGGGCGTCGATAATTTGAAATCTCACGTACATAATTGTCTGCGATCGCCCTCCTTTAAGAAATTTCTTAGTTATTTAATTAAATTACGTGATAAAACGTGACTGTCCAGGCGTGCTTCCACAACTGCAGACATTTTATGGAATCTCGGAGAGCACGGGCGGCGCTCTTCAGCTAGGCTACATTGCTGTCTTCATCGTAACTTCCATGGCAATCGGTTGGTCGGTTGATGCTTTCTGAATACGTACTCAAATAATGTTGCAGCTTCACGCGTTTTCTGAATGCTTCTTATATTCTTTCTCATGTTTTCGATGCGAATATTACCTTTAATGCTACCAAAACCACGCTTCTTTTCCTGGAGTGACAACAATTTGAACAAACTTTTTCTACTATCTTGCAAACTTTACGCAGATTATACTTTTACAGTTAGACCTCAATCTTTCATTCATATTTCGATTTAAAATGTGTTGTCGGTTACAGGAGCAATGGGTGATGAAGTGAGCTCGCGAGAAGTGCTGCTCTCCACGGGAGTTCTCTTGGGTGCATCATCGCTTGCATCATCGTTCATTCCACGTCATGTTAGATGGGCAGATAATCATCCAAAACAAACATAAACACATTTATATGTTCATGTGAATACCCAAAACGTTTTTTGAGAACAAGTCGAAGAGATAAATACTGGTATATAGTGAATACTGGCTATAATTTGCAACGTGATTGCTTGTGTTCGCCTAATTAAACAAGTCACAGCTCTTCTGGCTGTTCTTTATTCTTCGCTCGCTTCCGGGCGCAGGGCTAGCGGCCATTAGCAACCTCGGTCCAACTCTCATTGCTGAGTACTTCGACGGTTTGTAAACTATTTTCCATTCTTGTAGTCAAAAGATTTTAAACGCTAAATACATACATATGTATGTATTTGTTACATTCTTATTGCACCAGCTTTCTCGACCGCACGACAGTACCTCATAAGCTCTTCTTCTAACGTAAATCACATAATTGTACTCAAGTAGAAGAACTATTCCTAGGATGACTCGTTTTAAGAGTATTTAGGTATTTTTAAAACTATTCTTTTCTTAATAAGACAATTGAAGAGGGAACTCGTGGCTACGCTCTGATGATCTTCTTTTCGATGACTGTCTTTGGAGGGTGAGTACTTCTCGACTTTCAATTTTACTATGTATTGTTTTAAAGTAAAATTGAGAGATGTATAGTGATAAAAGAAAGTGTAATACATTCTTCTCTATGGCATTAATGACTTGAGAAATCATATTTCTTTGGTTTTATAGATCACTTGGCATCGGCCTCGGAGGCATCTTCGTGGGTCTCGGAGACGACGGATGGGCGTGGTCGCTGAGGCCGGCGGCTCTTGCTATCGTGCCGGTTCTCTTTCTCATGGCCGTATTTTTGACGGTTAGATAGGGAAAGATCCATAAAGAAGATCA
Source organism: Allodiplogaster sudhausi (assembly GCA_945643635.1). Lineage (NCBI taxonomy): Eukaryota > Metazoa > Nematoda > Chromadorea > Rhabditida > Diplogasteridae > Allodiplogaster > Allodiplogaster sudhausi. The sequence continues at coordinate 1,583,606 of CALZFC010000243.1, forward strand.
AAGTAGAGGAATCAACTTATCTAGACGGTGGTCACTTAAATTATTTTCAATATAGGAGGTAAGCGAACAAATACACTGAATACAGGTATACAAGTGTGAATTAAAATACGACATATTAAATTCGAGGCGGCAGTTAACATCACAAACGCTTGTTTTACTTTTAGACCAATGCCTTTTATTTTAATATATTAACACAGCCGGAAAGAGACAGAAAGAGTTACAACATTCTGAAGACATCCTCAGGAGCGTAGGCAGTCATCGGCGGAAATTCGACCGAGCGTTGGCAGCGTCTGCCGAAATTTCAAAGCTGTCATGGGATGGTTAGCATATAATTTTTTTCTTGTTTTACTACGTAAATGTAGGTAATTAAAAAGTTAAAAGAAAATGTAAAAAAGGGAGAAAAAGATAAGGGGACAAGTGAGCGATCCACTTTCGCCTCGCGAATTGCCGATCAATTTTTAAGAGTGTAGGACTTTGTAGCTGGACTTTCCGGCTCATGGCTCTCGGTTCGATTTCGTCCAACTTTTATCTTTGTGCCATGGTATGGAATCTTTCAAATCATTTTTTTAAATATAATATACTGAGTATTGAAGAAGGATATGCTTAAAAAACACACAACAAAATAAAAAAAGGTTTCTGTAGACCTGGTGGATACAAGAATCAATGAAAGCGCACAGTAACTCGACAACGATCTACCACAACATATCATTCGATCAGTGCGTTAGTCGTGTATTCATAAGCACTCGTATAGGTGGCATGTATATTATCCTATCTAATTGTAAGCAAACTGTAGAACTAACATAATGCAACTTACTTTTTGAAGAGCAATGATGATTCAAATCATTTGCTGGATCATAGCCTACATTGTTGGCTCGATTTCCTTTGTCACAATTGTAGTGGTTAGTTTAATCGTCTTTCTACCTAAAATTGTAGTTTTTATATGAATAATAAAAAAATTTCATTTAACTATTAATTCAAATATATTTATTTAAAAAAAATTGATAAAAATAATTGTAAAACCCACAAAAAAAAAAATAGAGGATGAAAAAAGGGGTTTTCTTCGCAAGCGCTGGCGGGCTGGTACAGGGCCCTTTCGACACATCCGAACACGCAACGCGCCCATTCTCACTCTCGCTGCGACCGCGATCCTCTGTGCACCCGCCAGGTTCGCCTTCCACGATCTCATCCAAGTCGACATCATTGCAGCTTCTGTCAGTCCTTCTTCTTTTCGGCTTTCAGCTATATTTTTGCCGTGTTTTGCTGTGGTAATTCTTTGCCGTGACCGGTGGAAAATAAGAGCACTCACAAAATCGATCACCAAACCTGCATTGTTTTGTGTCGATTTGATGCTCATTTTTAACTGTGTTCTCCCAGGTCGTCAACTCCTCGGCAGCTTTGCTAAAGGCGCTCTATCTCCGCTCACTTCTGACGTTATTCTGGTATGACTTCGCGGCGTTTTAAAGAATCATTTAAAAAACATTTTTTTTATTTTAAAATTGAAACGTATATTTTAAAAGGCTATTACTATGCCTTATCGGCGAACTACAGCCAATGCACTTCTGAACATTCTGGTAAGTGTGACGTGCGCTGCACCCGCGCCATATATTACAGGGCTGGTGAGCTATATTAATAAATATTATTTATTAATTTTTTCATTGTGTTTTAACATTTATAGTCATACCTATTAGAACATTGCCCTCTCATTATATCTATTGATTTATATTAGAAAAACGGCTAGTTTGCAGATTATTGATGTTTTCAAAGGAGTAGACGATACTCCCGCGTCGAAGAGCTTTGCTATGAAAATGGTTTGTGTCTAACCGTTGTTCTATACACATGAATTGGTTATTCTAATATTAAACTTCTCATTGAAATGTAAGATGTAATTATTTTTCAGGAACATTTTAAAAGTTTTTAATTAAATATAGGCCCTCGATATTGCTGGTGCGATCGGCGCAGTAAGCATCGTCATCTTTCTAATTGCATTGCATTTCTACCGCGCCGACTTGGAAGCTGTTGCTTCAACGTTGAGCAGTGAGAAGAGCGAGCAGAAATGAATCGAATTACTTGACAAAGTTAATGATACATCGATAAAGTTTTTAATGCTATACTTGTTGTTCTTAACGAAATAATAATGTCTCATTGGCCATTAAACGGGAGAAGGAGGGGGGGGGGGGGGTGACTCCCTGTTATAGTACTCTTTGCTACTTAATTAATGTTATGATAATACAAAATAAGGGTCCTCATCTGGGGTCGAACCAGGTACCCTCAAGATTCCCAGTCGATCTTTTTCGCATCACTCCGCGAACACTGCATCACCAAAGACTCTGGCCTCTCAACTACTAATGAGTCACTTTTGCGTTTCGTTATTCATTAATCCTGAAGCCGCCCTTATGAGATGAAGAAACTGTCGTTTGAAGATTAAACCTAGTATAGGCGCACTTCGAGACCACTCGGGCAGAATATGCATTATACATGTTACGTCATTCTTTCAATTGCCATTTCATATTTAAGAAAGCCTTTCAAGCTTGCCACCATTGCAGTTGCACAATCAGAGTAAGCAATCACTGTATATTATAAGAAGGCATACAAAGTACAACATATGTATGAGTCAGCCAATATATCTCTAAAAGTGTAAATATAGGCTCTTCTCTCATCTCTCCATCTCCAACAGCCGTTCTTGCGTCGCCGTGTGTGCCTGCAATCCATATCAGCACAGCATATGGAGCCTTACCACCTCCAAGGGAACCTCGTCCACCAAATCTTCAGAAATTTGCCACTCCCGTTCCGTCGATGTCGCAAGCTGTCTGTTGCCCTTTTCCCCTTCCCCTTCCCCTTTCATCACACTTGCTGACTCACCATTTTTCTATTGAATATTTTTAATGTCGTCACATCTTAACGATAACACCTTGGAAATACATAGCGAATACAACAGTTTTCCTTCCATCTCACCACTCACAATCAATTTTTTTTGCAATACCCGCATCCACTTGTATGCCATTTCAATTGACTTCTATCGAACCTCCAGAAGAGCGAACTTCTGCTATTAAAATGCTTCATGCATAAATATATTTATTTATTTTCTTTCGGCCTCTTTCGCCAATTTTTGAGTGTTTTATGGTTTCTGGCTTGAATATTACTGTTCTGAGTGAGATGAGTAGAAATCGACTCACTTTTCGAGTAGAAATCGTTCATAATTTGTAAAAAAAAAAAAATAAATAAAAAATTAACCGGTGACTTCGTCTCAGCATGTCCTCGATTGTTCTCGAACTCGTACTGATCACCGCGGAATTCCTTGCCATCTCTGCTTCTCGATCAAGCCAAAGCAATGGAACACTTTATACATCCGCGATGTGGCAAGCATCAATTTTTTTACTACGATGTTTTTTTATTTGGAACTTTCATTAGCCGGCCTTGGAGTTGGATTGCTTACCATTCGATTTTCAGTGTGGAAGGAGTAATGTTCTACTCGAGTGAAATGGATGCCTTGGCTCGAATTGCCTGTCCCGGCTGCTCCCTTGAAGGAGACTGCCAGGCTCAAGAAAGAGTTAGCCTCTGCTTCAACGACTCCTCAATTCTACAAGACGTTCTTCCTCAATTAGGAAACATCACTTCTCAATTGTACTATTTTATTATTACCTTCCTCTAAGCTGAGAACTCTGTAAAACGTTTTAATTTGAAAGTGAAATTCGAAAACGGTTTTCATTGGAGATTGTACTGGGTGTGCGCGACGGGTGAGAGCTGCGGAACTGCGTCGTGCCTTCCAGCAAAGGCAACGATGAAGCGAGGATCTCTTCTCGATTTCTTGCCTCCTTCCTCATTACCGAATTATCAAGTAAAGTACCCGGGTAGTGCCGTATCATATTGATCTTGGCTATTGCATGAATTCCTCCAGCAAGGAACCATTTTCAGGAAGGAGATGCACTGACGAACCTCGCTCAATCGTTTAGTATTTATATTCCTGATCGGCCGCTTTTGTCTGCTTCGTCACATCCTATTGCAACATTCCTTGTTATGATGTGGCTTCTGTATGTACATCTGACATACGAATAACAGACATTGTGTCTTTAAATGATACACATTTACATATCGATAAACGTCCAAGTCGTTGATAAATGTCCAAATCTTCGAATAAGCGGGAGGCGTCTATTCCAAGTCTTCGATAGATGTCGAAGTCTTTGATAAACGTGTGGTGTTTACTTCAAGTCTTTGATAAATGACATACATTCGTCATTAAAATATCTAAAGTACATATTTCTCAGGAAATGGACATGAATGATGCCTTTGAAACAGAAAAAAACAATTCGATTGCCGCTTGCAGCTCCTTGTCTACTGGGAATAAAACTTACCTTTGACAGACAATAGAAGTATGTAATGGGTGTTTGCAGTAATGATATTGGGAAGGATAGACAGGGAAAGAGACAGGAGCGATAACGAAAGTAAGTGCGAAAGAGCTAAACAAAATAGAGATTTAGAGGTAGCAAGAAAGCGAGAGAGAGAGAGAATAACTTGATTTGAGAAGTTGTAAACATACGTACTGTTATATTGAATGCCCCTGACTTCTCAATCTGGAGCTCCGTCTTCTTCCTGGAATGCAGAACAAAAGAATTTTGGAAGCGGACATGGAAACCATTTGATCTCTGTTGCTTGAAGGCGAAATGTTCAGTATTCCTTCTTGACTTCAGCCACCGTTCACAAGCCAAGACTTCGTCTTTAGGTCTGCTTCTCTCGTCTATTATAAAGGCATGCGCTGTAAAGGCATGACAACTCATATGCACAAAGTGACCGGGACAGGCAATTCGAGCCAAGGCATCCATTTCGCTCGAGTAGAACATTACCCCTTCCACACTGAATAGTCAAACACATAGGCTTCTTTAAAATTAAATTAGCTCTCAACGGTAGTTCTTCACATCTTAGTACCATGTATCGATAGCGAAAAGCAAATGAATTGCTGATCACTGACTTTTTTTGAAATTCCATAAAAGTGGACTGAGTCTAAGCGTTCTTCTATAGCAAAGCAATTGGCCTTTTTAATCTCACTTTTTCTTCAAGCATCGTTCTATGAACCGTGGTTTCTTCTATCCAATATCCAGTATGTGTTGATATCATCAAGTGATCCAATCTGTGTTTGTAAAAAAAACTATTGACTTATCTTCGGCTCGGTAAAGTGATTAATTATCTGTATCTTTTTGGCTCTACATCAGCTTGGTACCGTTATTATCACTTTTCTTATACATACTTCATGCATGCCTCTGTTTCTTATTATGGCTCTCTCTCTCTCTCGTTACTTGCAGTCTCTCCACATCTTGGCAGCAATAAGTCTTCTAACAATCATCGCTACTCTCGCCTATCTCCGGTTCCACCGCTGCGACCTAAGCAAGCAGAGAAAGAAGGAAACGAACAACGAGAATAGCCATTTAACTTTTCTTACTCTTAATTTAATATTACTCTTTTGCTTTCCACTTTAGTATGTATGTACATATATACAAATTTGTAAGCTTAGCTCACCTTTTCAATATACATAACTATTTTGTTAAATACATATATGGTAAATTGCAAACGCTATTATCGCCTACAGTTGCCAGCTTCTGTGATTTCATTATCGGTCAATCTTTGTTATCAGCACTCGTGCTTATATGAGTATGTACATAGTATGTATGTATTTACATATGTATGTATGTACATAGTCAATTTTCCGACAAACAAATAAAGCCTTGTTACATTACTTACTTATTGCAAAGGCAAGGCAAGTCATGAAAACACATATCAGTATTGCTATGCTCGATGTCTTTCATTGCTGATATTGCTTTATTGTTGTTGCACAAGCAACTCGAGACTCTTGATGTGCAGCGTTGTTATTGTTATTACAAACATCACAATTCAGGTCAGAAGCATGACACAGAATACAAATACTCATGGCACTCTTCCAACTATTACCGCGACACTTCTGCTAAATCCATCGAAGGTATTGTTCCTCTTATTTCCTAATACATACATATGTACATACATACATATGAATATCGAGATGTATACACATTCATATGTATTTTCATCATGATATTTTTCGCCTATTGACATAAGTTTCTGTGGCAACAATGCACGTTGAAGACAAAAGGAAAGAGCAAAGGGTGTGATTTCAATGACTGCTCTCACATGCTCTCTGAATGCAGCAGATTAGGAAGGAAAACAGCAAAAACAAGAGAATGTTGCGATGGCCTTTGCACGAGAGAAGAGAAAGAATTGTATTCACAGGTGACGCCTTTCTATCGATTTTCCCCGAAAATAAACACTAGAGAAAGGTGTCACTTATGCATGCAGTTCCTTCGCTTCTCTCGTCGACATGTACATATGTGCATATAAATGTAATTAGAGTTCTTTATCGTTCGTTCTTGCTGTTTCGATTGCCATATTAGTCTTAAAATAAACATACTGCTTCTATGACCAGTAAGCCTAAAAATATTTCCAGAGATTAAAAGATTACTGAACCTGCAACACTTGCAAATTCCGAATTCTGATTACATTTATCTGTATGTACTTTCATATGTATGTACGCGCGATGTTTAGCAAGATAGATTTTGAGCCTAATATTATCTATTGACGGAGAGCAACTCTCATGTATGAACATGTATGGAGATATGTTTGGAATATTATCATATCTGCGCTATTCCATTAGTTCCATCTCGAAGTCCATAAAGTACTGCATCCTCCAGTCCTTTATAAGTCGCCCCAAATGTGTTCTAATGATTAACTCGTGTGCTCACTCATACACGATAATTTTCACGGAAGCTTTTATTCTATTCTAATTTGATATTAATCATAGAGAGCAATGACATGAAAGTTCTGCAGAATTCTTCTTTTTCTGTCACATATGAATGCATATACATTTGAATGCCTATAAAATTAAAAAGTTTGAAATATGCAGATAATAAAACTTTTTTAAACAAGATAATGTCGTGATGGCCTTTGTTCGAGAGAAGAGAGCGAATTGCATTCACAGGTGACGCCTTTCTGTCGATTTTCCATGAAACAACACAAACGAGTTGTTTTCTCTCGCCATTGCTTTTCCTTGGCATTTTCATCTTTCCTAAAATAAGCATCTAGTTTCGGTGAGTTGACAGCCTGAAAACGTTTCCAGACTAGACGATTAGTCAACTTTTCTGCAACACTTGCTTCCTTTTACATTTATGTGTATGTACGCGCGATAATTTGCAAGATCGAGAGTTTAATTTATTTCGAGCCTAAATTTAGTCACGGACAGATAGAACGTAAATGGGGATATATCACGTTGGAAATTTTTTCATGTCTGCACTAATCCCTCACAATCAGCACATCCCAAAGTATGTACGTAAAGTACTCCATCCTATAGCCTATTTAAATGCGAAACCTCATGTGTTACTACAGCTCAACGACGTGCGTTAATATGCAAGGTCGAGAGTAGGAGTTTATTTCATACTGATTATGTACCAATAGAGAGCAACGACGTGGAAGTTCTGCAGAATTCTTCTTCTTCTGTCACGTCAACTGATCTAGAATCCGTCCGTTGCATCTAAAGATATTTATGGCCTCAATAACTTCACAAAGAGATGTATTGAAAAAGTTCGTAACAGATATACAAATCTTACATTCCCAATTTTTTTTTATTATACTGATCAATTTGAAGACTAATTTAAGATCGACGACTTTCTGCATGTCATTGTGAAGTGTTTCTTTTGAAATGTTATTTGGTAGAGCTTCATTAATTGTAGGAGAAAAGTTGCATCTCGCTGGCCCGGAGGCTGCTCTGCCTGCTCATTCTGACTGTCTACTTCTTCATCGCATTCTTTGATCGATTTGTTACGGCTGGTAAGTCTTTCAGAGTGTGTCAATGATATCAATGATATAGTTTTATTTTGCTAGAAAATTAATTTCATTGAAACGTATAATAATTTTCTCCGGATATAATAATTACTAGCTTGTCATATCTCGTGGCACATTGATAGGAGTGCTTCGACATCTGCAAGAACTCTATATATAAAACAACAAACAAGAAAAGCACATCAGCGTCGAAATATTACGAGAAAAAATGATGAACGACACTAGTACGAAGGTTCGTTCATCATTTTTTTTTTAAATGTTCGTCGATGATTAGAGAAGTAAGCTTTAGCGTGGAACAGTGGAGAGAAACAGACAAACATGCTCCCCCATTACTCCAAAAACTCTCCTACTTTTGCACACTATTTCTCCAGCGATGAACGTTCATCGCTGCTTCCATCGCGCAGCGCTGAGCGAAAATGTTAAACGCTCGAAAATGTTCGACGAACTCCCGTGTTTAAGCATATAAATGTTCAACGATCTTTCATATCTGCGTTCATCTCTTGTTCATCTAACGTTCGTCCATCTTCGATAAGATTACATGTGCGGCAGATGTTCCCGCTCTTCTTCGTTCTTCGCTCTTTGCCAGCCCTTTCTTTAGCGTCGTGTACATCAATCGGTCCAGCTCTCATTGGAGGCTACTTCAAAGGTGTGTAGTGTTTTTTGGACAACTTTGTCAATTATAATTACTTAAGTTGTCATTTTGTAAACTAGTAAACAAGAAAAGTTCCATAAAACAAACAAAGTTGGAAATTAGAAAACGTTTAACTTTCTTCTTATTTAGACGAATTCGCCCGCAGCTACGCGATCATGTTCTTCTTCTCCATCGTTCAAGCTGCTGGGTTACATGTCGTTTTATTTGTGGGCGGTGTGCAAAAAGTCCCTGTTGTTCGTTTGAGTCGGATTTTACAGTGGATTGGTCGGTTTATTTTTAAAAACAATTAAAGTCTTAAAGATTTCTTCTAATATTTGCAGTGTGGCTGTGATGTTCGGATCTGCTTTCGATGCGGATAACTTTGAGTGGGCCCTGAGGGCCGCGCCCCTTGCACTCCTTCCCGTTCTGCCGCTTCTCTGGTTCCTCTTACCGGTAAATGCCACATCATCCTTTATTATAACTAACAACTTTCAAACATTTCCTTAAAATTAATACATATTTATATTTTATTTTTGATTTATTTCCTATAGCATATTAAGCAATACAAGTCTTGTCAGAGTGAGCAAAATGTGGCAGAGAAGCGTAGTGATGAATCAAAAAGTGGCGAGATTCTCACGCGATTCATGGATCTTCTTCGCTGGTTACTTCCTTTTCTCGCCTTTTTAGTAATAAATTTTCTTTTTAGCACTGTTCATTTAAAGTATAAGATCATTGTTTAAGTGAAAATATAAGGATACGGATAGATAAATGGAGGGATTATAAAAGAAATTGAAAAATGTCTGTCATGTGTAGATCATTCCTATTTAGCAAGACGTTCTGCCTCGTGACCCTCGGAGTGGCGGCTGCTGATTTTTATCTCGCTGCACAAGTCCGTCTTCATCTCATATGCTCTTTAGCAATTCAATGATTCTTCGAAGTAACAAAACTGGAATGGCGAAGTCACGCCTTACATTGCACCAAGAGATAATAATTTTTTTTTGTAAAACAATCTCTGTTGTATTACAGAGTGATCCAATTGCAGTTCGATTCATATTCGGTTGCATTAACAATAAGTGTAAATATCAAACTGTAAATATTGTTTCTATTCGATATGTCGTATGTCTTTGCCCAAATAAAAAAATATTTTCTTCCAGAGCTGGTGGTTCGCAGCCTTCACAGAAGCGGCCATGAACAGCACGCACTTTTCTGAAGACATCAATCACGGCCTTTCATTTGTCCAGTCAGTTTATTCATTTTCACATTTTTATATTCTGTTTAATTTAGTTTCTATTTCAAAAAATTTATCGGCTCGCTAATATTTATTTATTATCTATCAATTTCATTCAAATTTTCTTAACATTATAATTTAATATAAACCTCCCTTGAGAGCTGTGACTTTTCAAGGCGTTGCTGCCGTTGTCGGCGGCGTCATCGGCTCGATTTTCACTGTTATTTTCGCCGAGGTGACTTTTTCGAAATAAGTTTATTATTTTTATATTTTCATTTTGAATTATAGGGCAATATTTACATTGATGCGTTAACAAAGTAGACAAATTGAGCGTTGGCGCTCCGGCTGGGGCCCATTCCGCAGTATCCGAACGGTGCACGCTCCATTGCTTACGTTGTCTGTGGCCGCACTCTTCTATGCAGCTATCCAAGTTTGCCTATCATCGTTTCATGGCAGTCGACATCAGCTGGGCAATTGTTGGCCCATTATGTTATTTAATTTGTTTCTATTCAAAAAATTTTTCACTTTATTATAAATTAAAATTAACAAACTATATTGCTTAACCTTCCGCATCTTCCTTTCTTCATTTTATTTAATAAATTAGTTTGCTAAATGATAATAATTAGACATGCTATCGATATGCAGATTGCAATAGTAATTGGTAATTGAGGCGGCTTACTTCTTCGGTTTCGCTGCAAACGGTGGTCTCTTCTCGCTCACGAATGATATTATTATGGTCAGAATATAAGTTATTTGTTATTGCCAGCTTACGCAACAGTTTCTTGCCAAAGATAATTTACGTGCATAATTATAAAAAGGCCAAATTAGGAAATGTTTCAGGAGATGAAAAATAAATAATGAACTCTTATAATGTATGTATAGGCTGTACTCCCTTCATCTCTCCACACAACTGCCATTGCTTTCTATACAATAACGTACTGCATCACGAGCGAGGCGCTCGCGCCCTATATTACTGGATCGGTTAGTGAACATTTCTATTAAACGCGCTTTTAGCACATCGTGTTAGGCCGACGGTCCTAGGATGTAAAAAAGCTTCTAAATGAATGGAAGCTGTTATCAATTCTATTGACATGACAACAATGACATTGATAATAATAACGCAAAGATTTCGTTTAGCTCATCGAGCATTTCAAACACGGCGATAACAGTCCAGCGAGCGTATTCGAAGCTGCGAAAACTGTAAGCCAGTTCTTATTTAATAATTATGATATATTATAATTTTTTACGATTATATTTTTAGGAACAGCATATTAGAAAGTTGATAATTCTATCTATTATTCATATGTAAGGAGCATCCAACCCCGCAGCGAGTCGCTCATCCTCGCTTGAAGGGCCCTATCACTACATTGGCAATTGCCACTCCTTCCAGCATGCCCCCATAGCTCAGTGGTCTAGAGCTAGACGTCGCGGGTTCGAATCCGCTGGGAAGCAAACTTTTCGCCAGAGGCCTGGCCAGTGTACCCGACACATATATAGGCCCTCGACATTGCTGGTGGGTGCGATCGGCGCAGTGAGCATAGTCATCTTTCTAATTGCAATTCCTTTCTACCGATCGGACTTGGAAACGGCAGCTCGGAATAGTGAGAAGATCGAACAGCAGTGAATCAAAGGGTTACTCGAAATAAATTGTGCATAGATATAAAATTCATTCTCACATTTGTTTTATAAAAATATTTGTATTTCATTGGATTTTGTTGGACATTGGACAAAAGAAAACTTTTCTGTTTCTTCAACATCCAGAAAACTCATTTATAGTAATCTGCATTTCACAAGATTGGATTCTATCTGAATAATGTGATTTTTTTGAGCTAGGAATCAAGGCAATATTTCCTTTTCATCACTTTGTCCCACCTCTTCCTCTCCCAAGAATGCTCCTCCACTCTACCGCTTCTCACTCTCTCTGTTTCGTCTCGCCATCCTAAGCCCTCATCATTTTTTAGTCTCAAAATAAAATGGTTGATAAGATAATTGTTGAGGCCTTCCCACCGCCCTGATTTCTCCGTCGTCGTTAATTGTGGCGTCTTCGGAGTGTGTGTATCTTTCCTTCGTGCTCAGCTCTCAATACAAATTCCAATTCTAGCATTCTCTTCAGATTCTTTTTATTTAGCTAAGATCATAGTAAAAACAGCTTTAAAAAATCTACCGTAGTTTATTTGTTGGAACCACAGGACGGATGGCGAAGTACCCGAGAAAAGAGCTATCAAACAAAAGTTACCAGCGAATTCCCTGAATACCCTGCGCTAAAAATATAAAAAGAATATCTAAAGCACGGGTTACAGGGTATAATGAGGAATACAACATAATCACATTGTCATGTGCAATAGGAATGGAAATAATACTGATAAACAATCTGATAAAAGGGAAGGAGTACTCAACGAAAAGCATTTTTTTCTTTTACATTGTAAACACGATCAAATCTTTTAACCATGATAAATGCTTAACAAAACCCGCATTCTCTTGCATAGCAAGAAATGAATTTAAAATTGCAATTTAGTCAATAAAAGTTGCTGACTAAATGAAGAATTTTTCCGAAGCGAGGTATTTTATGAGAAGCTAATGGTAAGGTTTTGCAATAGTCAATCGCTATTTGCTCGTTATCGATACCAGTTAAGCAATGCTATGTCGTAATAAGTTATATCGGTTGGCGAGGCAACTTTTTTCAAACGGAAGAGCAAGCACACTAAAACTCTCGAAATTTTTCCTCTCACATCTCACCGTCGCTACTGCTCAAGGAGAGGAGGCCCAAACTTCCTGTGGGAGCTCCGCACAATCGGTTGGCCCGATCGGCAAAAGCTCCATTCTTGATCTCGACGCTTTCTACAAGTACAGCTATTAATTTCTATTGCATTTACACTTAATAGAATAAATATCAAAATCAGTCATAGTGGTTGTTGTTTTTTCTCTCTTTTTGATGCAGAACCTGATCGGCGAAGAAGTATCCAATTCAAGAAAAATTAATTAAGAGTCGCTGTTAATAGCAATTCTACAAGAAACCTGGTGCATCGATCTCGTCTTCGATTTCAGCAGAAGGGAGTGCTGTGTACGGATTTCCGGAGGACGCAGACCACGTAGGAGCCTGAATAAGAAGATGTCTACGGATAGGGACAGATAGAAAAAGGAACAAAGAGGAGCTTGAGCATCAGTGTGTCGTGATCTTTTTTTTAATCGTTTCCTTGAAGAGAGTGCGATAGAGAGAGAAACTAGAGAAAGATAAGGAGAGAGGGAGAATAGAGATACAAAAAAAGGATATAATAGACCGATAAGAAGTACATACATATGTATATAAAGTGATACCTCAAAAAATAAAAAAATAAATCACCTCCATAATAAGAGTGCGTCGCGAAGCATAGCAGAACACGGAGCCGACGAGGAGGACGGCAGGGATTACAAAGTAGAGAGCGCTCAGCGAATCCTGTCACAGTTTTCTTCTTTAAAAAATAATAAACATCCAGTTATAATATTTTACTATTGCTATTATATTTTTATTACTTTTAAATTTCACACCTCGAATTTTAAAGACAGTTTAGACAATTGAAGACCAGATTGAAGACCAATTAACCGCAGAACCCGCCCTCTCTTTCCAGGTCCTCGACACTGGCTTTTATTACTTGATTAGAACTAAGCACACTACTAATTTAAAAAAAAAAACCACCTTCGGCCGAGCCATTGTGCTGGTTTCAGGAGGCCGCTTCAGTGCCATGGACACTAAAACAAAAATACTATTATTATTAATTTAGTGGTAAGGAAAATTCTTTATTCAACATATTACTTACCGTAATCCCGGAGTGAAACGCCGGCCCATACATCACGAGAATGGCTCTCATTTCGGGCGCGTTTGGGTCATGTCCATGAGTAGAGGAGTGTAGCTTCTCCTTGTGCTCGATTACACAGCGAGGAGGCAGATATGTAGTTAAAGAAAGAAAGAAAAAAAGAAAGAGATTTTGGAAACAAACTCGGCGTGCTTCCTGTTGTTCGGATAGATCATGTTTGTGGAAATTTTCTAGTCCACAAGCGGTTTTCCAACTACAAAATCTTGGACGCACATGATTTGCTCCGGGTCAACAATCTTAAAATTCAATCTACATTTTTATGACATACGGTAATGGGGCGAATCACTCTTATCCCTGAAAGGTAGATTCACATTTTTCGTTTACGTTTAAAAATAAAATGGGGTTGAGAAGAACCTATGTACATCAAGTTTCTCTTACCTCAGCATGACCATGGTCAGCAGTGAGGATAATGTTCGTGACACCGAGAAGGCCTGAAAGTACAGAATTGGGAAATCGGGAAGAGAAGAGAACACTGAGCTATTAAAAAGTTTGATAAAAGAAGCACATTGCAATATAAGTAAAGAGAGAGAGAGAAAGAGAGAAAACATCTTTGTCAGAGTGAACGGGTTACAGGGGGAAAAGCGCAAACGCACTTCCGACAACTCTAAAGAGACTAATGCTGATCTTGTATCAAATTCACTTAATTTGTTGAAGTATTGAGAAAAAAGCCTTTTTTTTAGCTTGTCTTAACAAATCTCCTTTAATAACAAATAAATAAATAAACTATTCATACGTTGTCAAGGAGGCTAATACCTTTTGAGTCCAGTTCCTGGAGGAGATAGGCAAAGAGCTCATCTAACTCGGTTAGTTTCTTCCGTAGAGCATTGTCAAAGAAGAAGCCATTCTGGTGCAGAGCGCCGTCTGGCTCAGCCACGTACCTGTAAGATCGATTAAAAGAAAATTAGTGGAAGTGAGATCAAAAATAAGAGATAGACAGGAAGATAATACATAATGTAAGGAAATGGTAGAATGAGAGAGAGAGAGTGACAGAGAGAGAAAGTGGGAATAAAGAGAATTGTGATTACCAAGCGAGAAAGTTGGTCGTGCCTGTAGCTAGCGTTGCAACGATTTCCTCAGCATCGACCTTCCACGTCGACAGGCTTCCATGATCTTTCCATGGCCTGAAAGAGGGAGCGATACAAACGAGTTGACAGAAAGTTGTTTTAGTTTGCCTAAGAACTTTAAAAAAACCATTTACAGTTTAAGGTAGTTTACACCGAAAATAGAACGATGGCCTGACTGACTTATAAAAGCTGACCCTTTTCGGTGTGCCCGGAAAGTTGGCATCGCCCATCGGCCAGAAAAACAGCGCAGAGCGACCGCCGTGCCTGTCGTTCGTCAGCCAGATTGGCTCGGCGCCTACCTGCGAATTAACAGAAAGATAATTTTTAGTGCGCTTCCGAATATGATAAAAATATATAGCTTACTGTAATTACTTGTTTTCGCCTACGGTATACGCACTAATATTACCAGTGCTCCTCTAGCGACGTGTTCACCACGCCTGCTTGCCCTGTGCGGTTCCAGACATCGAAACTGGAAATTAGGTTGAGTATTTTATGCCCAAGGAATCAAAAAATTTGTATATTATAAAAAAAATCATCCCTAGAAATAAATCCTTTTTAAGACTAACTACTCCTGCGTTTCCTTGTCAAAGAAGAAATTCGAGACAATGCCGTGAGTTTCCTCGTAGACGCCAGTTGAAATGCTAATGTTAACGTATTTTAGAGGGAAAAATCATAGGCAACTTACAATTAGCACTATATTGCGGCAAATTACTGAATAAAAGCCAACAGGTGTAATTACCATTAAAAACTACTAGTAATAAAACATAAGTCATGTTTACTCTACATGTGCTACTTTTTTTATTCCAGCGTAGATAATATTTAAAATTTAAAAAAAAACCTCATGTGATTAGGAGCCGTGTTAGAAATGTATTGTGACTGAGAGCCGTGCACAAACCAGCTACTCTTCTTGGCCCACGCCGTAATGGTTGGCGCCTAATAAGATATATTTATATTTATGTATATTTATTATAATACTACAGTAACAGACCACCATAGCTTAATATAGAATGTTTAGATGAAGCTAAAGGATTTCTTTCTTGAAATTTATTCAGGATATGAAACAAAATACCCTGGTTCCAATTGCACATTTACTTTTCCGATCAAATAAGAAATAAATTGGCTAAATATAAAAAGAACAAAAAGCTCAATGCGAAAACAGGAAAGGCAACCGTGGTCTTGTTGAGGAGATCCCAGCGAAATCCATCGAGCGAGATAAGAAGGAGTGGCTGGTCGATCGAAGGAGTTGCGGAGACCGCGAGGAGCGACGAGGAAGCTAAAAGGGCGTGCCATAACGCCAAGCTCATTTGCAACCTTCAAAATCCAATTGTAAGACTTTCAAATAAACACTAATACTTCAAAGGCGCAATTATTAATGCATGTCAACGAATGAAAAGAAAAAAAACTTGGCACAAGAACTTTTAATGGAAAAAGGCGATCCATTGCAAAAACCTTATTAATTAGACGAAAAACAAGCATTCAAAGTGGATACAACTTCAGGCACATCAATAGCAGCTAGACTACGCAGAAGAGAAGTAGAGGGTAAAACGTGGCAAATGCTGTGTGTACTTACTATGT
The DNA here is from genome assembly GCA_945643635.1 of Allodiplogaster sudhausi. Taxonomy (NCBI): domain Eukaryota; kingdom Metazoa; phylum Nematoda; class Chromadorea; order Rhabditida; family Diplogasteridae; genus Allodiplogaster; species Allodiplogaster sudhausi. Next base: position 1,599,809 of record CALZFC010000243.1, read on the forward strand.
ACACAGAGCAGGAACTTCGCTGCGAAAAACTCAACCCGGAACTAAAATGTCTCTTTCCCGTTACGTGCAATGTTAGCTTTGAATGCCCTGACAACGAATAAGCGGCGGAATTGATAGCCGGAGCTCTCGGCCACCTCTCTCTCTTGCTTACCATGCACTCTCTCTCTTTCACCCACCTTTCACTGACTCGTCAATCTTCTTTCTTTCCATATAGACACCGATAAAATGCAAAAAAAAATATGCTGCCAATTTCGTTTTAGCAGTATTTGTCACTTAACAATAATGTTATAAAGGTGCTAAAATTTCTGTTTTATAACAACCTATGTATATAATATGTAAATGAATAAATATACTTGGAAAAGCAAGTTGCATGTTCAAACTCTAAACAAGAACTCAATTGGGACATAATGGCTACCAATCACAAAATAGACTTCTCCAGAGCTTCCCAGAAACCCGGTATATTACGGCAGAATTTGTTCAGGTGCAGATCGTTTTATGTAAACGTCTTCTCGAGGTGGATTTCGCTTGAAAGCTGTGATTTAAGGCCACTATCGCATCCTCTGAATAGGTTGTTGGTTAATAGTTTGTTAAATTAATATTAAGATGCTTCTATCTATTCTTATAATCAGAAGAATAAGAAGATAGATTAGACAGTAAAACCTCATGTTAATTTGGTTGAAGTGCAGCACCTTGCTCCGTGTATGGAAGCTGCCGGCAGGTCAGAAAGCAGTACACTGGAAAGTGAAATGGCTATTTTGCGAGGAGAGAACTTGGACTTATGGCCTCAAGCGCTGAGGCATACTCGAGATAATATACCAATAGTGCTTCGGTAAATGCGCTAAATACGTGCGAAATTAGCCATATAATATGCCTTTATATTGAAAATTTAGCCGGATTAAAAAGAAAAGTGAGAAAGAGAGGGGAGGAGAAGTCACAGACAATTAGAGATAGGCTTTAGTCTCCTTTTAGTGGTCGCTCTCATGATAAATCAGCTCTCTTTCTCTCTCTCTCTCTCTCTCCCTCCCTCTTATATGATAGAAATATTTCTCTCCTTCTGTTCATCACCCAGTCCTCCGATTGCTTTCCATATCGTTCACTGTCGTGCTCTCGAATCCCCCGGGGGGAGGGGGAGGGCGACAGGAGAACAGAAGATGCCACACGAGCGAGGGATCGGGCGGCGGCCGAAGGAGTCGGCCGGCGGCGTCTCAATGGGAAAACGAATAATTTAAAAGGTTATTTATAAATGTTTTCTTTTTCTCATTCACACTTCAGAATGTAAGTCTCCGAGCACGCTTATCCCCCCTTCATACGCCCTCGTCGATGTATACCTCATCAAAACTTTGCGTTATGTCTCGCGGTGAGAGTGGCTAGTTGATGAATTTTCTATGTCGACTCTGAACAAAGCTATGACATTTAAAGTACTGCGGCGATTTTATGCCCCTTTGGACACTTCCAATCGTCGGCCCCTTCGAGTCTTTCCGACACTCCCTCTGTGCTGTCTTTACCCTCCCCATTTCACATTGTTTCGATTCGGCTCATTAAACCGAAAGTTGTCTGATTCCCATATCGACGCAATGAATATTTGTTAAATGTTAATCACGAATCCATAGTATTAAAATGAAAGAGGCGATATAAAAAGGAATAGATTTTTCCTCTCTTTTTGGTGTCTGCTCACGTAATCGCACTGAGCACTCGCACGACGTCCAACGGCTGCTCTTTCCGGAGGAATATCAGTACCATTACTTCATCGCTCCCACCCGCACGCCAAATACCGTATCCGGAGTCGAGGTAAACGACTGAACGGAGCTCACATCAGATGAGAGATTGGCGGATCATTCGCCGATCAATCCTATCTTATGAATTCACACTGCATCCTTGAAGAATTAACGGCCTTCACACATGTGCAGTAAATGAAAAATTGAACTTATCAGGAATACTACTTTATGAAGTGTTGTCATTCTCAATGGAATGGCAGTTAAAATAACAGGTTAAGTGGTGTGCATTTTGGTGTATATGAAGCCATTTTGCAGATGAAATTCTTCTTGTTTGAAGAGAATGGCTCGAATTTATATTTACATTTTTCTGAAGATTTTTTATCGTTACCAGTTGCAGATAATAATTTAGAGTGCGGAAAAAAAAGTAAAATGCTGATTTCCACCGGCTTACGATACACGACCCGTGCTTGAAGTTTGCACTTTTCTGAATTAAATATCTATATAAAATGAATCGTTAAGTTTTACATAGAACTAAAATAATAGAAATGATACATTAAAACGGATTCTAAACGATGAAGGGAATGCTGAAACTTAATTTTTGAGGATAAAAAAAATGGAAATTTGACTTACAAAGACGACTGCGCATTAGGAATGAAGGGAGACAAATGAAGAAGTTGAAGTACTCGCTTACGCAGCCCGCTGTTGAAGAGGAACATGAACACTCCGGGAGATAGAGACTTTAGATCCAGCAGCCAAAAGCCAAGCATTTCAAATTGAACTGTTATAATTAACCAGATTTTAACTTAAAGTCACTTTATTATTTAAGAGAGCCTCTCTGTAAGGATCAAGCTGCCCTCAATGGGGACCTGCCCCGGCGCAAAAAATTCCGATTCAGTTATCCAAAATTTAATTAGGGGTACCCATACGCACTGTAAGGAAAATTAGTTGATCAATTTTGTTATAAAATTTTTTTCCTTGTCTAGGCATGAAAAAGTAAGGAAAAAGTCTAATTCACCATAACTTTCTTTAATAGCAATATTTTTCAATTTTCTTTTTTTTATTGGCATCCCCGACCTTTTTGGCGGACGGATATTTTTTTTTCGATAGAGCGTAAAATAGCTATCGATTAATAGTTCAACCTTTAAAATTGGTTCAAGGAGTCTCGAGAAATGAATTTTAAAATGTAATTTGGGTGTATTGGTTGTGCACGTCGAATATCATAGGTCGCCGGTTCAATTCCGCGCGCATGCAAACCCTTTTGCGGGCTTTTACCACGGGAAATATGCAAAATAAACATCCGTTCTGACTTCAGGATGCTTTGTGGAGCAGAATGGTGTATTGGATGAGCAAGAAACATTAAGATTGAACGAAAAGTTGTAAAATGTGGATCTGTCAGTGTTGACGCGACAGCCGTGGGAAAATCGATATAGTCATTGGTAGGGACGTCCTATCCAGATGTAAAGGATGTATGCTGTAGAGAATTTTGTCGCGTACAGAATAGTGCTATTCATATTCTGTAGTCTTTGAATTTGTCGAAAATATAGCGATTCGAATAGTTTTAGGTAATTTTCTGTCCATTTTAGAAAAATCGAAAAATGAGTTTTGCTCGTGGAAAACGATAGTTTTATGAATTATGATATATAGCTATTATGACAAGAAACAAGCGCTGAATCGAATGAAGAGGTTCACTGTATGTTTAAACAAGAATTTAACCATTTCTTCACGCATTCCTTGAATCGTTCATCTCCGAGGTGCCCCTATTTGAGCCCATTTTTAACAGCTTAGGGGACATCCAGGCTAAACGAAAAGAAGATATGTTATACAGTTTTTAATGCTCTACAATTTGAGATTTAGTACCCAAAACGTTTTGAGTATAAGGTATTCAACTGTCAAATTGAAATATTTAAAATAATTTTTCGATATGAAAATGAAATATTTTTCAAAAGACATTTAAAGGTCTCTTGTTTAGAATTCGACGGGCATTTAACACGAGTGCATTAATTTTTTTTCTGAAACTCTAGCGGCTAGGCATAAAAGCTACAAATTAGAATGAAATTTTCATAGCGCTTCTTATTTAGTTTTGTTTGAGTTTCTCATTTTGCTTATATTTAAACGACGAAAAAAAAAACAAAAAAATATTTTCTCTAGCGCGTAAAAATCTCTTCTCGGCCGGGCATCGAACCGGGACTTCAAGATGGGCAGCCGAACGCTTAGCTTACTTAATACACATATTATAAGACCTCTGCCATTTCTGCATTGGAAAACGGTCTTCACAGTCCTGTTGGTCGAGGTCAAAATAGGTCGAAAATATGGCGGAAACCGCATGAAAATGCGTATTCAGAGCACTATTCCAGTTTGTATTAATACTATTAATACTATTAATAGTATTAATATCGGGCCCAATGATGTTGAGCGGACCTGTATTGACTTGTGAACAGTAGCAGAAGTTAGGAAGGACTTCTGCCGCGCGATTAATCTTACGTTCTGTCAATGACATGTCGTCGACAGACAGTCACGACCGTTTTTGGTCATGACCACGTCGAGGACAGGTCGTGACCAGGTCATGACCATGGTCATGATCACGGTCATGACCATTCTTTGCATTTCCCAATGTTAGAATGGCGCGAATGCCATCAGGATTAATGCCTAGTGGATTAATTTTTCTTTCTTGCACGCACATTCCCATTAAGGAGTCAGCCGTGCTTTTAATCTTGATTAAAGTGGTGCCAGTTTCATTTAAAAAAAGATGAACGTTTCAGCAAAAGTTGCTTTAGGTTTTGGAGTGAAAGATGATACAACTTTTCATTCGTTTTCTTTTAACAAGGGAGTCTTCGGAGCAGCTTTTTTCATGTGCTATTTGTTGGACTACAATTTTTCGGTTTTGTAATCCATGAACAACAACTTATTGATACCGCTAGGAGAGGCAGAGAGAGAGAGAGAGAGAGAGAGAGAGAGAGAGAGGGAGAGAGAAAGAGACGGAGACAGAGAGATAGAGAGGAAGAGACAGCGATAGAGAGAGAGAGACAGATAAAGAGACAGATAGAGAGGGAGAGGGCGAGAGAGAAAGAGAGAGAATGATGAAGACTTAACGCCCTGCACGTTTCTAATCATGCTCCATCCAAACAGTCTTCACGAATGCACCGCATAGCTGGCTTGCTTGGCTGCTGCCAATCTACTGTGTTGCAAACATTCCGGACACCTAGAAGGAATGCAGTCTCTCCGGGATGATCACGTCTGCTTCCTACTTTCTAGTCACCGGAATTACGTCGGTGCTGCATCGGCTTCGGCCAAGCGTTCTCGTTTTGGAAGCAAGTCATTAAGGAACAAGGCATTTATTCAATTAACAAACATGAGATTAACCAACTAGTAATAACAACCATTAGGTAACAAGAGAAGCTTTACGATCAAAGCTACAGTACCCATCTCTAGTCAGTTATCACAAACATTATCGGTATGATCGGTTCAATCGATGTGATCGGTTCTTCATCTTCTTCCGCCTTTCCAGCAACGCCTCAAGCAGATAGCCCTGTTCTTGAGCACGCTTCACGGTCGAACAGTCCTGAGCAGAGAATCTCGGTTACTGTATCGAATGGGAGAGGACACTGTGCACCGTAACGTTGATAAATGTCGAAGCATTACTAAGGTAATGAGGAAACTAATTTTTAAATCATATCTAGAGCACAAATTGATAATAAAGAAGTGTAATTAAATATAACCGTGTAAACTGACATTGACCATCTCGCCCTCCTTCGCTGTCTTGCTGGCCACATAAACGTGTCCATCTCGGGCGGGCTCGAAGCTCAGAAACAGCGGACCTTAAAAAGAGATTTTCTACATTGACAAAAGTGGTAAGGAAGAAAATAGAGGGTTAAATATTCCTTACATACTTAGGTAACCCTCCGATATTTTGGTTTAAAAAAAGAGAACAAAAAAATAAGCCATGTAATATTTTTTTAATTACAAGTAACCTGAGCACATTGTAAAGTGCACCTTATTATCCTGCTGGCGCGACAGCAGCCCCTGCTCTTCCTGGCGCTGGTCGCGCGCGGCTGAACATTTCGCCTTCATATTGAAGCAACAGAGATCAAACCGTTTCCATGTCCACTTCCAAATTCTTTTGTCGTGCATTCCAGGAAGAAGACGGAGCTCCAGATTGAGAAGTCAAGGGAATTCAATATAACAATATATTGCAACTTCTCAAATCAGATTACTCTCTTTTTTTCGTGCTACAGATTAAGAAACCACTAGATTCACTATAACAGTATCATGAGCACTTTTACAATCATAAGTAATCCTACTCTCTATCTCTCTCTTTTCTTCTGACCTCTCAATCTCTACTTTGTTTAAGTTTCAATATCACTCACTTTCTCTCTCTCCTGTCTCGTTCGATGTCTATTTTCCCTAATACTTTTTCTGCTTACAATAAGCTGTAACACCCATTACTTCTAATGCTGTCTAAGTTCCATTCCAAGAAGACAAGTGGCAATCGAATTGTTTTCTGTTTGAAATTATGATCATTCATCATCATGTCCTTTTCCTGAGAAATATGTACTTGGGAAATTTGAATGACGATATGTATGTATGTATATACATGCATACATACAAATGTATGTATATGTGTTTCATTTAAAGACACAATGTCTGTTATTCGTATGGCAGATGTACATACAGAAGAAGCCACGTCATAACAAGGAATGTTGCAATAGGATGTGACGAAGAAGACAAAAGCGGCCGATCAGGAATATAAATACTAAACGATTGAGCGATGTTTGTCAGCGCATCTCCTGCGTCCTGAAAAGGGTCCCTAGTTGGAGGAATAAAATAGCAGTATCTAGAATGTATGTACGTCACTAACCGAGTACTTTACAATGTAATTCGGAAGGGAAATACGAGGCAAGAAATCAAAAGGAGGTTGTCGCTTCATCGTTGCCTTTGATGGAAGGCACGACGCAGTTCCGCAGCGCTCGTCCACCCCGCACAGCCAGTACAATCTCCAAAGAAAATCATTTTAGAATTTAACTTTCATTTTAAAATGAGTACTTTTGCAGGGTTCTCTGCCTCGAGGAAGGTAATAATAAAATAGTACAATTGAGAAGTGATGTTTCCTAATTGAGGGAGAACGCCTTGTAGAATTGAGGAGTCGTTGAAGCAAAGGCTAACTCCTTCTTGAGCCTGGCAGTCTCCTTCAAGGGAGCAGCCGGGACAGGCAATTCGAGCCAAGGCATCCATTTTACTCGAGTAGAACATTACTCCTTCCACACTGAATAGCAAACAATCCAATTCCACAGTCGGCTAATGAAGTTGCTAACCATAAATAAAAAAAAAAGTAAAAAAAAAAACTTGATGCTTACCAAATCGCTGATATATGAAGTGTTCCATTGCTTTGGCTTGATCGAGATGCGGATATGGCAATTAATTCCGCAGTGATCAGTATGAGTTCGAGAACAACCGAGGGCATGCTGAGGAGAAGTCACCGGTTAATTTTCTACTTCTTTCATAACTTATGACCAATTTCTGTGTGCGACTACAAATCCTCTCAGGTCCGTTCAAGGCAGTAATATTCAAGTCAGAATGCAGAAACACCAAAAATGTGTGAAAGACGATGAAAGAAAAATATATACATATATACACTTATATATATGTATGTATATACACAATTCGTATTGGGCGGAAGCTACAAATGTAATATGAGCGAAATTTGAGCGACTTTAAAACCGTTACCACTCGCCTTATTTATCAATTTCTGTTCCACAATCTGTTCAATTCAATCCGATTGGTTCTACATAGTACTTCGAGTACGAACGACTGATTATACGAATCTTGTTTTTCTCTGGAAATACTCTCAGTAGACTAGCACTGACAGGTCAGTTCATTTGCATAGTTGTTGAGAGTGGAAGGGATAACTGGGAGAAGTTCATCGAGAATTTGAGCAGGTAGAACCAGAAATGTCGCCAGCAGGATGTTGACCGTGCCGACAAGTGGTGGTGGCGCGCCGAGGGCGGTTCCGAGAACACTTCCGGTGACGTTTTCCCAATATAAGCAACTCAAGAAATTCTTGAAAACCAGCGCCCAATTTGTCGAAGTTTATCAGCAATTAAGGATGAAGTACAATCAGCGGCTTAAAAAAATATAGGTATTAAAAAACATGGGCACATACCAAAATGATGTCAGGAGAAATCGGAAAGGGCGCAGCGCTCGCAAAGCTGCCGAGAAAGTTGACGACCTGGTAGAGCATAGGGAAAACTTAAATCAAATTGACAAAATGATGTAAATTTGTTGATTTAAAGAACATTTTATATTAGAAACTCTTATCGGGATTAATAGTAATCCATTCTTTTCATGCTGGCGAAAAGTGAAAGGAAAACGATTGGCTGGCATTCGCAGCGATGCAATCGACTTGGATGAGGTCGTGGAACGCGGAATTGGCAGGTGTCCAAAGAAGGGCGGCGGCTGCGAGAGTAAGAATGGCTGCGTGGTGTGTATGTGGATGTGACGAACCTGGCTTGCACTGGCTTGCCAGGGCTTGTGGAAAAAAGTATTTTCCCGCCTTTATGTAGTGTCACATTTGTTTTCCAATTTTTCGTCTGCCTGTCTGTCCAATCCCTTTCAGTTACCACTCAATGAAGTGTGAGGAGGATTTAGCTTCCCAACAAAATTCTGATTATATTCGAAGGTAATGAAAGCATCTGATCAATCCGATACATCGTTCATATCCTTGCCAATTGTGGCGTGTACATACTCCACATAACATTTTTCCGAATGTGAAATTTTTTTCTTTATCAATTGTACATACTAAACATAGAAAATACCTGGCTTTTTGAAAATTGCGCGTGATATTATGCGGAAAAATAAACTGATACCAAACTGTAACCAAATTGTAACTAAATATTAATTAAATCGGAACTAAATTGAAACCAAAACCAAAGTCTAACCAAATTGTAAGAACATTGTATCTAAATTGATGGAAAAGAGTTCACAAACCCTTGAAGTAATCAGGAACTGGGCGTTGGACCGAGGTTGCCAATGGCCACCATTCCTGCGCCCGGTAGAGAGCGAAGAATAAAGAACAGCCATAACAGCTGTAATCGTTAACCTGAAACTATAGACTACTTTTGATCTAAATTCACCCGGGGCCCTCGTACTCTCACAATCAGCCACTTGTTACTTTCTAAATACTGCGAAAAAAAATCAGTTTGTCGAAACGCTATCAACAAGTTCACGTGTTCATATGATACTAATAAAAATAACTGTGAAAGACAAAACAATAATAATTTTGCGATAAATCCTATTCTTAAAAGAAGGAGCATATCACAGCGCCATTGTTTTTTTCCTTCATGGTATCTAACCATAAGCATGACAGTCAACTTCTAGGATCAATTATAACTCTGTAGAAGCAATAATGATTAGTATGTACATTCCCAGGAAAATCCCCGCAGAAAACAAGATGTTCTCCAGTAATTGCGAAGGCTTTCGTTTATCATCTCGCGCGTCGAAACAAACAAAAAAGAATAAGCACTCTTTCAATTTTGAGATCGATGGAGTTCTTCACCGCGTCTGTCGTCTCTTTTGTTGTTTACGCCCCTCCACTGGGCGCTCTCTACATCCTCCAGCTCGCGATTGTTCTGTGGAATCGCAGAAAAGACTATCCACAGCCATTCTACGTTCTCTTCCTTCTTGCTGGATTCAATGTTCGTCGTGTGTACATGTAAATATAGGAGAGCTATTATGGCATGATGATAGTGGGGGGGATGGTGACCAGAATGTGATCTTTATGCTTTGTGTTGTGATCATTGTAGTTTGTGATTATAGTTTTGTTCTATACAAGCCACGCCCATAACGTAAATAAGCCACGCCCATAACGTAAATAAGCCACGCCCATAACGTAAATAGGCCCCGCCCCTAACGTAACGTAATTTAATTAAGCTCCGCCCACATTTCATAATCACAATGACTCACATACATACATGTAACGAAATGACGTCACTCTCTAAATCTAATCTATATCTCTCTCTCTCAAACAAAGCAACCACACTTCAAGGAGACAGACTTAACAATGAATCACTCTTCCGGATCTCTAAGCCACGCCCATTTCTCTCTTTCTCTGTAATCTCTCACTTCCGTATCCCAAGCTCCACCCATTACATGAATCAAAGAACACAAGTGAAGATGTAGACATTCGTGTGGAATGTGATCATACATCAGAGATCACACACGACTACCGGAGGGGGGATATTGCCAAGTATGATGGTTGAAATATCACAAGTCCAGAACAGCGAGAGGAGTCGAACCTAAGCCGCTTGCGTAGAACGTAGTATCGTTACAATGGGCTATTCGGTCATCATACCAAGATGTAGACATTCGCGTGGAATGTGATCATACAGCATAGATCACAGATCATACCCTGAGGGATCATTTCAAGTCTCGGCTAATACAATTGATATTGCTCTGACAGGAATCGAACCCGAGCCGCTTGCGTCGAAAGTTGTAACGTTACCAAACGGCCAATCGTCCATCATACCAACTTGCAAGTGAAGATGTAGACATTCGTGTGGAAGTGATCTTACATCAAAGATCACAGATCATACCCCGAGGAGATTCAATCCTCGTCGTATTTACACAAGTCCAGATCTCGCCCGGTAGAAATATGTATCACAAGCCCCGAATAAAATGAATTTTCCTAAAGGAGGAATATAACATGGAAATTTTTGATTTGTAAACGAACCACTACCAATGAGTCAATGAGCCAATCGGCCGTCATACCAGCTCCCAATTGAAGATGTACGCATACATACGTATATATATAAGTAACAAGTTATACAATAATATATTCCCAACCCAAAGCACTCCTTGAATTTATATCATTGCATTTTTACAAGTCCAGGAAGAATGAACGAACTGTACGTAAATATTCTCCACTTTAGATACCAAAAATTAAGAACAAGTATTTCAACGCACTCTATTAGTATATTGGGCCCAACATTTAGGCAAAGACAGTTGGGCAATGCAAAGACATGAATCTTTAGTACATACATGTAGTACAATGAAAACAGTAAGTGAGGAATGTCAGTAGCTGTTTATAAATTAAAAGAAATTATTAACGAAATTCTCGAAATAAAGAAATGAAGGAAGAAAGCAATTGGCCTCCATGTAATTATTCTCCAGTTTACAAGCATAAATTAAGAAGAAGTATTTCAACGTACTCTTTTTAGTATATTGGGCCCAACATTTAGTCAATGCAAAGACATGAATCGTTTGTACATACATATAGTACAATGAAAAAAGCAAGTGAGGAATTTCAATAGCTGTGTACCATTGTAATTTTTCAAAGTCCATGAATTGAAACGAATACAACTATTAATCTGTCAACATTTTACTATATTGAAACACTGATTCGTTTAAAACTATTCACTGTCCTCATCTATCAAAAATGGTGTCTCTCTCTGTTTGTAGACAAAACATATATGTATATAGCACCTTTTTTATTCTGTACACTATGTCATAGAATACAATAAAACTTTTATCTTACTACAGGATCTAAACAAGACGCTGCTAACGCCAAGGAAGACAAGTAAGCAATAGAATGAAGTCACAAACAATACATTCAATCGCCAAAGTCTAACAGTTAATTTGCTTCCTACTCTATGTAATAGAATATTGAAAGTAAAGATGTGGAAGACGTTCCCTCCTTAAGTGCCTGTGACTACATGTTTGACAGTTACTTCATCATCTTCCATTTTCTAAAGATTTTATATAAAGCCAAAGAAGACATCTTTACGCGTCCAAACAGTAAGCGTGAATTATTTTGTTAATGTTATTAAGTCGATTGTTACAAGAAACATATGTGGGTGTACTCATGTTTCACAGTAATGTTATTTAACTCGATTAGCCTATAACAAATAAGCAGTGATACGAGGAGGTTCTACAAAAAACATCATAAAACAAGACACAACTCATCAAAACAATTCTTGGTGAAGTTCAATAGTCAGACACATAACGAATATATCACCAATAAGTTCACATTTCCAATTCAAGAATAATACTTATGAATATTATCTAACAAAGCATATTCTAAACTAATGGTTAACACATATACTGTATCAGTTGGACATATATATATATATATATATATATATATATATATATTTATATATATATATATATATATATATATATATATATATATATATATATATGTCATCAATGAGGAGGAAACTGTCAACATTTTGACCTTAGTCAATGAATGACGATCATATTTCATTTCGATTATGGGATCAAAATTACTTTCAATATTACTATAGCTTGATAAGAAAATGTCTTCAATGATGGACAGATCATATGACAATCATGACTCCTTCTCTATTCAATAGCAATATTGAAAGGTGATTTCGCTGTCGTTCTAGATATGTCATATGATCTGTCCATCATTGAAGACATTTTCTTATCAAGCTATAGTAATATTGAAAGTAATTTTGATCCCATAATCGAAATGAAATATGATCGTCATTTATTGACTAAGGTCAAAATGTTGACAGTTTCCTCCTCATTGATTTTCAATCATTCGAAATATTACAAAATAAAAAAACATCATGATGAACAAGAGTGTAAGTACTCTACATATATTGCACACCGAGGCAGAAACATATTGAAATGAAATCATGTTATTAATTATAAATTTCTTGTGGTTGCACCACAGGGATATGCTATATTGAGTTTGAGTCTGAAACACATACATATTGGGTTATATCACTAAGGAAAGAGCAGTAGAAGTTTAAGAGACCCCATAACTTTACAATTTTATCATAGGAAAAAGAATAGAAGTTGAATCAAAGATCTAAGAAAAAAAGATTAGGGTATAGAAATATAGTCATTGTGATCGAATACATTGTGCTTTTTAGATGACAGACTAAAGAAACGAGAGTTTGCAGGAATGGTGGATTGGTATCCGAATTGTGCTGGACAAAGAAGATTATGTTTGTTTAGGTACTCCAGTAACAGGCTACAACTTATACGTTCTATTACTTGGCGGTTGAGAAGATTGGACAGAAGGATTCCCTGGATCAGAATTAATACATTTTTGATTATAAACAGGACGCACTATCACTCTAAGTAAATGAATAAAAGAGCATTTCCCATGTAGAAGTAAAAGAGCATTTCCCATGTAGAAGGAACTGATTGAACATAATAAAAAATTAGGATGCAAGAAAAAGTTTCTTTCATGTAAACATATGGAATAATATTTCTAAATGGAAGGCTGCGAATTTTTATTCATTTATTCATTTATATGTACATCAAAAGAAGAATATGACATGAAGATAATTGAACAACAATTCATGTAGCAAGAACCTAGCAAGTACAAAGAATTTCCAGTACATAATATTAGATGAAAAGAGAAGAAAGAAATTATGTAACTAATAGAAACGATATGTAGACTCAATGATACCAAAGTACAATAGAAAAGTAATAGATAATATATAAAGATAATTATTTAGAATAGCGTTTACACATTATTCACAAAGATATACGTGAACGAGGGTACAGATAGTTGACAAGACAGAGTATGATAAATTGTTGAAATTCACGCACAGATACCACAACCAAAGTGCTGAAGGGAAGGCAAAATGGAAAGGTACGAGTCATGTATAGCAAAGGTGTGATGAAATAGAAGACTCAGACGATTGGACATTATATGTCATGGAACTGAACATAGATTTTATTGTTCTTCAAATGACATCTTAATAGTTATGTTTCATATGTCTAAGCAATAGCACACTCACCACAATGAAGATGCTTTTCAGCTGCATTCTGAAAGGATTATCTCTCCGTCTTAATTGCAATAAAAGGAGTAATGACAGACTAAGGCTTCTTAGCCTCAACAGTATTCCTTCGGTAAAAGATGATATATGCTAGAGTGAAGTAAAAGGTCTATGTATATGGTAGCTATGCCAACGAACTACATAAATTTTACAAGATTAGTAGGACTGATCATAATTTGTTATTATTTAGAGAGATACACGAACATAGGTTAACATTTTCCTATTTGTTTACCTGTAATTATTCAAGTTCATACAAGTTGTATTAAAAGAAAGATTTCTGTATGCACGAGTCAGTAAATTTGTAAGGGGGAGAGGGGTTAGCAAAGTGTGGGAAATATAAATGAACTTTTAGAACTTTTCTATTTCTCGTCAATCTTTGTAACTGTTTATTTATTTAATTATGTTAATCAAAGCGGGCATGATTTATCAACATTTGACATAGCAAAAGCGTGGAATAAATATAGACAGAATATCCTAGACACAAGAAGAACATTTCAGAAAGCCATAGCATATTTAAAGAAGGGCGATCACCGAAAATACAGTAATGTGCGTTCAAACGTACAAATATTTCGAACGGAAGTCCATTTAATTACCCAAAAATGTACGGTAGACTAGGAATGTGCGTGTGTTTTTTGAAGCGGGTTGTTATTGCTATTATACCTATTTGATAATGTTTTGCGTAACAAGAATTTATAAAAACATTTTCTAAAACAAATGAACTAAAAGGTGATAAAGCATTCACCATAACAATTTCTTCAAATCCTTGTAATTTTATTTTCCCGCGATGGGTACGTGGCCGTGAAGTTGGGATTCTACCGATGAGTTCTGCTTTTTCCCTGGCACACCAATCACAAATTCATTCAAAATTTGCATTTTAAAGTTCATTATACTTGAATATGGAACTTTCTTGTACATTTTCATATACATATTCTTTTTCTGCATGCCCCAGACTATTCGAAAATAACTAAGATGGTTCATTTATCGTCAATGACTTTTCGGTGATCGCCCTCCTTTAACTAGTATCATTTCTCGGAATATAAAATAAGTTTTATCATGATCATATTCTACATGGATTTAGAAGAAGAACTTATTTTTCACAGAACAATGTAGGTATTAAGCGATAGAGGGAAAGGAAGTTTTACAATCAGCAGCGGCCATCTCGATCTTATAGCGCCACTGAGAGAAATTCCAGAGGGAAGAAAGCGTTGTCGGCTGACGAAACTGGTGGTAGTTGAGGGGCATGCACTTGTGAACCATGTTGACAGAACATGTATTCCTGATTTTCGATTTGTAAAACAAATAAAAAGAATAGGAGTAAAAAATAAAAATTACATGAATGGAGACCCTGACAGGTATTCTACCGAGAGAACTGTTATGCCCTGCGACATTCAATCGAACAGTGATGCGCGTCGATGAGTTTGAGTCAGGGAAAATGCGTGGTTGATTGATGATGAAGTTTTCGATGAGGTGGTTCGTGCGAATTCGTTCCTCTCGAAGGATGTCATTGATTGAGTCAATCTCGTCCGTTGTGAGAGTACTCGTCGCGATGATTCGAAGTAAAAGCGTGAAGAAGAGATATATAGGGAGAGGAATGAATTCTGGCAAGACCATGATCGCTGCAACTCTGTTTGTCATTGAAACCATTACCAATTTGATGAATAACATCAACGCTTACGTTAATAATTATACATCAAAGAAAAATTGAATATATAAAATGTAAAAAAAAGAACTAATGGTAAGCCGCTGTAAGTAGCGAGACATAAACCAACAGCAAATCAACAATCAGATATCTTCGAAGGAAGATGTAATTCTTATCAGTCTTAAGGATCATAAGGGAGAGAGCTAAATATGTGACAACTAAAGTGAAGTGATATAGTATAAGTTAGAAGACATAGAAAAAAAAGAAAAACTAACAAAACAGGATACTTGTTCTTTAACATTTTATCTGTTACATTAGACCATGGTTATCCTTAACTCTATTGAATTTTGAAAACATAACCAAAATATTAATTTGATACAGACCATCAACACATTCACTATAGTTATACATCCAAGAAAATGTATGATATGTAAAATGAAAACAAAATTCATAAACATTCTAAGTACTATATATGTAACAAGGACAGTGAAGAAAACAGTATAGGTAAGAAGAGAATAAACACAACAGAGATTTCATATCTCTTACTTCATAAAATCTTCAGTTACATGTATGTTATATTTTCTTCGTATTGGATCTTGCAACATAAGAAGCGTTTGAAGCATCACCTGTTCAAAAATTCTTTAATTGTCTTGTTAAAATCAAACTGTGTTGTAGTGTTCATTGACTATGCTGACTTTGTCTTTGCCGTGAAGGATTTTGTGAATAAAGATCACACTTTGCGTTTTGTTCTTACTAAAATAAATTTGTCGAAGAACATAAATGCAAGTACTTAAACAAAGAGAGAAATAGACAAGATGTAATACAAACATTAGTGTCACATTTTGGAATCTTACTGGTAAATGTTTCCTACAATCAGACAAGACACTTGTTCACAAAACTTAAGAAACATACGGACGAAAAAAATCGCCTACATCAACATGGTCATTCATTGCCATATCATTGTTGGAAACTTAATGCACAATGTTTAACAATTATATGCGGTTGTCAATCACTGCCATATCATTGTTGGAAACATAATGTACTATGTTTACCAATTATATTCGCAAAAAGAAGACATAGAAATGTAAAAGAATATGTAATGTGAGTACTTAGACAAAGAGAGTAATAGACAAGAAGTGATAGAAACCATAGTGTCACATTTCGGAATGTTGCTGGTTAATTTTTCCTACAAACAGACAAGACACTTGTTCACAAAACTTAAGAAAACATACGCAAGAAAAAATTACTTACATCAACATGGTAATACATTATCATAACGTTTTTGGAAACTTAGTGCACTATCTTTACCAATTATATTCGGAAAGAGAAGACATAGACATGTAAAAGAACATGTAAAGTGAGTACTTAGACAAAGAGAGAAATAGACAAGAAGTAATACAAACCATAGTGTCATATGTTGGAATCTTGCTTGTACATTTTTCCTACAAACAGACAAGACACCTGAAGACAAAAGACTCAAACTTGGTTGTTCACAGAACATAAGAAAACAAGTTACGTAACCAGTGCATAACGAACCTCCAACTTTAAAAATGTCTCTGTAATTTTTTCTAAGTCCAAAATCACAGTTGAAATTTTTACCATTAATTTTTTAAGTCAATGCATTTTCCAAGGTTCACTGGTTACGTAACTTGTTTTCTTATGTTCTGTGAATCAGTGTTTCAATATAGTAAAATGTTGACAGATTAATAGTTGTATTCGTTTCAATTCATGGACTTTGAAAAATTACAATGGTACACAGCTATTGAAATTCCTCACTTGCTTTTTTCATTGTACTATATGTATGTACAAACGATTCATGTCTTTGCATTGACTAAATGTTGGGCCCAATATACTAAAAAGAGTACGTTGAAATACTTCTTCTTAATTTATGCTTGTAAGCTGGAGAATAATTACATGGAGGCCAATTGCTTTCTTCCTTCATTTCTTTATTTCGAGAATTTCGTTAATAATTTCTTTTAATTTATAAACAGCTACTGACATTCCTCACTTACTGTTTTCATTGTACTACATGTATGTACTAAAGATTCATGTCTTTGCATTGCCCAACTGTCTTTGCCTAAATGTTGGGCCCAATATACTAATAGAGTGCGTTGAAATACTTGTTCTTAATTTTTGGTATCTAAAGTGGAGAATATTTACGTACAGTTCGTTCATTCTTCCTGGACTTGTAAAAATGCAATGATATAAATTCAAGGAGTGCTTTGGGTTGGGAATATATTATTGTATAACTTGTTACTTATATATATACGTATGTATGCGTACATCTTCAATTGGGAGCTGGTATGACGGCCGATTGGCTCATTGACTCATTGGTAGTGGTTCGTTTACAAATCAAAAATTTCCACGTTATATTCCTCCTTTAGGAAAATTCATTTTATTCGGGGCTTGTGATACATATTTCTACCGGGCGAGATCTGGACTTGTGTAAATACGACGAGGATTGAATCTCCTCGGGGTATGATCTGTGATCTTTGATGTAAGATCACTTCCACACGAATGTCTACATCTTCACTTGCAAGTTGGTATGATGGACGATTGGCCGTTTGGTAACGTTACAACTTTCGACGCAAGCGGCTCGGGTTCGATTCCTGTCAGAGCAATATCAATTGTATTAGCCGAGACTTGAAATGATCCCTCAGGGTATGATCTGTGATCTATGCTGTATGATCACATTCCACGCGAATGTCTACATCTTGGTATGATGACCGAATAGCCCATTGTAACGATACTACGTTCTACGCAAGCGGCTTAGGTTCGACTCCTCTCGCTGTTCTGGACTTGTGATATTTCAACCATCATACTTGGCAATATCCCCCCTCCGGTAGTCGTGTGTGATCTCTGATGTATGATCACATTCCACACGAATGTCTACATCTTCACTTGTGTTCTTTGATTCATGTAATGGGTGGAGCTTGGGATACGGAAGTGAGAGATTACAGAGAAAGAGAGAAATGGGCGTGGCTTAGAGATCCGGAAGAGTGATTCATTGTTAAGTCTGTCTCCTTGAAGTGTGGTTGCTTTGTTTGAGAGAGAGAGATATAGATTAGATTTAGAGAGTGACGTCATTTCGTTACATGTATGTATGTGAGTCATTGTGATTATGAAATGTGGGCGGAGCTTAATTAAATTACGTTACGTTAGGGGCGGGGCCTATTTACGTTATGGGCGTGGCTTATTTACGTTATGGGCGTGGCTTATTTACGTTATGGGCGTGGCTTGTATAGAACAAAACTATAATCACAAACTACAATGATCACAACACAAAGCATAAAGATCACATTCTGGTCACCATCCCCCCCACTATCATCATGCCATAATAGCTCTCCTATATTTACATGTACACACGACGAACATTGAATCCAGCAAGAAGGAAGAGAACGTAGAATGGCTGTGGATAGTCTTTTCTGCGATTCCACAGAACAATCGCGAGCTGGAGGATGTAGAGAGCGCCCAGTGGAGGGGCGTAAACAACAAAAGAGACGACAGACGCGGTGAAGAACTCCATCGATCTCAAAATTGAAAGAGTGCTTATTCTTTTTTGTTTGTTTCGACGCGCGAGATGATAAACGAAAGCCTTCGCAATTACTGGAGAACATCTTGTTTTCTGCGGGGATTTTCCTGGGAATGTACATACTAATCATTATTGCTTCTACAGAGTTATAATTGATCCTAGAAGTTGACTGTCATGCTTATGGTTAGATACCATGAAGGAAAAAAACAATGGCGCTGTGATATGCTCCTTCTTTTAAGAATAGGATTTATCGCAAAATTATTATTGTTTTGTCTTTCACAGTTATTTTTATTAGTATCATATGAACACGTGAACTTGTTGATAGCGTTTCGACAAACTGATTTTTTTTCGCAGTATTTAGAAAGTAACAAGTGGCTGATTGTGAGAGTACGAGGGCCCCGGGTGAATTTAGATCAAAAGTAGTCTATAGTTTCAGGTTAACGATTACAGCTGTTATGGCTGTTCTTTATTCTTCGCTCTCTACCGGGCGCAGGAATGGTGGCCATTGGCAACCTCGGTCCAACGCCCAGTTCCTGATTACTTCAAGGGTTTGTGAACTCTTTTCCATCAATTTAGATACAATGTTCTTACAATTTGGTTAGACTTTGGTTTTGGTTTCAATTTAGTTCCGATTTAATTAATATTTAGTTACAATTTGGTTACAGTTTGGTATCAGTTTATTTTTCCGCATAATATCACGCGCAATTTTCAAAAAGCCAGGTATTTTCTATGTTTAGTATGTACAATTGATAAAGAAAAAAATTTCACATTCGGAAAAATGTTATGTGGAGTATGTACACGCCACAATTGGCAAGGATATGAACGATGTATCGGATTGATCAGATGCTTTCATTACCTTCGAATATAATCAGAATTTTGTTGGGAAGCTAAATCCTCCTCACACTTCATTGAGTGGTAACTGAAAGGGATAGGACAGACAGGCAGACGAAAAATTGGAAAACAAATGTGACACTACATAAAGGCGGGAAAATACTTTTTTCCACAAGCCCTGGCAAGCCAGTGCAAGCCAGGTTCGTCACATCCACATACACACCACGCAGCCATTCTTACTCTCGCAGCCGCCGCCCTTCTTTGGACACCTGCCAATTCCGCGTTCCACGACCTCATCCAAGTCGATTGCATCGCTGCGAATGCCAGCCAATCGTTTTCCTTTCACTTTTCGCCAGCATGAAAAGAATGGATTACTATTAATCCCGATAAGAGTTTCTAATATAAAATGTTCTTTAAATCAACAAATTTACATCATTTTGTCAATTTGATTTAAGTTTTCCCTATGCTCTACCAGGTCGTCAACTTTCTCGGCAGCTTTGCGAGCGCTGCGCCCTTTCCGATTTCTCCTGACATCATTTTGGTATGTGCCCATGTTTTTTAATACCTATATTTTTTTAAGCCGCTGATTGTACTTCATCCTTAATTGCTGATAAACTTCGACAAATTGGGCGCTGGTTTTCAAGAATTTCTTGAGTTGCTTATATTGGGAAAACGTCACCGGAAGTGTTCTCGGAACCGCCCTCGGCGCGCCACCACCACTTGTCGGCACGGTCAACATCCTGCATTTCTGGTTCTACCTGCTCAAATTCTCGATGAACTTCTCCCAGTTATCCCTTCCACTCTCAACAACTATGCAAATGAACTGACCTGTCAGTGCTAGTCTACTGAGAGTATTTCCAGAGAAAAACAAGATTCGTATAATCAGTCGTTCGTACTCGAAGTACTATGTAGAACCAATCGGATTGAATTGAACAGATTGTGGAACAGAAATTGATAAATAAGGCGAGTGGTAACGGTTTTAAAGTCGCTCAAATTTCGCTCATATTACACTTGTAGCTTCCGCCCAATACGAATTGTGTATATACATACATATATATAAGTGTATATATGTATATATTTTTCTTTCATCGTCTTTCACACATTTTTGGTGTTTCTGCATTCTGACTTGAATATTACTGCCTTGAACGGACCTGAGAGGATTTGTAGTCGCACACAGAAATTGGTCATAAGTTATGAAAGAAGTAGAAAATTAACCGGTGACTTCTCCTCAGCATGCCCTCGGTTGTTCTCGAACTCATACTGATCACTGCGGAATTAATTGCCATATCCGCATCTCGATCAAGCCAAAGCAATGGAACACTTCATATATCAGCGATTTGGTAAGCATCAAGTTTTTTTTTTTACTTTTTTTTTATTTATGGTTAGCAACTTCATTAGCCGACTGTGGAATTGGATTGTTTGCTATTCAGTGTGGAAGGAGTAATGTTCTACTCGAGTAAAATGGATGCCTTGGCTCGAATTGCCTGTCCCGGCTGCTCCCTTGAAGGAGACTGCCAGGCTCAAGAAGGAGTTAGCCTTTGCTTCAACGACTCCTCAATTCTACAAGGCGTTCTCCCTCAATTAGGAAACATCACTTCTCAATTGTACTATTTTATTATTACCTTCCTCGAGGCAGAGAACCCTGCAAAAGTACTCATTTTAAAATGAAAGTTAAATTCTAAAATGATTTTCTTTGGAGATTGTACTGGCTGTGCGGGGTGGACGAGCGCTGCGGAACTGCGTCGTGCCTTCCATCAAAGGCAACGATGAAGCGACAACCTCCTTTTGATTTCTTGCCTCGTATTTCCCTTCCGAATTACATTGTAAAGTACTCGGTTAGTGACGTACATACATTCTAGATACTGCTATTTTATTCCTCCAACTAGGGACCCTTTTCAGGACGCAGGAGATGCGCTGACAAACATCGCTCAATCGTTTAGTATTTATATTCCTGATCGGCCGCTTTTGTCTTCTTCGTCACATCCTATTGCAACATTCCTTGTTATGACGTGGCTTCTTCTGTATGTACATCTGCCATACGAATAACAGACATTGTGTCTTTAAATGAAACACATATACATACATTTGTATGTATGCATGTATATACATACATACATATCGTCATTCAAATTTCCCAAGTACATATTTCTCAGGAAAAGGACATGATGATGAATGATCATAATTTCAAACAGAAAACAATTCGATTGCCACTTGTCTTCTTGGAATGGAACTTAGACAGCATTAGAAGTAATGGGTGTTACAGCTTATTGTAAGCAGAAAAAGTATTAGGGAAAATAGACATCGAACGAGACAGGAGAGAGAGAAAGTGAGTGATATTGAAACTTAAACAAAGTAGAGATTGAGAGGTCAGAAGAAAAGAGAGAGATAGAGAGTAGGATTACTTATGATTGTAAAAGTGCTCATGATACTGTTATAGTGAATCTAGTGGTTTCTTAATCTGTAGCACGAAAAAAAGAGAGTAATCTGATTTGAGAAGTTGCAATATATTGTTATATTGAATTCCCTTGACTTCTCAATCTGGAGCTCCGTCTTCTTCCTGGAATGCACGACAAAAGAATTTGGAAGTGGACATGGAAACGGTTTGATCTCTGTTGCTTCAATATGAAGGCGAAATGTTCAGCCGCGCGCGACCAGCGCCAGGAAGAGCAGGGGCTGCTGTCGCGCCAGCAGGATAATAAGGTGCACTTTACAATGTGCTCAGGTTACTTGTAATTAAAAAAATATTACATGGCTTATTTTTTTGTTCTCTTTTTTTAAACCAAAATATCGGAGGGTTACCTAAGTATGTAAGGAATATTTAACCCTCTATTTTCTTCCTTACCACTTTTGTCAATGTAGAAAATCTCTTTTTAAGGTCCGCTGTTTCTGAGCTTCGAGCCCGCCCGAGATGGACACGTTTATGTGGCCAGCAAGACAGCGAAGGAGGGCGAGATGGTCAATGTCAGTTTACACGGTTATATTTAATTACACTTCTTTATTATCAATTTGTGCTCTAGATATGATTTAAAAATTAGTTTCCTCATTACCTTAGTAATGCTTCGACATTTATCAACGTTACGGTGCACAGTGTCCTCTCCCATTCGATACAGTAACCGAGATTCTCTGCTCAGGACTGTTCGACCGTGAAGCGTGCTCAAGAACAGGGCTATCTGCTTGAGGCGTTGCTGGAAAGGCGGAAGAAGATGAAGAACCGATCACATCGATTGAACCGATCATACCGATAATGTTTGTGATAACTGACTAGAGATGGGTACTGTAGCTTTGATCGTAAAGCTTCTCTTGTTACCTAATGGTTGTTATTACTAGTTGGTTAATCTCATGTTTGTTAATTGAATAAATGCCTTGTTCCTTAATGACTTGCTTCCAAAACGAGAACGCTTGGCCGAAGCCGATGCAGCACCGACGTAATTCCGGTGACTAGAAAGTAGGAAGCAGACGTGATCATCCCGGAGAGACTGCATTCCTTCTAGGTGTCCGGAATGTTTGCAACACAGTAGATTGGCAGCAGCCAAGCAAGCCAGCTATGCGGTGCATTCGTGAAGACTGTTTGGATGGAGCATGATTAGAAACGTGCAGGGCGTTAAGTCTTCATCATTCTCTCTCTTTCTCTCTCGCCCTCTCCCTCTCTATCTGTCTCTTTATCTGTCTCTCTCTCTCTATCGCTGTCTCTTCCTCTCTATCTCTCTGTCTCCGTCTCTTTCTCTCTCCCTCTCTCTCTCTCTCTCTCTCTCTCTGCCTCTCCTAGCGGTATCAATAAGTTGTTGTTCATGGATTACAAAACCGAAAAATTGTAGTCCAACAAATAGCACATGAAAAAAGCTGCTCCGAAGACTCCCTTGTTAAAAGAAAACGAATGAAAAGTTGTATCATCTTTCACTCCAAAACCTAAAGCAACTTTTGCTGAAACGTTCATCTTTTTTTAAATGAAACTGGCACCACTTTAATCAAGATTAAAAGCACGGCTGACTCCTTAATGGGAATGTGCGTGCAAGAAAGAAAAATTAATCCACTAGGCATTAATCCTGATGGCATTCGCGCCATTCTAACATTGGGAAATGCAAAGAATGGTCATGACCGTGATCATGACCATGGTCATGACCTGGTCACGACCTGTCCTCGACGTGGTCATGACCAAAAACGGTCGTGACTGTCTGTCGACGACATGTCATTGACAGAACGTAAGATTAATCGCGCGGCAGAAGTCCTTCCTAACTTCTGCTACTGTTCACAAGTCAATACAGGTCCGCTCAACATCATTGGGCCCGATATTAATACTATTAATAGTATTAATAGTATTAATACAAACTGGAATAGTGCTCTGAATACGCATTTTCATGCGGTTTCCGCCATATTTTCGACCTATTTTGACCTCGACCAACAGGACTGTGAAGACCGTTTTCCAATGCAGAAATGGCAGAGGTCTTATAATATGTGTATTAAGTGCATTTAACACGAGTGCATTAATTTTTTTTCTGAAACTCTAGCGGCTAGGCATAAAAGCTACAAATTAGAATGAAATTTTCATAGCGCTTCTTATTTAGTTTTGTTTGAGTTTCTCATTTTGCTTATATTTAAACGACGAAAAAAAAAAACAAAAAATATTTTCTCTAGCGCGTAAAAATCTCTTCTCGGCCGGGCATCGAACCGGGACTTCAAGATGGGCAGCCGAACGCTTAGCTTATTCTATAGACGTTACGGTGAGATGTGAGGATAGCTTTCTTTGGACAGTTTCGACTGCCTCACTAAGGAAACGCCGATGCTGAACAGGTTCTCTCATACTATCCAAATTGGTTCAGTGTACGCGGAGGTCTCTCTCTCTATGTATCAATCTATCTATCTATCTCTATCGTTGATCCCAACCCTCTATTTCCGTTCCCTTCTCTCTTCTCTTTCTCTCTCTTTCTCTCTCTCTCTCTCTTTTCTCTGCCCTCTCTTTCTGTTCTCCCCTCACTATCCCATCTCTCTCTCTCCCCCTCGGACTCTTATCTCTTGAACATCGCAGACGTGTAACAGATCTAGTCACCACGCATAAAATAATCACTCCAGTTGATCCGGCTCGCTTTTTTCCATTTGCCCTTTTGATATTCCTCCAATCTTCGTGGTCATTATTTGAAGCTGTCTTTCCCCCATTTCGTTCTCTCCGCTCCAGACGTGCTTGTCTCTCTTACCGCATTGTCCCTCATTTTAACTCCTTACTAGAACAGCTAGTTTCTTCCCTTTCACTTTCATCGTTTTGTAGTAGCTGTGCCAATTTATGTATCTGATCTCTTTATCTCCTCCTCTTCTTTATTTCCACTTCCTTTTCCCAATTGCTTGACCCCGTGTCGTCCGTTTAGACTTACATTGTACTTACACATATATATTTGACCTTCTCAGTCAATGCGACAAAGAAATTCGAATTCTCTTTCTCTTCTCCCCCCACTTTCCCATCTCTTTCTCTCTCTCTCTCTCTCTCTCTCTCTCTCTCTCTCTCTTTCTATCTACCTCTCTCTCTCTTTCTCTCTCTCTCTCTCTCTTTCTCTCTCTCTCTCTCTTTCTGTATCTCTCTTTCTCTCTCTATCAATCTATCTATCTATCTACAGTCCCGCTCAACATTGTTGGGTAGGGTATTAATAGTATTAATAGTATTAATATAAATAATACAAACTGGAATAGCGCGCTGAATACGCATTTTCGTGCCATTTCGCGTAGTAGTTTACCTATTTCGAATATGGAGATTACGACTGTCAAGACCGTTTTCAAAAATATGCTGAAATGGCTGAGATCTCATAATATTGCATTTAATTTGGCCGTGTTTGGGTTCCAAACGGGCTGGCTTCAACTCCTGGACTACAAAGTGCAAAATAACGTGAAATTTTCAGAGCACTTCTTACCTTTTTTGAGTTTCTCGTTTTATTTCTTTTGAGTTTCTCATTTTGTTTATGTATTAACGACGAAAAAAAGGCAAAAAAAAAATTTTTTCGTGCGTGCAAAAATCTGTTCTCAAAAGGGTATCGAACCAGGACCTCAAGATTGCCGGTCAAAGACTTACCAATACTCTACAGACGATACGAGCCGACCTGATGATACCTTTCTTTGGACAGCGTCGATTGCTCACAAATGAAACGTCGATTCTGAACACTCTCTATTTCCTACTTTAGTTTGAAACAGAGAGAGAGAGAGAGGCGAAAGAAGGTGCAGCGTCGACTACATCTACTCTGCGTCACCGTTTCAAGGCTGAAGCTACTGTATGTCGTTAGACCAACGATTTTTTTTCTCATCGGCAGCTAACAGCACCTGCACCTTCGTTCACCTCTCTCTCTCTCTCGCCCTCTCTCTATCTCTTTCTCTCTCTCTCCCGCTCTCTATTTCTCGCTCCACCGGTCTCTCTTTCTGTTTCTCCCTCTCTCCATCTTTCTCGTTCTCTCGCATTCCCTCCATCTCTCTCTCTCTCTCTCTCTCTTTCTCTCTCTCTGTCTCCCACTAAAGTATGATGAACGTGTTCAGAATCGACGTTTCCTTTGTGAGGCAACCGACGCTGTACTAAGAAAGGTATCATCATGTCCCTTGGTACTGTCTGTAATGTATTGGTAAGCCCATGACCGGCAGTCCCGAGGTCTCGGTTCGGTACCCGTTTGAGAACAGGTTTTTGCCCGCAAGAAAAATTTTTATTTTTAATTTTTTTTGTCGTCGTTTATACATAAACAAAATGAGAAACTCAAAAGAAATAAAACGAGAAACTCAAAAAGGTAAGAAGTGCTCTGAAAATTTTATGTCACTTTGCACTTTGTAGTCCAGGAGTTGAAGCCAGCCCGTTTGGAACCCAAACACGGCCAAATTAAATGCAATTTTATGAGATCTCAGCCATTTCAGCATATTTTTGAAAACAGTCTTCACAGTCGTAATCTCCATAGTCGAAATAGGTAAACTACTACGCGAAATGGCACGAAAATGCGTATTCAGCGCGCTATTCCAGTTTGTATTATTTATATTAATACTATTAATACTATTAATACCGGACCCAACAATGTTGAGCGGGACTGTATCTATCTATCTATCTCTATCTCTGATCCCAACCCTCTATTTCTGTACCCCCCTCTCTCTCTTCTCTCTCTCTTTCTCTCTCTCTCTCTCTCTTCTCTTTCTCTCTCTTTTCCTAACGCTCTATTTCTGTTACCCCTCCCTATCTT
This sequence comes from Allodiplogaster sudhausi, assembly GCA_945643635.1. NCBI lineage: Eukaryota > Metazoa > Nematoda > Chromadorea > Rhabditida > Diplogasteridae > Allodiplogaster > Allodiplogaster sudhausi. Next base: position 1,626,529 of record CALZFC010000243.1, read on the forward strand.
CTCTCTCTCTCTCTCTCTCTCTCTCTTTCTCTTTCTCTCTCTCTCTCTCTCTCTTTCTTTCTCTCTCTCTCTCTTTCTATTTCTCTCTCTCTCTCTGGCTTGTCATTTAACACCTCAAAAGTATTGTGGAAGTGAAGTGATATAATCTTTCTTAAGACTTCTACATGTAAATATTTTTATATTACTATGATTATTTATATACAAAACATATGTATATTACTGTTATTTATATATGTTACTTTTCTAAAATAAAATTTTGTTTCTTTATTCTAAAATTTCCTCCTTCTACACTAACAAACGGAGAATGCATACCTAGTTTATTTCTTATTCTACAAGATTAGTTAAAAAGTTGCCTAAAAGGGTGCTTTATCGTAAGGCAGAAATATTGTAAAAATTTTAAGTAAGCTGATACTCAAAAAAAATAAATTGTAAAAAAAAATTTCATGCTGTCCGTAACGTCCATTGAGTATTGGTGAGCGTTTGGCTAGAGATCTCGAGGTCCCGTTTCATTTCCCGGCCGAGAAGAGATAATTTCTTTTTTACATAAACAAAATGAGAAACTCAAACAAAACAAAACAAGAAGCTTTAAAAAAAGTAAGAAGCGCTCTGAAAATTTTATTCTAATTTGTAGTTTGTATGCCTAGCAGCTGGAGTTTCAGCAAAAAAAATAAATGCACTCATGTTAAATGCACTTTACGCACATATTATAAGATCTCAGCCATTTCTGCCTATTTTGTTTGGAAAACGGTCATCATAGTCGTGTTCGCCGATGTCGAAATAGGTCGAAAATATAGCGGAAACTGCATGAAAATGCGTATTGAGAGCGCTATTCCAGTTTGTATTTTTTATATTAATACTATTAATAGTATTAATATCGGACCCAATAATTTTTGGTCTGCTATCGGTTTGCACCAGTCTCACTCTTGCAATAGTCGCGCTTTTCCGGGCACCTTCGTTATTAGCATTCCACTTGCACATTCAAGTTTAGATTATTGCTGCAAGAGTCAGCCAATCATTTTGCTTTCGGTTTTCAGCAATAGAAAAAGAAGCGCCAGAATAATGTATTACTGTAGACACTATGATGCATGCTTACATAAATTACAATAAGGCTCTTTAAACTAATTTTGCGCTCTATTCAAGACTGAAATTTAATAAAAGATGAGTAAAAACGTCAAAACGTTCAGTCTAAACTGAGACGATGCGAGTCGTCAAAACAGAAATGGAAATGTGACGAAACAAGGATTCATAAAAGTGGCTGACAATGGAAAAAAGAACGATAGAGAGAAAGATGTTGAGCGCAGCAGTATCTATTAGGGTTCTTATGTTAGCACTGAAGTTTCCTGGTTTACTATGTAGTCATCCGCAACTTTTTGCTGCGACCCTAAATTGCGTTCTCTTGCTCTATGTCCTCCGGAAATCGAGCTGACCTGAGGCGAACAAAAAAAAATTAGGTCTCTGTGACCCCTGTGGTCCGAGAGACACATCAATACATCAAGTTTTCGGGTGACCCTAACGATAAGGCCTCTCATTGTCAGTTACATATGTATGTACATGCGTCGAATTAAGAAGTCGTCATAGATTTACATAGTGCCAATTTCCGTATAATACTCACAATGAGAGTATTTGCAAATTTTGAACTTATTCTTGGCTAATTTTTCATGACTGTTGTCAAAGTCCTGGGGACCAGATGGGATCTTTTCATCGATCTCTGCGCGAAGAAAAATGCTGTCAATTTTTATTCTTTCGTGCATCGAATAAAAGTTGAAAGATCACAAGTACGTAAAAGTACGAAGAATGCTGGAATAAAAAGACAAAAAGTGGGAATTCTGACAATTAGCATTTCTTACAATTGTTTTACTCCATATGTCCGCTCTCAACTAACTATTTATTTTTATGTGCCACGCTTCAATATCAATTGCTTTGTTCATGCCTTATTTCACAACCAAAATACGCCAAGAACCTTCAGATGTCTCCCACAGCAATGGAAAATCCAGCATTCCATTGCGACGATTGTGACGTCGTTGCCAAAATTTCAACAACGACCAATGCTACTCTAGCGAATGAGACGGCTTCAGAGGTCAGAATATTGATTAATTTCAATGATATTCAGCATTTTGAAAATACTACCCTTCATTAACAAAATGGCTCAATGCATTCAAGCGCATGCAATGAGTGTCAAACCTACATATATCTATTCCATTTCAACATGTCTTTCAGATTAAGGATGGTTGTAACTGAAAAATTATGTGAGATTTCAAATTGCCTACGCACTCTTATTCTCGCGTGCTATTTTCACGCAGCAATCTTGTGCGACTTGCGAAAGAGCACTCGAGAATAACAATGAGTACTCAAGAGCAGACACGGCAATTCGAACAAATATTTTCCGCTGATCCACCTCTTTAAGAGAGCCGCTCTGCAAGGATCGATCTCGATGCAGTACATATGTAGTTGTCATACGAACCTTTTTCATTTTTATTACAGTTGATAAAAACTAGTGCATTTCGCTATTCTCGAAAGAAAATTGTTTATGGATTCCCGATTCCACAGTTTTAAAGAAGATGTTGAGTAGTACTCATGCTCAAGTTTTCATCAGTAAAAAAATTTGCATACCGTGTCTTTGAGAAAGATGTTCAAATATGTATTTAGATATTTCAACTATTTTTAATCCAAGAAAAGATAATTGAAGGAAAAGGATTCAATGGGACTTGGACGAGGATTCCTTTGCGTCTGCATCCTGACGATCTATAGATTTCTCGTGAACCTCGATCGTTTTGTCACGGCCGGTTAGAAGTCGTTTGACAGCCGTCAAAAAGATGTTTCATTTATAAAATGTCTAAATGCGCTTTATTTCAAGTATAAATCGTTTCGGTTAACAAGAGTAATTATAAATCAGTAGAAAGTTTTTAAAAATAAGGCAAAAAAATTTAGGTCTTCTGAAGAACCTACAAGTTTACTTCGGGCTCACAGAAACTGCTGTGGGCAGAATTCCCGTAGGATACATGTCTACCGTCCTGTTATGCACCGTAGCTATCAGTAAAGAGATTTCTTCTTTGCTTTATTAACTTTTAATTAATTTTAAAAAATTGATTAATTTTTTCAGCCGTTTTTGGCCGTCGTATTAACGGCAAGCGAATGCTGGAAGCTGCTGGGCTCGTGGTGGTTGCCGCATCTCTCGCTGCTTCCTTTTTGACGAGTGAAGTGGGGTCAAAGTTTTTATAATGAAGTTGAAAACTGGCAGGAAAATAAATACAAAAAAATTCAAAATTATTTTCAGCAATTCTCGGTCTTCTTTGTTCTACGCGCGGTTCCCGCAGTCGCGTATTCCGTTTCTGCTGCAGTCAGTCCCGCTCTCATTGGCGGCTACTTCAAAGGTGCTTCAATTAGTTTGATTAAAATGAAGTTTTTAAAAGACGTTTTACTCAGAAATTTAGCAATATTTTCTCAAATTTAAAGACGAGTCAGCGAGAAGCTACGCCCTCATGTTCTTCTGCTTCGCTGCACAGAGTCCGGGGTTCACACTTACTTTGTTATAATAATAAAAAGTAAATACTTAATTTGAAACCTCATTGCTAAATGAGAGGAATGCATGTTTGTATGTATGATGGGAAAACTGGAGTATGACAGGTAAATCTTCTAGTTTTTGAAGCTTATTTTATTGAATGAATTTGATTTAGAATTTGTGTCGCGTTTGGCGCCACATTTGACGTAAACAATTTTCCGTGGGCGCTTCGAATCGCGCCTTTCTCACTTCTCTTGCTCCTTCCAATTCTCTGGCTTGTGCTACCGGTGCGTTTAAGAGAATGTACATATGTATATACATACATAAAAATATAAAAAGAGGAAATGCACTCAATGTTGCATCGGCGAGGGGCCAATGATGCGTCGATAATAGCGGCAGCTACAAAATGGGCCAATTGGCTAAAAGCTCGAAAACTGTGTAAAATGTGAAATCATAATGTTGTCATGTATCAATCGCACCAAATTTATAATTCTACGTAATGAATTCTCAAATTTTCAGCTATTTTCAAGATTTTTTAATGGAATAAGTGAAAAATTTCAGGATCTTATTTTGATATAGGTATGATTGCCTGAAAACGATTTCTGCAGTGAGATATTCCAGTTAGCCCAATTGGCCGCTGCCGCAATAGCACGTAGCCTTGACCAGCGACGTTGAACGTTGCTATAATTTGAGAATGAAATAAAACATGAGCGCTGCAGGATGCGCCACAGACTGAGCAGTCGACAATTGGTGAAGAACGTGAGATCAAAAGTCTGCAAGACGATGCTTCCATTGTTTTTCGCTGGTTGGATCCTTTTTACTTTTTTCCATTCAGTAATCGTGCAGAAAACCGCCGTTGCCGGCTAATAGGGCGTGATTTTTGAGTGGTTTTATTAAAATAAATTTAGAAGGCGACGAGTGGAGAAGTTTTTCAATGAAATTATATCTAATAAAATATCAACAATTACTATCGAAAAAAGAAGATTAATTGTAAGGAGAAATGGAAAGACTATTACAGCAAGACTTTTTGGCTCGCAACGCTTGGCTTTTCAGCTTCCAATTACTTCATGTCTGCACAGGTTCTTTGGATATCACGATGTATTCGTGTTGAGGAAGTATTTTGCATTCATATTCTAGGGAAAGCTAAAATGTCGTCAATATTCAGAGCTGGTGGTTTTCTGAGTTTACGTCCTCCGCAATGAGTATGACTATCGCTGCAGAAGGCGCCTTTTATGGCCTCTCTTCCATCCAGTTAGTTGTTCTTAATGTAATTTAAAACAAAATACCACAAAGATTTTCGTTATAATAATTTCAGGGCGGTGACGCTTCAAGGTGTCGCAGTTACAATTGGCAGCTTCATCGGTTCAATGGCTCTCGTCACTTGTTCAGAGGTTAGCAGAGTGCTTGTCTTAAAAGACCGCTGGGAAGAAACAAGCAGATGTGTTGCGGAATCTCTGTTTATCTCGACCGATAGGCTTGTTGGCGATCAACAAATCAATAACTGAACTGAACTCAGAGATGGCGCAGCGGATGGGGACCGTTCAGGCTGATTCGAACAGTGAATGCTCCACTGCTCACGCTTTCGATAGCTGCGATTCTCTGGGCGCCAGCCAAATTTGCATATCTGCATTTGATAACAAAAGACCTCGCCGCAGCCCTTGTAAGCCTTTATTAATTTAGCTAATAAATATTATTAGTAAGGCAAATGTCAGACTGCTTTCTTCATTGGTTCCATCATGAGCGGAGGCTGTTTTCCGATCACAAGCGATATCATTCTGGTAAGCTATAATTGTATATATTTTTAGCTATTATATTTATAGCATACATAGTCAGTTTTGAAAGAGATTAGTGTTTTCTTCTGCAGGCCGTAATCCCTTCGCGCCTTCATTCATCTGCTGTTGCCGCTAGTAATATCGTGGTGTTAGCGACTGGAGACGCCCTCGGGCCATTTGTCACTGGATGGGTGCGCGTAGAATAGAAATAAAGAACCAAAATATCTTTTTTTTACTATCATACTTACAGCTCATTGACTGTTTCAAAGACGGCGACGACTCTTCCGCAAAGTTCAACGCCATGAAACTGGTACGTATTCGAGAGTTGCTATTTGTAGTTTATATATTAAACCTTTTTTCTGCAGAATTAAAAGACTTTATTTAAATTCTATCATCTCTCTACAACAACATATATTTCTAGTTTGCCGCTAGATTAATTAAACAGGTGCAAAAAACAAATGTATGCAAGTTGAAATTGTCGCTTCTCCATAAGTTCTTATTTACTCGTAATCAGACGTTCTCATGGTACGAAAAAGAGAATGAGAAAACGAGAGGTCTAAACAGCGTGTATTTAAAATATTCACTATTGAATTAAGGCTGTACAAATTGCGGCGGCGGTTGGCGTCTCAAGTGTTGCCTTTTCATTGCTCGCCTGTCGATTCTATCTGACAGATAGAAGAAAGGCTGCCGGAGGCGTCAAGAAAACTGATAGTATTTCTGAAACGAACGACGAAGATAATACGCACTTCTGACTACCAATGAGCTCTACTACTACATCCTTAATCGATTGTTCATTCAAATGAATAACATTTATTTTAAATGTTCTGACCAAATACTATCTCTAGTGCTTCCACTTCTCTCAATTATGTTCAATTCATATGATGTTGTAATTATTTTACCTTGTACTTTCGAGATCCATAAGTACTGTAAATACTGTATTTTTTTAAATCGCTGCGATAAAATACAAACATACATAAACTTTGCTTTCGCTTGCCACTCTCCAATGCGCACGGAGCAGAATAAGAGTGAAGTGGAAACAACAGGTATAACGGGGAATATGACATTGAAGAGTGAACGAAAGTGAATGGAAAAGATGAAAAAAATGTACACATTTATCTATCTCGCTCGCGATTGATATCATTCTGGTTCGACTATGATGACTTTCGAGATCCATAAGTACTGTAAATACTGTATTTTTAAATCGCTGCGATAAAATACAAACTTACATAAACTTTGCTTTCGCTTGCCACTCTCCAATGCGCACGGAGCAGAATAAGAGTGAAGTGGAAACAACAGGTATAACGGGGAATATGACATTGAAGAGTGAACGAAAGTGAATGGAAAAGATTAAAAAAATGTACACATTTATCTATCTCGCTCGCGATTGATATCATTCTGGTTCGACTATGATGTATTATTTATTGAATGAATTGCTTTCTATTTATCATTGGTCTACACTGCCTTGTCAAAAAAACTTAAGTGCAATAAAGAAATTCAAAATTTGGAAAGAGGAATCTTTTGCAATGATGCTTCCTAGGCCGATCGGAGCTGTGAGCATCGTCATCTTTCTAATTGAAATGTCCTTCTACCGAGTGGACTTGGCTGCTGCTGCAGATCGGAATATAGAAAAGATCGAAGAGGAGTGAATATAAATACTAGCCAGAGTAAAAAGTGCTTCGAGACACAATTAAGAAAAAATTGTGTCTCATTAGGTTTTTTTAATGGGATGACTCAGTATTGTGGTTGCCTTTGCTTACACAAACGACGCTGCCAACTAATACTTCTGACATATCATCCAACTTGCAGCAATTTTTTGAGCTGCTTAGATATATTGGGAAACATGATTTTCTGCCTAGGTTGTTAAACAAGAAAATGACAGTTTTCAAAGAACAAGGTGATGAGGCCATCGCAGAAACAAATCGCATAAAAAAGTAATCTATTTTTTAGGGAATTGCACTTTTATTTTAAAAGGTCAAACATTTCAGTGAGAGAAAAATAATCGGTTTCTCAAAATAGAAATGCTTCTGAACATACATATACTCATTTTTGAGTATCAAGAGAATGAAATTTGAGAGAAACGAGAATGAAGAAGCCAAAACATACTATTGGGAAGATGTAATTCATTATCAATGCAAAAAATGGAAGTTGGAGAAGGTCTTTATATGTACATACCTATGTGTATATATATATATATATATATATATATATATATATATCGGGCGGAGAATTGAAGGAGAATAAGTGAGCATTTTTCTGGATATTTTGCTTCCCTTATTTTCGTAAATACATGCTTACGTTCATATGTAAATGTAAATTTCAATTCGTATCATTAATCAGGCGTTCTTTTGTCATATCAATATCAATTTGTATTCAGGGAGCTAAATGCCACATAAGGATGAAGCCGCGTGCAATGAGTTGTCCGTTCGCAATGAAAAAGGTGTCAAGGCGACAATTTCAGCAATGACCAAAGTCCCCTTCAACAAATCAACAACTTCACCGGTCTGAATATTTATTTATTTATTTCAGATATATTTTAAAGCATTATGATATATTTTCCTTTTACAAACAAAATGGTTGGGTTCGCACGAGAGAATACCAACATATAATATTAAAAGAAAGTTAAATTACGCAGATAATAAAAAATTTTATTCAAAAAACGATAATTGAAGGAAAAGGATTCACTGATACTTGGAAGGAAACTGTTTTGTGTTGGCATTCTGACGATATACTTTTTTCTCGTGAACCTCGATCGTTTCGTCACGGCCGGTTAGAAGACTTTGGACTGCACTCGAAAAGGAAAAGAATTTATGAAAATGTGTTCCTGTGTTTTCTTTCAAATATAAATGGATTCGGTAAACAATCTTATCTGTTAGTTATAAATTAGTATAACAAAAAAAGTAGGAAACAGTTTAGGTCTTCTGACGGATCTGAAAGTCTATTTCGAGCTCACAGAAACTGCTGCGGGCTGGATTCCCACAGGATACATGTCGGTCGTCCTGCTGTGTAACGTAGGAATCAGTAAGGTGATTCCTTCTTTACTTCAATCAACTTTTTACTTTTTCAGCCGTGTTCGGTCGACGCATGAACGGCAAGCGAATGCTGGAAGCTGCTGGGCTCGTGGTGGTTGTTGCATCTCTCGCTGCTTCCTTTATGCCTCACGAAGTGAGATCATAGTTTGAAGTTGAAGGCGTGGCGGGAGGCTAAAAAGCAAAAATCTCTTCCAGCTATTCTGGCTCTTCTTTATTCTACGCTCGATTCCGGCAGTCGCTTATTCCGTTTCCGCTTCTGTCAGCCCCGCACTCATTAGCAGCTACATCAAAGGTGACTCAAAGGATTTGAAAACAATTTTTTTTACATACTCCCGCAAAAAGAAAGGTACATACATAAGTACATACATATTATGTAGTCGTTTTTTCTTCAGATAAAGAGATAGTTGTTTAAAGGCGAGTCAGCGAGAAGCTACGCTCTCATGCTTTTCTTCTTCGCTGCGCAGTGTCCGGGGTTCATAAGTACTTATTTTTGAATAAAACAAACTTTTTTATTTATTTAATACATTCATACTTCATTGACAAATTTATGCATTCGAGTAAGATAGATATATCTTGGCGTTTTTAAACTTATTTTGTCGAATAAAAAAAGAAGCGTAATGAATTCCATATTGAGAATTTGTGTCGCGTTTGGCGCCTCATTCGAGGGAAATTTTCGCTGGGCTCTCCGCGTAGCGCCCCTCGCACTTTTGTTGCTGCTTCCAGTTCTTTGGCTTGTCGTTCCGGTGCGTTTAAAGAGATTGTTATATGTATGTACGAAAAAAGAAAAAGGCAAATACATACACGTACAATACGCCCACGAGCCAGGGTATGCGACTCAGATGGATCCGGGCGGCTCGAGCCGCAACGAGTCATGATTTGGCTCGTACGGGACGCTCCGTACCCCTGGCTCGTTATGTGTACAGTATCAACTTATATGAGACAGAATTAAAAATATGAGTAATACAGAATGCGCCACCGAGAGAGCAGATGAAGATTGGTGAAGGAAGTCAGCTTAAAAGTACTTTAGACGACGTTGCTGTTCTTTTTCGCTGGTTGGACCCCTTTCACTTTTTTTTTCTTCTAAAAGTAAAAAAAAACGTTCCACTTCGTCAGCTAATGTTTAGAAAAAATTTTTTTAGATCGAAACAATTAAGAGATTTTCATGTGGAGAAGTTGATCAGTGAACCATCTATCATATAAAATAACTATATCTATCGAAAAGAGAATACTAAAGTAAATTGAGGGATCATTTTAGTAAGACTTTCTGGCTCACAACGCTTGGCTTTTCGGCTGCAAATTACCACATGTCTGCACAGGTTTCTTTCGTTGACGTATTTTTGCATATACTTTTTTTTAAATTCATATCCTAGGCCAAACCGACTGTAATATTCAGAGCTGGTGGTTCTGTGAACTTACGTTCAACGCAATGAACAGCACTAACGCTTCATCGTCAGACAACGTCTTTTACAGCCTCTCTTCCGAGAAGTTGGCTTTTTTAATGTAATAAAAAACCTGTACGACATCCACAGAAGTGGCGATGAATTGTGCACTTTTAATTCAGCGCAGTGACGCTTCAAGGTGTCGCAGCTACAATTGGCAGCTTCATTGGATCGCTGGTCCTCGTCACTTGTTCAGAGGTTAGCAAAGTCATGGTTTCAAAGGACCGCTCTTGAGAAAGGATCAAAGTTGTTGAAAATTCGAATTTTTTTTCAAAATCGGTTAGGAGATGCGAAAAGAAGGAAATGGAGAAATGAAAGTCTTTCAAATAGAGTGGCCCTTAATCGATCTATAAATCAATAACATAACTGAACTAACGTCAGAGATGGCGCAGCGGCTGGGGACCGTTCTGGCTGATTCGAACAGTGAACGCTCCTCTGCTCACGCTTTCGATAGCTGCGATTCTCTGGGCGCCAGCCAAATTTGCATATCTGCATTTTATAAACAAAGACCTCGTCGCAGCCGTTGTAAGCCTGTATTAATTTATTATAAAACCTAATACTAAAGGACAAATCTCTTGGCAATTCAGACTGCTTTCTGCATTGGATCCATCCTAAGCGGAGGCTGTTTTCCTATCACAAGCGATATAATTCTCGTCAGCGTTTTTTTTTTCAATTTTTGCGTATGCTTTATTAATTTTATATATTTTTAGCCATTTTATATCGTTAAAAAAATCTACTTTTTTTTGCAGGCCGTGATCCCATCTCGCCTCCATGAATCAGCTCTTGCTGTTAATCTTATCGTCGCTGTCGCGTTGGGAGATGCACTCGCGCCTTTTGTCACTGGATGGGTTCGTGTAGAATACATAGATAAAGTACCGAACCATCTCAATCCTTTTCTGCTCTGGAAATAGGAATCATATTATGCTTTCAGCTCATTGACTGTTTCAAAGTTTACGACGACTCTTCCGCGATGTTCAGCGCCATGAAACTGGTAGGAATTCGAGAGTTGCATTCTTTCTTTTATGATTCATAATATTTTCCTCTACTGAAAGTGAAGATTTTCTTTTGACATTATATGAATTAAATTTAAAAATGTACAGGCACAAAAAATAAAAAGCAAAATTAAATAAAGATAATTTAGTTGCGAGCGGCACTTAAACGTGCATTAATTGTTTTTGGTGCCGCCCTCCTTTAGGCGATATTTCAATTGAGGCTCTCCAAATTGCCGCGGCAGTGGGCGTCACAAGTGTTGCCTTTTCGATGCTTGCATGTCGATTATATCGAAAAGAAGTCAGAAAGACTGCTCAAGGCATCAGGCATACTGAAAGTATTTCTGAAAAGAGCTTCGAAGAAAATATGTAATTATCCTTCCAATTAGCTCTACTACATGCAGGTTCACTGTATAATTTTTTTATTCCCTTCGATGTCATTCCAATTGTAAGCCATTGCCCTCGCTTTACTCTTCCAGCTCTCGCCAGTCGGTTCTTTCATTTGGAGTTGACCACACTTCATTCATTCAAGTTTATCAGCATTTAAAGAAATGAAGACACGAGATCATATATATGGGTGAAATTTAAATATATATGTTTATATAGCTGACGTGATCGGCTGCTTCGAGGCATGCCTACTGTTTAAGGAAATCCAAGTAGTGAAACTACAAACAAAAACTAAAAAGAGTGGAGCAATTACTACATTATTTAAGAGAATGTGAGAGACTCATGGAAGAGATAAATGAACGCGCTAGAGATGCACTGTCAAAAATTTCATTAGGAAGTCTATTCCAATCATTAACAACTCTGTTTGGCAAGAAATACTTGAAACCCTTATTTCGACATAGATAATGTGTAATAATCTTAAATCGATGGCCTCTTGTGACAGTATTAGGGAGAAGACAAAAGAGTGGCTTGGGATCAATGTCAATGAGGTTTGCCAAAATCTTATATGTAAACATTAGATCGATAAAATGTCTTCGAGATGCGAGAGTGTGGTAAGAGAGAGAAGAGAGACGTGTTGAGTAACATGGATTTTCGCCAATTCTTCTAAAGACAAGACGAACGTTGCACATTTTCTAGACGGTCCTGTGAGGATACAGAGAGTTCCTTATGCGGGTTCCAAATTTTGCTCGCGTATTATATACATATATATATATATATATATATATATATATATATATATATATATATATATATAAATATACACTTGGAATTTTCTGCCTGAATACTCTATAATATGCTATTTATTCTATTATTAATATATCTCAAATTTCCATGTTTTTTCTTCTTTTCTTCTCTGCTCTTTCGATATGCTTTTATCACATTTAATGTTTTCTTACCAGCTCGTCAATGCGACCACATCAGTAAGCAATATTTGTTATCACTGCGATAAAGTATGAACAAACATGTGCTTCAGCATGCCAATCTCCAACTCACATTTGGAGACTGGGAAACACCAACAAAAATAAAAGATTGAAGAGAAACAAAAACGGTCTGTGTCAACAGGAAAACGACTTGCAAAAAGGGAGTGCGGCGAGTTGAGGTGAACGAAAGTGAATGAGAAAGAAGGAAAAATACACCTGCAGATGGACCTGAACAGAAAGATTGGAAGAAATGAGAGAAAGGGGGTGAGAATTAATGGAGAGAAATGAAAGGAGACATGATTAGAGGGACAGAGGAGACGGAAAGAAGAGAGAAGAAAGAATAAAATGATATAAAAAGAGTGGGAATGACATTGATAGACCCGGCTTGTGCTGTAGCTGAACACTCTTAAGTTAGACATGTCCATATCCCCGACCCGCCGCGCCCTCTCCGTCTTCATTCTGAGCAGCTACTGTTTCATCATCTTCTTCGATCGATACGTCACCGCTGGTTAGAGGAATAGGAGTAACATGCAATATTACACTATTTTTAGCAGTATTTATATAATATTTACAACTGTTATTAAAAGATGTGTAAGACAAAAGTGCTTTATTTATTTACTATTTAATTTAATGTGTCAGTCTCATTTTTGGCACTTGAAAAAAGAAGTTTTTGACTGCATGCGTATGAAGAATAGCGAATGAATGCAGGTTTGCTGGATGAAGTTCAGCGAATTTATGGCGTCACTGAGAAAAGCTGCGGCTATCTCCAAGTCGGCTATCTTGCTGTCGCGATTGCGACCTTGATTGTGATAAGTCAGTCAGGAGAAAGTTTTTTAAGACAACCGTGTGAGAGTAAAGAGAGTAAGAAAAATGTTGAGAAGGAAAGACAGACAGAGATAAAAAGGAAAGAAAGAAAGAAAGTGAGAGAACAGATGGAGGCAAAGTAGATTGATATCGGAAACATCACACCTTTCAAGATTTGCCTTGCTTTAATGTGATGTTGACGCATTTGGGCAACTCACATCGTCACGATTTTTCAGACTGTGTACAGCCGTGCTATTAATCTTATTGTTAGGTTCCGTCAATAGCACCTTATGTACGTCAGTGACAAAAAGAAAACCGTCTATCTTGAAAATTACTAGGGAAATAATTACAAGGGAAAATATCTGTGTTTATATTTGAAAAAAAATTAGTGTGAGCTTTAATGTTTTCCAGCAATTGCCGGCGGACGTCTCAATGCGAAGCTAACGCTAACACTCAGTGCAATTTTTCTTATCATCACAACAATAGCGGCTTCCTTTGTGACATGGAATGTGTGTTGCAATAATGAATACCAGCTTACATATGACATTCACAAAGTTTGATGACTTCATTAAGACAAATATTTCACACAGCCTTTAAAGTTGTGAGCAAATAAATATCGTGATCCAGTAACATAATGAATATACAGTACCGTCCAACATTGTTGGGTACGAAATTAATCCGATTAATTAAATTAATTTAAATAATTCAAACTGGAATTGCGAAGTGCTGAGGACATGCCATGCGATTTTCTCCGAGGGTTTTATGTCTTTTTTCATTGCGCGTCACCCTAGAAAAACCGTTTTCCAAAATATGCCGTAATGACAAAGTTCTGTCAATTTGACAAAGCTACGCTGTTTAGCGGCATTTTTTGCTAGGTGTTTGGCTGAGAAACGAGCTGGCTGAATCCAGCAGCCAAACTACAAACAACAAATTAGAGTTAAATTTTCTAAGCACTTCTTATTTTGTTTGAGTTTCCTCCTTTGTTTTGCTTGAGTTTCTTATCACATTTGGGTATAAATGATAAGAAAAATGGAAAATAAGATTTTCTATTGCGAGCAAAAAAATTGCTCTTTCAAAGCATCGAACCCCGGACCTTGGGACTCCCAATCAAACGCTGTCGCAATACACCACGCGTAGCTTGGGAATGAGGGAATGTATATTTTCTATCCCGACCGGACCCGACCAAAAATCAACCAGAAATGCAGTTATCGCCTAGAATGAAAAGAGATCGAAATAAGAGGGAGAGATAGAGGGGGAGAAGGAGAGAGATAAAACGAGACTGAGAGAGATATAGTGAACGAGAGAGAGAGAGAGAGAGAGAGAGAGTGTGTGAGAGAGAGAGAGAACGACAGAGAAAGCGAGGAGGGGATAGATTGAAAGAGTGAGAGAGATTGAGAGGGAGAGGAAGAGAGAGAGAGTATTTGTGAACGAGACAGAGAAAGAGAGAGAGAGAAAGAGAGAGAGAGAGAGAGAGAGAGAGAGAGAGAGAGATAGAGAGAGAGAATGAGAGAGGCAGCGAAGAGAGAGAGAGAGAGGTCGATCGCAGAGATTATCAACTCTTCGCAATGAAAAGTGTTGCGGTCTACGCTTTACAAAAATTAACCTGACAAGCCCCTTGAATCGTCATCCTCCACGCTTCTTTGGTGAGACTGCGGACAATATGATAGGAAAGGTACGTTCTATCCTACTCGAGCTCCGTGTGGTGTATTGTGACTGAGTTTGATTGGGAATCTCAAGGTCCGTGGTTCGATGCTTTGCAAGCGCGACTTTTTGCTTGCAACAGAAAATCTAATTTTCCATTTTTCTTATCATTCATACCCAAAATGATAAGAAACTCAAGCAAAACAAAGGAAAAAACTCAAACAAAATAAGAAGTGCTTAGAAAATTTCACTCTAATTTGCTGTTTGTAGTTTGGCTGCTGCATTCAGCCAGCTCGTTTCTCAGCCAAACACCTAGCAAAAAATGCCACTAAACAGCGTAGCTTTGTAAAATTGACAGAACTTTTTCATTACGGCATATTTTGGAAAACGGTTTTTCTAGGGTGACGCGCAATGAAAAAAGACATAAAACCCTCGGAAGAAATCGCATGGCATGTCCTCAGCACTTCGCAATTCCAGTTTGAATTATTTAAATTAATTTAATTAATCGGATTAATTTCGGACCCAACAATGTTGGACGGTATGTACATACAGTTTTTACACATAGTTATGTACGTACAGTTGAAAGCAATAGCATTCTCTACTAAAAAAGATTTCTATGACTTATTGACGGTGAGAACAAAAGAAGAGATGGCTTCAGACCTTTTCGACTTTCTTCGTCCTTCGCTCGTTGCCGGCGATTTCAGAAGGAGTCATTACCTCACTTGGCCCTTCATTAATCGGCAGCTACTTCAAGGGTTCGAATTTTGGAGCAAATATCCAAATTACAAACCCTTAATTTCCATATAATTTCTCTCAAAATGCCTTTCAGATTCATCATCTCGTAACTACGCTCTGATGGCTTTCTTTTCCATGATGCCGTTCACCGTGTTCGTCAACGAGTCTCGTAATTTATGATCGTAAAGAGAACATACAGTACCGCTCAACAACCAGGGGTGCAGGAACTTTCGGAAGTTTCGGAAAGTTCCAAAATGTCCTTTCAAATTTGTGCGTTTCTCGATAACCGCACGTCGATTTGGTTTGCATATTTGGATTCAGGCACTCGGTTTTCACCATAATTGAGCATTAAAATGTAAAAACTGCAATTTAAAGTTATACTGTTCTAGCAAATGCTTTCATAAATTTCACTGACACGAAGACACATTGACGCACTACGAATTGTGGTGTTCATGCACCACCAAATTCACAAAATTTTACGTTTTGGTGAATATGCATTATCTTGAAATTTTAATGCTCAATTATGGTGAAAGCCGAGTGCCTGAATCCAAATATGCAAACCAAATCGACGTGCGGTTATCGAGAAACGCATAAATTTGATAGGACATTTTGGAACTTTCCGAAAGTTCCGAAAGTTCCTGCACCCCTGGTTGTTGAGCGGTACTGCATCCTACGATATCGGACCCTTGGAACATTTTGAAATGAGTCCAATATAAGATCCGTATTTTCTCTTCCCTTCAAAATAGGCAAAATTCATCAATAAGTGATAGCTTTCACAGTTGTATTATTAAACCAAAGAAAATGCCATTCGATAGCTATTCGGTTTTTATATCAACATTGGTTTAACAATAATTTTGAATATAATAATGCTAATCCGCGTGATAGTGTCTAGTTAGGAAGGAAGAGCATGAAATTTAGTTCCAAATAATTATACATAGCAATCTACATTCTACTAACTTTCCCCGCCCTTTCCATTACTTCAAGTACAGTTTTTAATAAGTAAATGTTTTTAGAATAGCGGTTCCAATTGGCACGCTCTTCACTGGTGACTACGTGGGATTCGCACTGCTTTTCGCACCGCTCGCCATGTTGCTGCTCCTACCGGCCCTCTGGCTTATTCTTCCGGTTTAAAAAGAATTTCCAATTATTTTAAATTAAATTTAACGTTTAATATTTCTAATAACAATTGAATATTTATTATTTCAATATATATAAAAGCATTTTTATCCTTCTTAATAAATAATTTTGTTTCAGGATTCCTTGTCAGTGGAAAAGAACGTGAGCGAAGGAATCAAGATGATTGATGAGGCTAAACGACTTCTCACAGATGTCGTCGAAATGGCGACATGGTAACTACAACATTGCTGGCTCTTTTTATAGTAGCACTTCGCCAAGACACAACATTCACCAGACATTAGGAGAAATGTGATTGAATGAGAAGAAGACAGATCGCAGTTAAAGTAGGGAGGAATGTGCACAATATACTAACAGTGTGCCACATTTCCACTGCCGTAATCTCACCTCAGTTTAATGCTAAAAGAAGCAAGGGTGAACGCTAATGAGTTCAAGATTTGAAATAAAAAAAACATTAGAATTTGAAGTGCATGCAGTTCCATAATTCTTGTTGACTTATTATAGCAAGACCTTCTGCCTGGTAGCCGTGAGCGCGTCGACAGTCAATTATTACATCTGCGGATATGTCTCGTACATTTATTGTTTTTTTTTATTTAAATTTTTTGAAAATTACATTCATTGTAACCGTTAAATGGATTTAAATTTTTTTAATATTAGAGCTGGTGGTCGGCTATATTTACGAGCGCCGCGATGAACTTCACCTCGCACAGCAACACCGCCAGCAAGGATGTCTTCCTCGGCCTGTCTTATAGCATGTTAGCTGATAGGACGTTCAATATTGTAATTTAGACTCTATTTGGAGGATAAAATAATGCAAAGTGGAGTGAACACAAAATTGACGCTTATCTGTTTAACGCTTTTATTTTCCAAGCGTAGATTTTAGGACACTCGCCATTCACTCTGTCGTCGTTGTGCTTGGTGGCTTCGTTGGCTCTATTCTTGTCGTTGAGCTTGCTGAGGTTAACAAACATGGATGAATTTTATTAGTTTATTAATAGAAATTATACATTTATAAATCGAAAACTTATCGCCTTGAAGAAGCACATAAGAAGGATATCTTTAGGATATTGGTTTCTTAACAAATAAAATGTTTTATAGCGCTGGCGAGCCGGTGCCGGTCCTTGCCGTTATATTCGCACAGCGAACGCGCCGCTCTACACAATTTCCATAAGCCTCCTCATCTGGACACTCTCCAGATTCGCCTTTCACGAGCTTTTCGTCATCGACTTCATCGCCTCAGTTGTTAGCTACTTTTAAAACGTAATAAATAATGTAACTATTTGTTGATGTGCTGAACATTGAATGATTGCAGGCCATGCATTTCATCGGCGTCGTCGCTATAGGAGGCCTCTTCCCGCTCGCGAACGATATCTTTCTCGTTGGCCATTTTTGATGTTGATACGTAAATAAGTAAATAAATTCATTAGTTTAGTTTAAAAAAAATCATCATAGAGGCCAAAGCTGTAAAACATACGAATTAACGAACCTGAATGAAAAGTAACATTCAATTTAGCCTTCTCTTCTACTACGCTGTCCTCCTTTAGACTGTCCTCCCTTCCCGCCTTCACACCTCAGCGATCGCCGCCTTCAATATTCTGCTTTGTGTGAGCGGCGACGCGCCTGCGCCCTACATCACTGGATGGGTCTCATAATTCATTCTTTTCACTCCCCACTTTTTCGCTGAGTATTCATAATGATAAATGTTTTTTTAATTAACGAAAGATGCTCGTCAAAAAATTAGTATGCTTTTTTTTTGGAATTTTAATATTTTAATATTAATATTTTTAGTGCATTGATCTCTTCAAAGGCGGCGTTGACTCCCCGGAGAGCAAGTTCTTCGCAACGAAAAGAGTGAGATTACTGCAGCCTTACTCCTTTTGAAGTTTCACTAATTTTCCTGCTACCCGCTGCATTTTAAAATAATATACTTTTTACTTATAAAATCTTTGCATTTTCAGTCTCTGCACATCGCGGCCGCCGTGAGTTTCCTCGGCGTGCTCACTTCGCTTCTTGCGATTCGTAGCTTCAATAAGGATAAAAAGAGGGCTGCCGATCGTGCTGTGGAAAAAAAGTAACGGAAATTATATAGCTTTTATGTATTTCTCGATAGACGCTGCTGAAGCTCGCGCAGACTTCTGCTTCTTTCGCTGCTGCCGCCGGTTCCTGCGATTTGGAAGCCTATGTTAATTACTTTTTATATTTTTTTATTAATTACTACCATTTTCTGTGACTTTCTTTGTTATAGCACCATTTATTTTTAGGTTTTTTTTTAAATGAAGTATCGAATTCGATTTACCTAGCTCATATCGATACTAGAGGAAAATCCCTAAATTCTCTAAATTATCCGAGTCAATCTTCTTGAATATCATTCATTTCCTTCAAAAGAGCAACATAGTGTTGCAGGATTCTAAATGTTCTGAAATTTTCTTCTTGTTTCTTTGGATGTATGATGCTTGTTTACCTTTGCACACGGACAACTACAATTGATGATGCATGCTTTATTGAAGAAGGTTAACATTAGCTCTCTGTGGAGCATGGGCGATTTTGTGCGGTATCGCTCGCTAGGAAACGGTGTAATTGAACTGGATTGGGCCCCGCCCGACCGTTTGGGCCCACAAACGGAGGCCAACTCTGTTCGAGGACGTCTCGAAAGTCTTGACGCCATCGGCGAAGCAGCACGATCTGGAGCAACAAGATGTCGAATACACATTATGACTATTATAGGCAATCACATTCGAGTCTCGGACATATGTACATATATCCATAAATATTCCACTGTGCCAACGCAAAAACCTTGCACCTATGTACATATATACATACAGTCCCTCCCAGGATCTTGGTACTAAGGAGGGATCGGATGCATCGGAGGGATCCAAATGCATCCTCGCTAATAACAATTGTCCTAGTACATACTAAAATATTTTAAACGGTACATTAGTTTGCTCATAGAGAGCGGATGCTCCTTTTAAAAAATCGATAATTTCTAATCGTTTGATAAGAAGTTTTTGCCTATAAAAAATTACATTTTTAATATTTTTCTAAGAAATTTCTCCTGTACCATTATTTTGTCTCTACGCATATCCCCAAATAATAAAATAAAAGATTTTATCATTGTTAACCGAAATCGATCAGACCTTATCACACATGTTCATGTTATGTGAAGATTCGCCTTACGATGCTCCTAGGACAATTGTTATTAGCGAGGATGCATTTGGATCCCTCCGATGCATCCGATCCTTCCTTATTGTTAGTACCAAGATCCTGGGCGGGACTGTATGTACCTTCTGATTGGATGCATCCAGTCGCTGCTGTCAAAGACTTCTAAATGGTAGGTGGGACAGTCACTATCGCACTCCTTGGACTCGACTTCGCTGGCGATGTAGGAGACACTGAATCGTTTGCCTGTGGGTCCCTGCGCGAGAAAGGGAGTATTTTTTTTATTTAGGAATCTTAGTGTGTTTTACTTAAATGAGAGAAAATCGCAGCGTCTCAAGAAATAAGACAATGTTAGAAATAAGAAATAAGACAAAAATAAGACAAAATTCATCGTCGTAACCGTAAAGAGCGTAATTGCCGGAGCGTACGCCGATGTAGATTGTAAATCTTCACGACGATGATAAGTGGAAAGCATTGTCTCGTGGACCTGAAGCGTAATTTGATCTTAACCCTTCCTTTTTATTAGTCAATCCAAGTACACTAACATTTTCTCCCAAGATCTTCTCATTGACCGCCTCGGCGCAAGTGTCGCCCTTGAAGAAGTCGGGGCAGACGCAACGCGAGCAGTCGTCTTGGTTGGGGTAGCCGTCATTTTCACAGACGGGCGGGTTGGCGCAGGTGGACGCAGTTGTTGTGGACGGCTCGGCAAGAAGGAAGCCAATTAAAAGTTATGCCAGTTAAAGAATTATCCGAGTAAAATGCAATTCATCTTGTCTTAAAACATACATTTAAAAAGGTTTGGGAAGACTAATAGCGTCGTTAAATACATATAACTAGATAAGGGGCCAATAAATCTTTAAATTCTAATTTTTGTTGTAGCTGGTAAAATAAAAAAAAAGACTGACGTTCTCCCCCCTCAACGACGACGTATTCAACGATGAACTCTTGACAATGGGCGCGATTGAAACTGATGATTTCGAGAATTTCTGTTGTTGAAGTCAGCACCACATCACCACCATTGTCTTGGCAACAGTATCTCAAGCAAATTACTCATTTCGCAGTCCATAATAATAGCACTGATTACGATGTACATACATATGTATGTAAGAGAATTATTCAAATTGTTTTTTTTAAGAAACCTGCTAAATCTCTTCGTGAATATCACTGATAAAGTGAGATAAGTAATAAAAAGCAATACCGTGGTCCCGTGAGCGTGGGTTCCAGACGGAACTCAACTCCGCCGTATGGACAGCCGGGGAAACATTTCGGATGCCCCCCATAGATATCAAAAGACTTGAGCGTTGCTTTGACCCGCTTACCTGCGGGCGCCTAAGGTATACACTATCAGGATTTCTTCGTGCGAAAATCGTAGCGATCGTTATTCATCGTTTAAGTCCTTCGAATCATTAAGTTCTACGCTTCATATAAGAAATTTGTGAAAATCAGCATATGCCGCGGAGGATCTTTTCATCAAAGAGAAATAGGATTCGATTGGGTTCGCTAAGTTCGTTCTCATCCTCAATTTTGAGGTTAACCATAAGGTAATTATTTCAACTCTTTTCGAGGATGTCTTCCATCTTCCTTGATGTTTTCCGATATCATTTTTAACCGTGTCTGCAGATGGCTCCGAATCCAACTCAATATTCTCAACGCACCTCAATAAATTCGATGAGGTAGCCAAATTCATCCAGCACAGCGGCGTCCTCCCCTATAGAACAATGCGGCGAAACCTTATAAATAGCGGGTGTGGTCGAAGCGGTGATAGTCCGTCCGTAGTACGACATCTGAGAGATACACATATGTATGTATGTACGTACATTTGTACATATGTATATGCATGTACATTTAATGGGTGGGAAAGGTATGCTGCAATGGATGTTGAGAACTCGATACGCGAGCGCCCATTCATGTGCTCAATCTAAAGGTCTCACCATCTCCGTGCAGTCATCGCCGCCGTATCCGAGAGGGCACAGGCACGTCGTACAGTCGCGCGGATGCGGAAAGCCGCCGTTTTCGCACTTCGTCGAGTAGCTAGCGCACTTTTCTGAGAATATTTAAAAATGAAATCAATAATGAAAACTGCCAAAACCCACGAAAGGTTTTGCGACTCTCAAACAAGTGTCCATGAAGATTCTGGACTCGTACTTTATATTTCCGTACAGAATCTTCACGTCGAATGGTCTACTACTCCCGACGGATCATCAAATTGTCCTTTTTGGTTGCATTTCTTTCTTTGTTCTTCCCTTGTTCCCTTTCCAGTCCAGATCTACCGTACCCTTGCAACCGTAGTGCTCGTTCATGACAGAGATGTCGCGGAAGGAGAGAATTTGGGAGCCCATGGTCATCTGATGCTGAGGCGAACGGGCGCTCATCCAATTGTTCCCGCGGTATGAGCCGCTAGAAAGGATAAAGAAACATTACAAACTTTCATTTCATACCTGGTAGTTTTGATATGGGGAATTTGACAATTTCGAGAGTGGACCCACAAAAGAGGATTTTCCTGTTCCTCGATTAAATTGTAAGCTAACGGATAGTGCATGACGCTGCCGTAGTCGTAAGGCATGCCGTAGTTGTCGTTAGTTTCCCGGGTCGCCTTGTCGAATTGGCTGATCCAACCAACCTATGTACATAATACATGACTCAGGGATGATTACCTGAGAACACCAAATGGAGTAAGTACTGCAAGATTTCCTTTAATCTTCTTTTGCGAAATAAAAAGAATCATCATTTGTATTTTAAAATATGTGCATTCAGTTGATTGCGGCTATTTGGCAAAAGGAACTTTCTACGCTGATGTATAGAAGGATGCTAGAAAGTGTACTTTTGCATTACATATTCTGCCTTTCCACTTATCTGTGTGTAAGCAGCTACTAGATTGCCTTACATCGATATTTTCCTTGTTCACTTGGATGTAGTCATCTCGGTCGTATCTCGCTTGCTCGTGAAAGAAGCCGAGTGCGTGGGCAATCTCGTGGACAGCCGTGCCGATCTTCAATCAGCTATCTTCGATAACATTTATTGTGGTCTGTATGTGGGGACAATCATATTCTCGTTAAGCAACTGGCAACTCAAATTTGTCGTATTCTCACTGGAACAGGAAGAACGGGGAAGCGGCAGAAAGGATTACTGAATTTTGTACAACTAATACTACTTGATACGGAAGAGATGTTCTGGAAAGAGCTTGTAAATGTTCGCCTGACTGTTTCACAGCCGTAGCCGAGTGAGATCTCTTGCGGCTGATTTGCTAGAGGTAGCCTGCCAAGATATGTTGACCAGCAACCATCTTCGATAAAGAATCGGACCTGAAGACAACATTATATGCAAATAAGTCAGTGAACAGATTGCTGAGCTAAATTTACACTAATATGTCATCCAAACAGTTTTTAGAGCAGCTTTAGCGTCATATACTTCAGTTTGCCTGCAACTTCTCGCGTCGTACCCTGTACTCGGCGTCCTTGCTCTCGATGAAGTCGATGCACGTGTTATTCTGCCAGATCTCGATCGCCTTGCGCGCAACTCTCTCTTGCGGTGTGCCAACTGAAGCGTATTATAAGAGAAGAATAAAAAAAAAACACAAAAATCGTTCAAACAGCAATCTCGTCATCATATCGATTGGGGCGGAAAAATTTCTTACTTTTATTTCCCTTATGGTTAATTCTAAGAATTCCCTGCGCACTCATGTACTCGTCAAAGTAGTAGTAGAAGCCATCCTGCCAGGTAGTAACTGGGTACCCTTTGATGTATGCCTGACGGCGTGCGCGCGACCCCGATGGAGGATAGAGCTCGTCGATTTGTTCCCTGATATGACAAATATCTCTCCATCACTGCAATATTATATACATAAATTTTCTGTGACGTTTAACAATCTGTTGTTCATTTACATATAACCACAAAAATGGCATGCCTTGTGAGACGAACATCTCCTCCGAAGAGATCCTTTGCGATACCGGCTTTTACGTTAATGCTCAAGATATTATGTTCATCGTCGGCGATTTCTTCTTGATATTCCTTCGGATTCTGTGAAACAATAAAAAATCCACATGTATTCACATATGTACAGTACCGCTCAATGGCGAGTTGCGCCCTCGGCCAAACGGGCTGAGAGGAATATATCGCTCGAGAAAGCGTTTTCAGGCAAATCACATAGGATTTAGCATTAACTAATCGCTGATAAGCGGTACTGTATGAGCATACGTACTGTGTTTTGTTGCTCCTTATATATCAGCTACTTCATACAAATTAATAAAAGAATTTACCAACCGAATTGTCGTTAACCATTGTCACCTCGGGCGCGTTGCCGAAACCCTCACTTTGAAGCTTAAGCTTGGCCACCATCTCCGCTCTGATCTCCTTGAGTCGCTCGCGAAGGTATGCCCTATCGGCCTCCTGACTCTAGAGAGAAAAACAAGCATGTTACATTTTCCGGCACCATTTAAGACAATTCATACCTAATTTAACAAAACTAGCACTCAGAGTAAGTTGGCAAAGTCTTCTTAGTAATCTGGAATAAGTCCGTTTATTGACCACAGATATGCCATGAATTGGCAATAGCAGACAGAAGAGAACCAGAAGAGCCGCAGTTCCAACTGCCATCTGAGAACAAATTATTTAATTTAATTAAAAAAAAAAAAATAAATAATTAATTAATTTATAAAAAAAGAAAAGAAACTGGAAAGCTTGTTTCTTATGAAGCGGATGGCTGATGTTGTACCTGGTGAAGATTCTGTATACGGGCCTCGTATTTATATTGCCCTGAATTCGATGTTGATTTCCTATCCCTCCTTTCCTCTCCACAATTCGCAGTGTTTCTCCTTGATTTCCTACCTCCTTTCATCCATCAATCATCATGAGAATAATATATGTATGTTTCTGAACTGCATCAAATGTTCATTAATTTATCAGAAGTATTGCTTGAAGCTTGCTATCCATTTATAAACTCCTCCGCAACATTTTACTGGATTGACAGTAGCAGCGATTAATTCAGGAGTTTTGCAGTAATTCTCGTATGAAAATAACAAGATAATGCCTTGATGAAGTAGGCCGACAAGGCAGATTTGATAGTCAATCAACGCAAACAATGGCAGCATCAGCCAGGAACGAAGCTGGCTTCTCTTCTTCCCGTTACTTGCACCATCACTCATCCATGAGCTATGCAGCTTCACATCCGAAAAATACGCCAGGCAAATTGATTAAAACAAATTGGGTTAGTGGAAAATTAAGTGCTCTCTCTTCAATTCGCAAAAATAAATTATTTAAACTTTTTTCTTTTGGCCCACAAAAGTGTCCATGACCATAGAGATTTTTTTCTTTTTTGTTTAGGATATATCTTAGACATGTCCTAAACCCCTGTGTATTAACATAGGCAGAAGTGGATCTATCCGGTGAATAATTCTACAGTAGCGCTAGAGAACGAGTTTGAATGCGCGCGCTCATAAAGTTGCCTGTCGCTCGGTCGAGAGAGCATGTGAAATAGGAGGGCGGCTATGACTTACCGTAGCTAATTCTCTACCCGCCAGTTTTCACATTACTATTGCTCAGAATGTAATGGAAGAAAATTGCTCAAACTTTCCGGATACATGTTTTACGCCAAGATGAACATGTTCATATAGAGAAAAACTTAAGTTAATTATTCCCCGGATACCTCCTTTAAGAAATAAATTGCCAGGCCACAGTTAGCAAATTGGCATTTACAAACGTACATAACTGAAAGCATGAAGCTACGTTTAATTTGCATAAAGAAATCAATAGAATTTTCCTAGCTGTAATACCGCTTGTTAGACTGCTGTAGATCTTTCCTCTCTTAATTGTTTCCCTCTATTTCTCCGTCCCCTCTGTTCTCTCTCTCTCTCTCTCTGTACTTCTTTTCTCTCTCTCTCTTTAATTCTTTTCTCTTTAATTATTTGCATTCATCTCCACAATTCGCATTGTTTCTCCTTGATTTCCTAGCTCCTTTCATCCATAAATCATCATGAGAATAATATAGGTAAAGCTGTTTCTGAACTGCATCAAATCTTCATTAATTTATCAGTAGTACTGCTGGTACCTAGCTATCCATTTATAAACTCCTCCGCCACATTGTACTGGATTGACAGTAGCAGCGATTAATGCAAGAGTTTTGCAGTAGTACTCATATGAACATAACAATATAATGCCTTGATTAAGTAGACCGACAAGGCAGATTTGATAGTCAATAAACGCAAACAATGGCAACATCTGGCAGGAACGAAGCTGCCTTCTCTTCTTTCCGTTTCTTGCACCATCATTCATCCATGAGCTATGCAGCACAACATCCTAACAATACGCCAGGCAAATTGGGTAAAACAAATTGGATTAGTGGAAAATTAAGTGATCTCTCTTCTGTTCACAAAAAATATGTTGACATTTTGCTTTTGGCAAATCCAATGACTAACTGTCAAAAAGTAATTGATCTTGTAGAAAACTATTTCGTAATTTTTTTTGAATAAATGTCCCATCTCGTTTTTATGTGTGCTCTCTATGAACGTCTTTCCAAAAAGGTAAGTAAGTATTCATGGATAAAGTTATGATATTAACACATTCTCTCTCTCCCTCTCCCTCTCTCTCTCTCTCTCCCTCCCTTCCAGTATCAAACACACCATACTACTGTGAAGGGCGACCGTAACAGTACTCGTATAACCCCTCTTTTAAACGCAAATAATAAAATATGTCGTAATAGGCGAAAATTCTTTATTTCTATTTTTCATCGCTCTCTATGTGCTCACTTTTGAGGCGTGAACTAGTGCTGAACCATTTGTCTTTGTCTGACATATCGAACTCACATGGCTATTTTTTTGAATTCCAACTAAGCGCGCGAAAAGTACTGCCATTTGCCGCAGTTTCTTTTTCCCATATAGCAGCTTTTCTTTTTCCCATATAGCAGAGGTTGTTTTTGTGCCGATCAGGAAAAAGGAGGATAAGGATAGCAAGGAGGAGACACCAGAGCCAGAGCCAGCTGATATCCCAGATACCCCTCCGCCGATATCGGATAGAACTGATTGGGATGTCCCCGAAACTCCGCCTCCTCCGCAAGAGGAAGACGGAGAAGGCGATGAAATGCCGGCAACTCCGCCGCCCGCGCCCGAACGACCCAAGCTTCGTGACATTAACGATGTCCTTGGTAAGAAGTCAGATAACGTGGGCAGAAGTGTTGTCGACAATCTGACTGCTTGCACTGATGATGAGGTTTTTAAAGCTGTGATATTTTGCACCGCCGGCTGCCGTCCTCGCCGCCCTCAAGAAGTTCTTTGGCTTCTCTTCCTTCCCTCCCCATCAATGGGACATTGTCAATGGCGTCTTGAATGGAAAAGATCAACTGGTCTTCGTCTTGCTCTTTCTTCTAGTCGAACTCTCTTTCTCTAATACTCTTACGTCGCGTGTGCTCACTCTGGCTCGTATGCACTTTAATGCAGAAGTTTTTCAGTAATTCTCATATGAAAATAACAACATAATGCCTTGATTAAGTAGGCCGACAAGGCAGATTTGATAGTCAATCAACGCAAACAATGTCAGTATCGGCCAGGAACGAGGTTGCCTTCCCTTCTTCTCGTTACTTGCACCATCACTCACCCATTGGATTAATGGAAAATTAAGTGGTCTCTGTTCTGTTCACAAAACAAAATTTATTTCAACATGTAATTCATTAAACATTCCGTGGCACTGCGGATCTTTTTTGTTACCGTTCCATTTATTCCTGTCGTTTTACCTCAAAACAATATCTAACATTCTTTATTGTGATTTCATCGAGATAATGGTCCAGTCTTTTTTCTACCTTTAATTTTGTGAAATCGCATGTGAACGACTCCTCTTAACATTGGACAGTCGTTGTAGCACTTGGGAGGTCACGCTCGAGTCTCCAAATTGGGCAAGCACTGGTTGTCGTAACTCTACACTTTTCAATCGGCTTGAAGAGTGCCGACCTCCTGAAGGACTCTGTAAATGAAAGTTAGCTAACTGACAGGATTGTTGACACAAGAAGGCTAACTGACAGGAGTTTGCCTTAAAGAAGGCTTACTGACAGGATTGCACACACCGGAAAGGCTAACTGGTAGGATTGAAAAAAGTGGAATGCAAATTGGTAGGAGTTTCGCTTGGAAGGCCTATCAGTAGGTTTTGGAAGGCTAATTAATAGGGTGCGACGCGGTCGCGGTAGCGGTTATCACGGAAGCGATTATTTCGTGGTCGTTGCTGTTGCTTTTGATAGAATGTTCTCCTTGTCGTGCACGTTCTCATTACCATGCATTTGCGCCTAATTATATGCTTATTTCGCTTTAGACTGATGGTGAGAGCAATTATACAGGCACGTTTCGCGCGGCGTCACACCTTGCTGCTCATTCAGCACTGCGAAGAGCTCCTCGCACTCCTTCTGATCGATCCATCTCGAGTCGCTGTTATTTGGTCGGCTCTTCTCGTCTCTTCATCCAGCAAAGCCCCTAAAGAATAGAATTCCTGTGAGATCGGTCAAGTTATTATTTGATTACCTTTCTCTCAGTTTTGAGTAACCTGGTATTTTTTAATAAGTGCGAATCATACATGCCAAGCAAAAGATTCATTTTTTTTAAACACTTTTTTCGTTATTCCAGTGAATCCTGTACACAAGGTACAGTATTCTTACCTTGTGTACAGTATTCTTGACTAGCTAAAAAAAATTGTCTTCAGCTAATTGCAAATGTTGCCTTAAGTACAGGATTACAGATGCTTCTCCTCGAGGAGCACGCAGCCACTCTCGCTGCTAACATGGAGGCTTCCCTCTGCAGTCCATCCCTGCTCGAGTTACGTCATGTTCTCTGGTAAGCTTGCGGAGGCCGTCGCTGCTCATTCGGAGAGGATTCTTTGTCAGATCACTCTTCCTTCTGGTACTGATAAAGGATTGATAGATATTTCTTCACCTTCAGTTTTTTTATCTGTTCGATTTCATAGTACCCCTTTTATCCCTTCAAAATGTAAAATGAAGCTCTTATCTGATCTTTACTTTCCCCGTTGCCAGAGGCGATTTCTACCGCCGCGGCGAGCATCTCATGCTGAGATTGCGTGAGAAGGAGAAGGAGGGAGAGAAGGAGAAAAAAAGAAAGAGCAGTACATCTCGCTCTCTTCAGCTGCTGCTCTACTCTATGGTGGTTGTCGCTCCATTCTCTGCATCTCTGTATGTCTCCTGCTGTGCGTGTATCTTCCTTTCTTCCGCCATTCCTTCCCTCTCCTCTGAATATCTTCAGAGTGATTACTTGGTGCGAGTGGCCGAGCCGGATGAAGAAGTCGGGTGTATCCACTACGAGAGCTTCCCTCTGGTGGTAGAGATGCAGGCTGATCAGCTCTGCCGTCTCGTAGCTCATTAGCACTCCATCACCAATCTGCAGGACTACGGATTGTCAGTTTAACTGGCCAACTCTTTTGTTGCCTGAACACCTCGATTTTTGGGAAGACTAAGTTTGTAATGCTTCTCTCCAATTCTACGAGACTGTTTTCTCAGCCTGTATGCTCTCTCTCTCTCGCTCTCTTTCTTTCTCTCTCTCTCTCTCCCTCTCTCTCCTAGATGGTGGCTCTTCTCCGCTGTCCCAGCAGCTCCTCTGCTCGTGAAGTGGCTGTTTCTCCTCTCTCACATTCGTTAGAATGCGTCGTCTGCTCGGTCTTCTCTATTCTCAGGACGAAGACGCTGCTGACCATCTGGTGGTCGTTGCTGAGAAGCTTTCTCGAGAACTTGGTATCTTACAGTTCTTTTTTTCTTAATCCTAATTTTATTACATTCTTACAATTAGATATTGCTTATATAAACTGGGGTATTACTTCTAAGGATAAACAAATTCACCATGTCCTATCGGGGTAGTCATTTCGTGTTAAAAAAAATCCCATTGAATAAATGAGAATAAAATTTCTTTTTTGCACTTTTATCTTCACACTGCAGGTTGGCAGGGACATCTATCGACTGAAGGCGTGAATCCGAATCTTCTCTGTCTGCTCCGCCACGATGTATGAGACGCAGATCGTGCCGGTCGAGAAGGAGGAAAAGGTACCCCGCCAATCTGGGCCCTTTTTCTTTTTTTGTTATTTTGTTTTCCAACGTGGGTTTAGATGAATCTTAAGATGAATGTGTAATCAATCCTAATGTTGCATCTATCTTTCTCTCTGAAGCCTTCAACAAGAAATTTCATTGCGCATAATAGATTTGTAGATATTGTATGTTTATTATTTGTGTGATGGGGAAGAAGGTTCTCTCTTTAGACTGATTGTGAGATGCAGCGAGTTGATCTGCTGGAGGAAAAAGATGGATTTTATAGGAATCTTTCAAGGAAGGCGAACGAAGATGACCGCTCCTAGCTGATGTCGTACTGGTGCCACAAGTTCGAGCAGTAAGCAGTCAGTGAGAATGGAGAGATTGTTTAGCATTTCTTTTCATTTGAATTTTACTGACTAGATGTTTTTTTTATTTGAATTATTTCTTTTTCGACGCATTTTATGTCTGTAGGGGCCATTTTTATGAGTTATAAGAAAGTGATACTGTAAAGTGGGATGTTTCCTTACTACTTTTAATACGATTGCAGATACTTGCTGTCAGATGGCCCTCCCCTCTTCGCAGTCCATCCACGAAGCCCGACAGCAAGTCGCCCTTCCTCTTCGCATGAAAGAAACACGAAGCTCGCATCGTTTCCTCGCGAGTAACAAGGCCATGGTCTTGGCAAACATTTCGCCAGCTATTTCATCATTCCTGTTGGACTCGAATCTTTATTCCTTCCTTCATTATGCTTTATTTTAGATGGAAATACCTGCTATTTCTTTAGTAGAAGCAAATCTTGCGGTTTTTACCTAGTTCTTTGCAACAATGCGACTTTATTATAGGATATTCCTTGTAACTTGGTTGGTAGTGATTGGTTGAGAATGTTCATCTTGATAACCAAACAAATAGCTCAGTTTAGTCTCTATTATAAGAGTTGCTGTTGCATTACAGTGCTGGTGAGCTGTCCTTGCGTTGCTATTGCTGATTTCCTTTGGGAAGCTGCAATAACTAGCTCAACGTTCATGTTGTACTCTTGAAAACGCTGATTTTTCCTTTAGTGCTTTTGTTTGTTCTTCCCCTTTTGTTCTTTTCCCTTTAGTAAGGCTGATTTCCTTGTACGTTCTTGTTTAGACCCGTCCCTTAGCTTTTCATCCATTGTTAGATAATATTATTGCTACAAATAGCTGTTATTGCGGTAGGTGTATGTCCAAAAAAAATGCTAGATATAAAGTGTGTTTCTGCATCGTGCATAATACAGAGTGACATTTACAAATTGAGTGCAGAATAATAAGAAGATGAATGGTCATATTTATAAATAGCACCTAGTGCATCTAACGAAACAATCCTGCCAGTTAGCCTTCCTACGCGCTTTTGGAAGGCTAATCGACAGGCGTGCTGACAGGCCTTCCACAATCCTGTCAGTTAGCTAACTTTCATTTACAGAGCGATTGTACCATTAATTTGTATATTACCAAACAAATAATTGAGTACGCAACAGTTTTGCTTTACAGAGTCTAAAACACATTGTCTTACCAAATTAATATTTAAGATAGATGAAAAAAGGTTAAATAAGAATGCGTCTTTATGCAAATATATATATTTTATATGAGTGAATTGCTCAAATGACTAATTGTATGAACACATAATAAAACACTTGCATTCCGATTTGTCTGCTATTTGAGAAGCATTTGGTATTCCAAGAAGTCAAACGAATTCTTACTGTCTACTAATAAGGCGACGAGTTTGTCGGAGGTAGCTGTAATAGAGACATATTTAAATTATTTTTTCCTGTTCGGATTTAAAGAACCAAAGTATAGTACGAGAGTATATGCATGCATTACGAGAGATATCGGCATACTGCGATAACACTTACACGGGTTTTCTCGACAAACTCCATTCCTCATTCCTCATTCCTCATTCTCAACTTCATCGCGTCTGGTCGGCTCTCGCTCCGGCTCTCGACAGAAAATGAATCCCTGCCCGTCGCTTGGACAACCGGGCAGAGTATTCGTCCGTGTGATGCAGCAAGATCTTCGCATCGGCTTTCTGAACTGCCGAACGATCCGAACGGCCGACAGACTCGTCGAATTTGAGGACGCTGTCAGTTCTGTACCATTTGATGTCATCGGTCTTTCAGAAGTTCGGCGCCCAGGGCTTACCGCTGTCACATTAAAGGCATCAGGACATCATCTCTTCGCATATGGTGAGGCTTCTTCAAAGGGAACTGGCTTCTACGTCCATAAGAAATGGGCCGGTCACTGCGATTTTCATCATATCTGTGACCGACTATCTTTTCTTGATGTGACGTTGGACCGATGCCAACTACGCCTCATTGTCTGCTACGCCCCCACATCGGCATACTGCGATAACACTTACACGGGTTTTCTCGACAAACTCCAGACGCTGCTCGTTAACTCTGCTGAAATGTTCGTTAATTCCATTAATAAACGCCACCGCAACATTTTAGCGTATTGACAGTAGCAGCGATTAATTCAGGAGTTTTGCAGTAATTCTAATATGAAAATAACAACATAATACCTTGATTAAGAATACCGACAAAGCAGATTTGATTATCAATCAACGCAAGCAATCATCGGCATCAGGCAGGAACGAAGCTGCCTTCTCTTCGTCCCGTTACTTGCACCATCACTCATCCATGATCTAGGCAGTTCAACATCCGAAAAATACGCCAGGCAAATTGGGTAAAACAAATTGGATTAGTGGAAAATTAAGTGGTCTCTCTTCTGTTCATAAAATAAATTTATTTCAACGTTTTATTTTGGCCAATGCAATCAATGACTATGCCAACTGTCTCTCAAAACAATATTGATCTTGTTTCGCAATCTTTTGAGAATACATTTCTTTAGCAGTCCCTCCTGATTTGAATATGCGTCCTCGAAGTTTGTCCTTCCAAAGGTAAGTCGTAACGGATAAAAGTATGTATGGTATTAACTTTCTCTCTTTCTCCTCTCTCTCGCTCTCTTTCTCTCTCGCTCGCTCGCTCTTTCTCTCTCTCTCTCTCTCTCTCTCTCCCGGAATCAAACCCGCAATACGACGGTCAAGGGCTGGCCGAAATTCACTCTATAAAACATAAATAATATAATATTCCATAGGATAAAAACAAATCTTTATTTCTATTCTTCTTCGCTCTCTATGTGCTCAACTGGCAATTTTTGAACTCTAAGCGCGCGAAAAGTACTGCTACTTGCCACAGTTTCTTTTTTTCCGTAAGACAGCTTTTCCTTTATTTTGAAGGGCGTTTTTTTGTGTTCCAAAGTTTTGATTGCTTTATTTCAAGATGGCAGACGATGACGAGTACGATTCGTTTGACGACGAGGTTGTTTTTGTGCCGATCAGGAAAAAGGAGGATAAGGATAGCAAGGAGGAGACACCAGAGCCAGAGCCAGATGATATCCCGGATACCCCTCCGCCGATCTCGGATAGAACTGATCTGGATGTCCGCGAAACTCCGCCTCCTCCGGAAGAGGAAGACGGAGAAGGCGATGAAATGCCGGCAACGGCCCAAGCTTCGTGACATTAACGATGTCCTTGGCAAGAAGTCAAATAACGGGGGCAGAAGTGTTGTCGACGATTCGATTTTGGCAAACACTGGTTTCAAGTTTGAGAAAGCTAGTACAATCAAGTGATAACGGACGACCATTTGAATGTATATTCATGCATAGGTATGTATATTACGAGAAATATCATAAGAAATAGATTAACAGGCCACGGTTAGCAAATTGGCGTTTACAAACATACATAACTGAAAACATGAAGCTACGTTTAATTTGTATAAGAAATCAATAGAATGACGCGTTATTTTCCTACCTGAATTTCCGCTTCTTAGACTTAGACTGCTGTAGATCTTTCCTCTCTTAATTGTTTCCCTCTCTTTCTCCGTCCCCTCTTTTTTCCTCTCTCTCTCTCTCTCTCTCTCTCTCTCTGTACTTCTTTTCTCCCTCTCTCTCTCTAATTCTTTTCTCTCTAATTATGTGCATTCATCTCCACAATTCGCAGTGTTTCTCCTTGATTTCCTACCTCCTTTCATCCATAAATCATCATGAGAATAATATATGTATGTTTCTGAACTGCATCAAATGTTCATTAATTTATCAGAAGTATTGCTTGTAGCTTGCTATCCATTTATAAACTCCACCGCGACATTTTGCTGGATTGACAGTAGCAGCGATGAATTCAGGAGTTTTGCAGTAATTCTCATATGAACATAACAACATAATGCCTTGATTAAGTAGACCTACAGTCAGATTTGATAGTCAATCAACGTAAACAATGGCAGCATCGGGCAGGAACGAAGCTGCCTTCTCTTCTTTCCGTTACTTGCACCATCACACAGAAAACGATGTGACATGGGATGTCACAATTTCATGTCACAATAATGTACCGATTTTACGCCGGTACATATGTGTTCCACCCCATGTCACAATTTATGTTCCATAAAATTGTGACCTCCAGTGAAACAGAAGTGTGGCGCGCCATGTCACATTTTTCGAGCGGGGAGCGCAACGTATCCCAGCAAAAATGTGACATTGCATGTCACAATTAGGCTGCAGCACAAAAAATGTGACATCCCCTCACCATTAGCTCCGCCCCTTTTTCTCTCCCTCCCCTTCTTCCATTCCTCGAATTATTGATTCATTTAATGCGATATTATGCATACCAATGGCATTTAATAACAAAAAAAGAATTATTCATTAAATTAGTGAGATCTTCAAAAGAATACAGCAACAACTCAACACATTCACAAGAAAACAGTAACATGTTAACACACTTACAAGATAACAGCGCCGAGTCAAGAAGAATTTGGTCTACTTAATCATGATAAATGACGTTACTGGTCATAAAACAACAAGAATTAATACATCCTGTAAAGAATGTTTTTCTTAGTAAGGATATGTCTATATTACCAGTTACTTTCGGAATAAATCTTGGAAATTAAAATTCGATGGGTCTAAAATTAAAGAAACTTCTAGCATGAAAGCAATTTATAAAATGAAAGAATCATTTACAAAGATGAAAGAAAGTTCTCAAGTGAAATAAGAAAATTTTGAAATGTAAGAGTCAACAAGAAACTGTGATCTAATGAGAACAGCTTGGCCTCTATTCGGCCATAATGGCCTCCAACTTGCGGTAGATGAGCCCTGCATCTCTTGATAAGGGCTCCGGAGTGCGGATGCGCTCGACCCAGCTGCGCGCATCGGTGCCAAGTCCGAGCATGCGCTTGCGAGGCCGGGAGGGCGGCGTGAAGAAGGGTTCGCCCGTCCCGCGCACTATGATCGAGTCATCGGGGATGTCGGCTGGTGGACGGCGGTTACTGGAAAGAGAGAGAGAGACAGAGAGAGAGAGAGAGAAAGAGAGAAGGTAGAGAGAGAGAGAGAGAAAGGGAGAGAGAGATACTAGAGATAGACAGCTAGAGAGACTGCGTGTCGTACGCTGACTATTATTCCTATTTTTCAAATGAAACAAAATATTGGATAATCAAGAATACATTAACAGAAGTAGCCTGTTGTATACAATACACGTTACCATAAAAAAAGAAATATACTCACAAAGTCGCGCAGCCAGGACCGCCGCCACCAGGTCCGAGCGTCGTCGAAGGCGCCAGCAAAGAAGCTGAGGGCCGGGAGCACTTCCATCCACTCCTGAATTAGATTCTACCTCCTTTATATATCATTAGTTTTTGATACAAAAAAACCCTTGGTCAGCAAAAGTATTTTTGTAAAAGGTTTACCCCACTTAACAGTGAAATAAAGTTAATTCCTATCACAAATCTATCTAATTTCGTGACAGAATAATACCGGTTGGCGAAGGAACGCACAAAAAAACTTTATTTTAGAAAATAATATGAGTAAAAAACGTCATCGGAACTTAGAAGGAATATGTCGTACCTTTTCTCAGGTGGGAAGGAAGGCGGAGGAAGAAGAAGCCGAACACCCTCACGAGCTCGCCGTCAACCTGTCGCTCCGACTACTCCCGTCCTCTTCTTCGAGCTCGGCACGTTACTCGTGCTGAAATAAGCAACAATTTATAAAGTATTTATTACAATTTACAACAATTAAAGAAAGCACATTCCTATCACACATCTGAGCTATCTAATCCAGGGTATGAAAGGCACTGTCGAGGACCCTGAGAACTAGGATGGGGAAGGAGGTATTTAACCCGGAAACCAGGGTGGGATTGCTAATTGATACTCAAAAACATGGTGAGGAAGGGCTTCGGGGAGGACCAAAACCAGGGTGGGTACTGTCAAATCGACAGAATCTTTTTTCCCCTGATCTAATTTCCTAACAAAATAATATAGGTTGGGGAAGGTACGCGATAGAACCTTTTTTTAAAGAAAATAAATGATTAAAAAAAATCCCAAAGGAACATAAAAAGAATAAGTTGCACCTTTTGAAGAAGGGAAGGAAGGCGGCACGTGAAGAAGACGAACTCCCTCACGAGTTCGCCGCCCACTCGTCTCCCCGTGGACTCCGGTCCTCTTCATCGAGCACGCGCTGAAATAAGCAACAATTTATAAGAAATACCGACAAAAGGTAACTAATTGGGGGGGGGGTAAAAAGGAACCAGGTTAAGCCAGGGAATTTTGGACTACAGTAATCTCAATGAGTACGGTACATGGAAACAAGTCTTGTTAATGCAATTATTTAAATCGAATCTTATATTACTTTTTAGTATCAGGAATAATGTTTTCAATAAACCAATATCCTTTATAAAAAGTAATAAAAAAATAATTATCATTACTACGATAACCACTAAAAATTTTCGAAATGATTTATAAATTTTGACTCAACTCTTTCTCCAAAGGGCTTAACTATAAATGGGACAGATTTCAAAATACAAACAACAAGCAAGAATTCTCAATGAAATTGTTACTTATATGAATAAATTGACGATTTAAAAAAACAACGCTCCCACAGCATTACGCTAACCGGCTCCACTTCTTCGTCCTCAACGTGCCAAGCGCGATGCCGCCCATGGCCTTCAGTAGCAGGAAGGTCTCGCTCGTCACAACTGAAACAACAAAGGAGATTCAATAACCCGGTCTATTGCACCACCCAAAGCAAGTTGCGCCGCAACAGTATACATTCTTTAGCAAGCTACCATGAGGCTGCTTCCAACTAATATACCCGTTTTATTTTTTTTCTAATACGTTCGAATAACGGATTAGATAAAAGAAACTTTTTTTTAGAAAAAAAATACTCACAAACTCGGAGAGATCCACCAGTTCCGCCACTGCCAGGAAGCCGCCGCGAAGAAGCCACGGCGAGGTCCGACGACCAGCAGGCCTCCATCCATCATCCATCAACTCCTGAATGCGATTATCTTTCATTTATCTATTAATTTCTTTTAAATTATAGAAACAACGAAAACCGTGGGCCATTTTTTGAGGAGGGAGGGGGTTCAACGCGGTTTTCAAAAGCCCGACGCGAGGGTTCAACACATGCACCGACCATTTTTTTTCTGGAAAAAAATTTCCTTGGGGGGGGGCGGAATTTGTTTTCAGGGAAGATATTGAGAGATAAAAAAGGAAAAGGGAAAGACGGACTATAAGGCGGGTTTTTTTTTCAGGAAAACAAATTCCATCGAGGAGGAGCTAAATTTGTTTGAAGGCAAGAATTTGCGAAATAAAAAAAAGCAAAATGGAAACAAGGACTATAAGGTGGTTTTTTTCCAGGTAAGGGGCGGAAAGTAGGACCAACCTTGTTCCGATGCGGTGAAGTCGACGGCGGATTCCGGCGCCAGTCGTGCCGTTGACATGTTGTCGGGCGGCCCGCGTCATCGACAAGAAGAGCGACCTGATAATAAAGGATATATTCAACATATTTAATAATGCTAATATTATTACTCATTCGGTAGAAAAGAATGACGAAAGTACTTGTAAAGCATAAAAACTGCAATAGAAACTTGCATGAATCAACATTGACAAATCAGCTTTTTAATACCAGAAGCGGGATGAATAAGTTAAACGTTTAAATTACTTACTATGAGCAGCAAAGTCTCCAGTCATCCTCGCGGGTGCAAAGTAGCAGCTTCGGCTGCCTACGCGGCCCGGGATGACTCCCGCTTTCTAACTGAAACAAAAGAGCAGAATCGGTACGCTTACACGTTATAAATATCATATCACAAAGCTATTCAATACTACAAACATGAAATAAACAAAAGGATAAGTTTTAAGTGTTTGTTAACCCGAGATTTTCTTTTGAAAATTAAACGTTCCGTTCAAATGATAATTCCGAATATTTTTTAAACATGGTCAAAAGTGGTACAATGTCACATTTTCTGTTCTCGCACGGCCTCGTCTCCCTTTACCACCAAAATGTGACATCCGGTGTCACAATTCTCTTCGGCGGCCGCTTGCGTGTCACATTTTTGGTCACAATTTTGGATGGAACATTAAATGTGCGTCACAATTTTTTTCTGTGTGATCAGTCATCCATGATCTAGGCAGCTCAACATCCAAAAATACGCAAGGCAAATTGGGTAAAACAAATAGGATTAGTGGAAAATTAAGTGCTGTCACTTCTCTTCTAAAAAAAATATATTTCGACATTTTTTTTCTTTTTGCCAACACAAAGACTGTCTGTCAAAAACGTTATTGATTTTGTCGAAAACTATTTCGAAATATTTGTAGAATAAACTTCTTAAGAGAGCCTCTCTGTTAGGATCAAGCAGTCCTCAGTGGGAGCCTGCCCCGGGGCAAAAATTTCTGATTTGGTTATCCAAAATTTAATTTGGGGTACCCATGCGCACTATGAAGAAAATTAGAAGGTCAATTTTGTTATAAAATTTTTTTCCTTGTCTGGGCATGCAAATGTATGGAAAAAGTTGAAGTCCCCATAACTTTCTTTAATATCAATATTTGCCAATTTTCTTTTTTTTAATGGAATCAACGTTGGATTCTGAACAAAATCAGCCCAGATGTCTTTCAGTCAACTATTTTTTTCACATCGAAAAATTACTTTTAATATTTGAATTTGACGGTTAAGCACCTTATACTCATTTGTGTGTGGGTGTTATATCTCAAAATGTAGAGCATTAAAAACTGTATAACATATATTCTTTTCGCTTCGTGTGCACTACCCCTAAGGGGTGGAAAATAGGCTCAAATATGGGTACCTCGGATATGTAGGATTCAAGGAATGCGTGAAAAGAAGTTAAATTCTTGCTGTAACATAAAATGAACCATTTCATTCGATTCAGCACGTGCTTCTTTTCAAAAAAGCTCCATATCAAAATTTCATAAAATTATCATCTTCCATGAAAAAAAGCATTTTCGATTTTTCAGCCATTGTCAGAAAATGACCTAAAACTATTCGAATCGCTGTATTTTCAATGTTTTCAGTGAGAACAGAATGCGGATAGTACTATTCAGTACGCGACAAAATTCTCTACAACATAAAAATATTTACATCTGGATATGGCGTCCCTAACAATGACAGTATCGATTATCCTATGGCGGTCGCGTCAAAACTTACAGATCCGCATTTTACAACTTCTCGTGCAATCTTAATGTTTCTTACTCATCCAATGCATCATTCTGTTCCACAAAGCACACAAAGGTCAGGACCGATGTTTGTTTTACAGATCTACCGTGGTAAAAGCCCGCAAAAGGGTTTGCACGCGCGCGGCTTCGAACCTGGGACCCATGACTTTCGACGTGAACAACCAATTGGCTAAAATGACGTTATAAAATTCATTTCTGGAAAATGACAAAACCAATCTTAAAGGTTGACCTATCAGCCGATAGCTATTTTTGCGCTCTATCGAAATAAATATATCCGCCAAACAGTGTAAATTGACGGTAAGGTCAAATAAGTGGCCAAAATATTCGAACCCAAAAAAGTAGATCAAAAAAGCTATTCATCATAACGTGATGTATGGGAAAGTTGTTCGTCTGAGCGAAAGCTATAGAATGCCATATAACATGTGGGGATAAGTTCAATCCGCGAGTAATAAAGGCCGCGTTAATGTATCACCAACAAATTTACTTTTCAAAGGACTTCAGGGCACTTTTTCGGTACTCCAGCCGAATAGATAATAGTGACTGATAAAGAATGTCCTCTCTATTAGTAAGAGTACCTAAAAAGTGCCCTGGAGTCCGTTGAAAAGTCAATATTTTAGGGGGACATTTTCGCGGCTGTTATTGCCCGCGGATTGAACTTGTCCCCACATGTTATATGCCATTCTATAGCTTTCGCTCAGACGAACAACTTTCCCATACATCACGTTATCATGAATAGCTTTATTGATCTACTTTTTTGGGTTCGAATATTTTGGCCAATTATTTGACCTTACCGTCAATTTACACTGTTTGGCGGATATATTTATTTCCATAGAGCGCAAAAATAGCTATCGGCTGATAGGTCAACCTTTAAGATTGGTTTTGTCACTTTCCTGAAATGATTTTTATAACGTCATTTTAGCCAATTGGTTGTGCACGAAAGTCATGGGTCCCAGGTTCGAAGCCGCGCGCGTGCAAACCCTTTTGCGGGCTTTTACCACGGGAGATCTGTAAAACAAACATCGGTCCTGACCTTTGTGAGCTTCGTGGAGCAGAATGATGCATTGGATGAGTAAGAAACATTAAGATTGCACGAGAAGTTGTAAAATGCGGATCTGTCAGTTTTGACGCGACCGCCATAGGATAATCGATACTGTCATTGTTAGGGACGCCATATCCAGATGTAAATATTTTTATGTTGTAGAGAATTTTGTCGCGTACTGAATAGTACTATCCGCATTCTGTTCTCACTGAAAACATTGAAAATACAGCGATTCGAATAGTTTTAGGTCATTTTCTGACAATGGCTGAAAAATCGAAAAATGTATTTTTTTCATGGAAGATGATAATTTTATGAAATTTTGATATGGAGCTTTTTTGAATAGAAGCACGTGCTGAATCGAATGAAATGGTTCATTTTATGTTACAACAAGAATTTAACTTCTTTTTAAGCATTCCTTGAATCCTACATATCCGAGGTACCCATATTTGAGCCTATTTTCCACCCCTTAGGGGTAGTGCACACGAAGCGAAAAGAATATATGTTATACAGTTTTTAATGCTCTACATTTTGAGATATAACACCCACACACAAATGACTATAAGGTACTTACCCGTCAAATTCAAATATTAAAAGTAATTTTTCGATGTGAAAAAAATAGTTGACTGAAAGACATCTGGGCTGATTTTGTTCAGAATCCAACGTTGATTCCGTTAATAAAAAGAAAATTGAAAAATATTGAGTTTGAAGCGAGATACATCAATTCAGAAATTATCCATACTTTTACCTGTTCACGGAAAAATATTTTTTGAAAAAAAATTTTTGCCATTTAATATTGTTACTGGGGCCCAGTGCCATGCCCGACTATGTTTTCACATTCGAAATCCAACGTCTGGATCTGGGGCACGCCCTACTGGAGGCATACAGAGAGGCTCTCTTAAGCACTCCCTTGCCATTTGTATCTCTCTCTCTCGCTCTCTCTCGCTCGCTCTCTCTGTCTCTCTCTCTCTCCCTCTCTCTCTCGCTCTCTCTCCCGGCATCAACCCACAATAAGACGGTCAAGCGCTGACTGTAATTCTCAGGGAACCACTCTTTTAGACATAAAAAAATAAAATCTTCTATTTAAAAAAACCATTCTTTATTTCTATTCTTCTTCGCTCTCTATGTGCTCACATTTGTACATGCCGCGTGAACTGGTGCTGAACCATTTGCCTTCATCTGACCCGCCGGACTTAGCTGGCAAAATTTTTGAATTCTTAGCGCGCGAAAAGTGCTGCAATTTTTCGCAAGTAGTTTCTTTCTCCGTATGGCAACTTTTCTTTATTTTGGAGGGCGTTTTTTGTGTTCCAAAGTTTTGATTGCTTTATTTCAAGATGGCAGACGATGACGAGTACGATTCGTTTGACGACGAGGTTGTTTTTGTGCCGATCAGGAAAAAGGAGGATAAGGATAGCAAGGAGGAGACACCAGAGCCAGAGCCAGATGATATCCCGGATACCCCTCCGCCGATCTCGGATAGAACTGATCTGGATGTCCCCGAAACTCCGCCTCCCCCGGAAGAGGAAGACGGAAAAGGCGATGAAATGCCGGCAACTCCGCCGCCCGCGCCCGAACGACCCAAGCTTCGTGACATTAATGTCCTTGGCAAGGAGTCAA
Source organism: Allodiplogaster sudhausi (assembly GCA_945643635.1). NCBI lineage: Eukaryota > Metazoa > Nematoda > Chromadorea > Rhabditida > Diplogasteridae > Allodiplogaster > Allodiplogaster sudhausi. Next base: position 1,668,276 of record CALZFC010000243.1, read on the forward strand.
AGAACAGGGGCAGAACTGTTGTCGACGATTCCGTTGCTCGGATCAAGATGTCGACTGCTTGCAATGAGGTTTTTAAAGCTGTAATTTCGTGATATTTTGATTTCATTATTTGTTCCATACTTTTCTGTTTTGACTGTTTTCGGTGTACTTATTTATATATGATGTTCGAATCTCAGAAGGATGGCCCGCCGCCTGCCGTCCTCACCGCCCTCAAAAAGTACTTTGGCTTCTCTTCCTTTCGTCCCAATCAATGGGAGATTGTCAATGGTGTCTTGAATACAAAAGATCAACTGGCTATTATGGCAACAGGTAGTATTCCCTACTTTTGATAATGTAAGAAAATCACACAAAGTCTTATAGCCAATGAAACATGCGTGATTAAAGAACGAGGACATCCCGGATGGATTTTTTATAATCTATTCTATTATAAAAAATCCATCCGGGATGTCCTCGTTTTTTAATCACGCATGTTTCATTGGCTGGCCTAATTGCTTTATTTTATTTTTTATTTTTTCTATCCACAATATATTGACTAGTATTTTAGTATGACGATTACAAAACAATTTTATTTCTGTTCGTTATAACTACAGTAAATTAAGGATACGGTAAGTCGCTGTGCTATCAGCTCCCTTCGCTGGTTCGTCGAGACCTGACCATCGTTATCTCTCCACTTCTGTCACTCATACAGGACCAGCTCAAGCATCTCGAGTAGGTCTTCATAATAATCGTATGTTAACATTTCCTATGATAATAATATTATAGGAAATATTAACATAATTTTTTTTCCTCCTTTTTAAAATTATTTTCTGGATAAATAATGCTATTTCATCTATTATTTCTTTTCTAAACATCACCGACATTTGCCATGCAAAGATCGTAAACTTTTTTTTTTACTTTGTTTATTTATATTTGTCCGATTAGACGGAAAATTATGTGCTTACAAGGCTAGATTGTGATAAGTTAATCTTGATTAACATGGTGCTATCCATAAGCTTTCCTTAGAGTGAACGGCATTCCTGCTGCTGCTCTCAACGGAACGACTTCCTCTTCTGAGCGAGATGACATCCTGGAAGGCTGCCAAGATGGCCGGCTCCTCTTCCTTTATCTCACTCCCGAATTTGCCACGGCCGCCGACAGAATCCTCAAGTCTCTCACGCATAGTAAGTACCTTATTTATTTATGTTTAACTTAACCTGCCAAGAAATTAGTTGCATTATATAATCCTGTCGCGGAAACAGCGGTTTCTTCTTGACGTAAAGCTATAAAGCATTCGAATATATTCGCTTTGAGAATTATACCATGAAAAATGCAGTCATATATCTCGCTGTTGAAGGGCTAAAAATGCCCCGTAATTCTGCATGTTTATTAATTTTCTTCTTTTATACACAATAGTCATGTTTCTTGCTAGAGTCTTTACAAATTAATGCATACTTTCTAAATATGAACAGAATTATTAACGTTTACATATTGGTATTAATTTCTTTTTCAGTAGTTTGCAGCAATGCTAACTTGCTGCATACTTATTCAGGGGTTTCTCTGATCGCTGTTGACGAAGCTCACTGCGTCTCTCAGTGGGGCCACGACTTCCGCAGCAGTTACAGGCAACTCGGCAGGCTGCGGCAACTCTTTCCTAAGGTAGCATTTATTATTATTTCAATAATACTATAATATCGATCATCAATTAGCTGTGTTTTATATGGTCAATCTTAGCAACATGAGAAATGAGGACTATTGTAGTTCGATAGCGTAGTAGTTCATCCGGGACACCGTAACCCTCGCCTAACACATCCACTTTTGTGTTACCCTCAGACCACCCCTTTTCCCCTGCCCTCTATTCCAGGCTGTTATCCTCGCCGTCACTGCAACGGCGACAGCGACGGTGGCGGATGACATTGTCGAGAGTCTAGGGATGCGCAGTCCTCGACGCATCAACACCACTTTGGATAGGTTCGGAAGAGTAACTAAACATAGTCTTGGGCCCATAGCCCCCCTCACTTGAAAGACCCAATTAGTGTCAGATTACAAAGTAGTATTTTAGTGGTAATACGTTTGTGTCCTCACTATACATGATTGTTCTAATTGAACTGGTAGTCAAATGCTCTTTTTAGCGTAGGTTTTCCAGGTTTTCATGTGCGCCTAAAAGATATATACTAACAATGAAAGCTGCACTTCGTTTCTGGTGCGAAACTGATTAGAAGCGGGCGTAGTGTAACTATAAACAAATGAGGGGAACTGTTTATATTTTTTAATTCTTTTCTGACAAGGTCGCTTTTGGTAGCATCCATCTCAATCTCTTTTTGCGCTACAAGTTGAGAGAGTTCTCCTAAGAAGTGTGCTGATTGGAAGAAATTTTGTTTGTGGAATTTGTTATGCTGTGCGTTATTTAGATGTAGTTAATAAAATAGAGACTTGCCTCCTAATCTGATTCTGGCTCATTTCGGAATCTTTCTTTCTCTTCAGAGCGAATATCTTCCTCGAAGTTCGAACTGCCTCGTCATCGATTGTCTCCGACTTGGAGGGTCTGCTAAAAGAAGACAAGAAAGAAGGACGACACTTTGGCGGGCCCTCCATCATTTACACGAGGACCAAGGCTCTCGCTCAAGAGTTGCACGCCTACTTGCTTGGTAGGCGGAGAGTTGAAAAAAATTAAGAGAAAAAAACTTGGTTCTTTTTACATATGTTTTTATGCGTGGTTTCTTTATAAATGGCACTAATTCAAACAACAAAGCAGCAATTTATATACGGTGACAATTATATTCCACTTTTTTTCTAGATTATTGTTCTAAATATTTTAGCACAACAATTTAGAATTAAAAAAGGGAAACCATTTCTTTTCTAATGCTGATTGTGAGTACTTTTAGTGTAAAAAAAAGTTTATTTGGAATGCTACCTGAATTGGCAGGAGGTTTTCATGCACGACCAAAAGATATATGCAGCTAATGAAAATTCCAATCCGTTTCGTCTTCTTACTCGTGTTATATAAATTTCTGAAGTGAATGGAGCATATAACGAAATAGGGGGGAACCATTTAATGTGATTTCAAATTGTACTCTTCGAGGTAGGTCGCTTTTGGTGGCGTCAATTTCAATCGATGTCTCGCATTGCTTGTATTTAAGTGTGACCGTACTCCCAAAAATGCCATTGAAAAAATGCAATTTAAGGCCGCGGCGTCCGCGTCGCCCTCTACCACGGCTCCCTCGGGGACGCGACTCGCAAGAAGGCGCAGGCCGACTTCATCGCCGACCGTATCTCGTGCATCGTCGCTACCGTAGCCTTTGGAATGGGCATCGACAAGAGGGACGTCAGAATGGTCATCCATGCGGGAGGTCAGCCATCTTACGTGCTTTACTCCCCCCTCCCCAGAACTCTCCAAATTCCACTCCCTACCCAAACCCATTTCCTACCACCACTATCACAGTCAACTACATTTCTCGCCTCGAATCACAATTCAATTGTAAATCTTAGCACTTGGCGCCCGCATCCATACACTCAACCTCTGCCTCTTATCATATTTATTTGCGCCTTAATTTCTCTCTCTCTTTCTCTCTCTCTCTCTCTCTCCCTCTCTCTCCTCTGTCTTCAAAGGACTGAAAAGAAACAAGGTTTTTAGCCCCGGACAGCGTGGAGTCCTTCTACCAAGAAATGGGCCGAGCAGGCAGAGACGGCGATCAAAGCAGGAACATTGTCTTCTACTCGGCTTCCGACATCATGAAGAATAGGTGGGAATGCAGCAATTAACTGTTCTGTTTAAAGGCCTTTTAGGTATGGCAAGATATGTTTTTTAATATATGTTTATGGAAAAAAATTGGTTTATAAATACTCAATGAATAAATGAAATTTTTAATTCTACATTAACAGAAGTCGCCTGATGAGGAGCGAGTTGGCGGAGCCCATGAAGAGCCACGCTGTCGAGATGGCCAAGCACATGGAGGAGTACATCACGAGTCGGGCATGCAGACGACAGTCAGTTTTTATATCTCTCGCTTCTCTCTCTCTCTCTCTCTCTCTCTCTCTCTCTCTTTCTCTCTCTTGCTCGCTCTCGCTCTTCGTTCTATACTCTTTGTGTCTTCTCTCTCTCTCTCTCCCTCTCGCTGGCTTTCTCTCTCTCCTTGTCTGTCTCTCTCTCTCTCTCTATCTCTTGTCTCTCTTTTCTTTCTGGCTCTCTATTTGCCTACTCTCTCTCTTTCTCTCTCTCTCTCTCCTCTCTCTCTCCTCTCTCTCTCTCTCTCTCTCTCTCTCCTCTCTCTCTCTTACAGACTTCTCCTCTCCCACTTTGCTGGCCAGCGATCGGCATCTTCTATTCGCGCTGGCTGCTGCGATAACTGCGAACGCGCTCTGGAAAGAAATGAGGTTTTTCCTTATATAAAAATTATTATTTTACCGATTTTTACTCTTTTCCTTTAAAGACATTTTATTCCGATTATTTTCATCTTGTGACTTGGATTGTCAGTGTACTGCACATTAGTAGGCAGAGAATAGGCAAAATGAATGATTGGAGGAGAGCTCGAGCCAGCTGCTGGAAGTGGCAAAAGAGGCTGGAATGCTCTTCCGTGTCATTCGCGATGTCTACCGAGGAAGATGCGGGCTCACCAAGGCCATCGACTTCATCAGAGGAAGTGTACGCAGTTTTAGCTCTCTTTTATTTCTCTTTCTTATAATTGTTTTGCATATTTGTTTATAAGTTCATAATGAAATTCAGTTTTATCCTGTTTTATAATCAAAATATATTACAATAAGAAATGATGTAATTTTAGTGTATATTTTTGTATGCACTTTCTTGATGAAAGCGAGCACGTATTTATGTTGAGTGTATCCCTTTGAAGGAGCCAAAAATTCGCACTTGATCTAGCGCCATTTTGCCTGAGTGAAGGGCGAGAGAGCATTTGTTTTAGAGAGATGAGGTAAAAAAAAGTCAGGAAAATTCAAATTGATTCCTATTGAGCTTCGTGCTCCTTTTAAGGCAAAGGAATCAGCAGCTTCTAAATGGCCATCCGTCCCGCCGGCAGTTCGAACACTATTCGGAGAAGGAAAGGAGAAGAGCGACACGTGGTGGAAGGCTCTCGGGGCACAGCTCAGACTCAAGGGCTTCTTGGAGGAACGAGCTATTACAGGTAGAGAGAGAGAGAGAGAGAGAGAGAGAGAAAGAAATGGAGATAGAGACAGGAAAGTAAGAGAGAGAGAGAGAGAGAAAAACGAGAGACGCACAAGAAACCGGAAGGAATACTGTCAAACCATGCGTTGCTTATTGTTAGATGACCACAAGTGGTGATAAAAAATATTGCCGTTTCTTTTGTGCTGAATTTGCGAAAACTCATGAAAGTGAATAAGAATAAGAATAGCCGATAACTAAATCCACAGGAATGAGCTTCGCTCGTTCGACAGCTACCACCGAAAAGGCCTCACACTGGCTCTCAGACGGCGGAAAGGTGAGAAAATGACAATCTTTATTCAGTAATTTCTAAATAGGTACTTAAGGAATATTGTTACTAGTAAACAAATGTCTCTAATTGTTATTCATATATAATTTTTTTGCAAATATATTTTGCCACCAACCTCCAATGCTGTTTACTTTTATCGCAGTCTATTACAAAAATATTTTTACTTGTATTAATTATGCGACTGAAAAACAGAAAGATTTCAGAGCCTTCTAGTTGAAATGACACGACAGCTCATGCCGAATATGCGTGCGAGCAGTTCTGGCGGGAATTCAAACTCTCTGTCACGTCTTGCCTTGGCTCCTACTGTAATCGACCCGAGCCTTCGTCGGTTAGGAGACTTGTTTATGTATTTAAGAAAATATATTCAATGAATTGTCTAGAGTGCCGTATTACCATATTAGAATTAACTAGCATACAAGACTGAAGTTTGCATTTGTGAATGTTGTTATTTACATCTTAGTAATTAAGTTTGATTGTTGGAGTAATTTTGATTAGGACCTCGCTAAGAGGATTGAGGAAGCATGGTTTTCATTTTCATTTGTTTTGTTTTTAAATTGTTTTTTTTTGCCGTCCTGGTATGAGCATATTTATGTATTTGCAGTATTCTCCGAGTCGACCGCCAGAACGAATGGAAAAGTGCAGAAGAGATGGGAATCGAGGGGGGCGGAGCATCTGCTGAAGAGGTTCTGACCTTTTTATCTATTTATTTACTTTATATCAACCCCGATTATGATGCTCCCGAGTTATTGTCGCTTTCTCTACTCTATCTTCTTATTATCTTTATCATTCTCTCCCTCTCTCATTCTCTTACTATCTTCTAATTCTATCCCTCACTCAAGCTCTTTTTGTCTGTTCCTCTATTTTAATTTTATTAATTTATGGAGTTATCCGAGAAGCTTTTGTTAGTTATTGCAGATGAAAAAAATTAGAAAAACAATACTTTCTTTAGATGGCCGCGCGCACTCGCCTCGTGACTGAGCTGTACGAACTGCGGACTCATCTCGCGGCCAAGCACAGCATTGGCCCCTTCCATGTCGCCAGCAACAAACAGATTCAGGATCTCGCCGCATTCAGTCCAGACTCGTCAGTTGAGAGAGAGAGAGAGATAGAGAGACAGACAGAGAGAGAGAGAGAGGAGAGAGTTATAGTTTAACAACAACAAAAATTTTACTGGTCTTCTCATTCTGAACAGATTTAAACTTAAACCCATAGAGACCGGATGCCTCTGCTGCTTTGGAGAATAAAATTACCTACATGCACATCAATCTCTCTACTAGTTTTAATCTTAAAAATGATAGAATGTTTTAAAAAATACCTATGCATTAGTAATTTGCATATATTTTTCCTGCTATTTCTTGCAGAGTTTCTCAGATGCTTCTCGTGCCCGATTGGCCCGAGGAAAGAGTGCGCAGATTTGGAGAGGAGTTCACGAGAAAGTGCAAGGAGTTTGCAGAGCAGAATGGACTCAAGTGCAACCAGTGCAGCAGGGCAACTAAGGTCTGCATTTATTTATTTACACAGTCTATTTCAAGTTTTTCTTTCTTTATTTTAAAATATATTTTTATTCCACTATAATATGCAAACATTTTCACGATATGATTTTTTGCCTTCTAAATTTACTTATTTTTCAAGTGTAGTCTACAACCAGTTAACAAGTGAGGATATTTCTCTCGTACATTAAGTTTTAATTTATGCTGTGAATGTTTGCCCAATAATCGTGCGTGGATCATGGATTTCTTGGTGATCCTAAAGGGAGAAAAAACAATTTGAAGCAGAAATGATTTTCTGATAGTTCTCTCGTGCTCTCTCTATCTTTCACATTCTCTCTCTCTCTCTCTCTCTCTCTCTCTCTCTCTCTCTCTTGCTCTAACTATGTATCCTTCTTCCAGCTTCCTCCTGATCTGGCCGACATTGTTGACCAGCTGCCAGTGAGCACAGCCGCAGCCTACAGAGAACACTTGGAGAGACGGCTGGATGGGGTACTTTTTTATATTTGAATTATTCTTTTTTATAATTTTTTTTAAATTATGTTTTTGATGTGATATTTTATTTGCTTTTTCAAACCTAATTAGTTATTAATTTAATTTCCATTCTAAAGCACTCATAATATGTTATCTGAAGTAATTAATTCTTCAGATAAAAAATGTGTCCTTTAGAACGAGAATTAATGCAAAAGTATGTTATTTTGTAACGTAATAAATGGCAAAAATAATAAAAATAAATATTCAGCCGTCCCTCGCCAGCTCAAGGAGTATAAGCGAGTCGACTGCTATGGGCTATCTGGCCACTGCTGCACTCCATGGACTTCCACTCCATCTCCAGACTCTCGGCATCTCGGACGGCATGAGGAGGGCTGTCGAAGGACTTGTCAGGCAGCGGATGGAAGGAGGTAAGAGATGGAGAGAGATGTGGGGCGAGAGAGAGGGAGAGGTATACGTTGAAGAGAGAGAGCGCGCGCAGTAAAAGAGATGGAGAGTGATTTTCAATCATTAAGGTTGCATATCGATAATGACAGAATCGATTAATTAATTTTAGTATAAGATGCTTTAAAATTAAAAAAAAAACTACCTAAAGCCTCTCCTTGTAAATTGAGCGATTAATCAATCCATTTGCTCTGCTTTATCCTTTTTTCCATTTATTTACGGCATTGGTAAAACGCGCGTGATGATGATATATAGTTAGTTATCCTCTGGTCGATTATTTTCTTTAAATTATTTTCAGACATTTCTCGCCTCAAACCGATCAAAGAAGCCTTCCCCGAGAGCTTCATTGACTACAACCGCCTCAAGATTGTACTCAAGATACTCGAGTTCGATTATGGTGTGGATGGTGCGCCTCAGCTTTCTGTGAATCCGGAATCGTCGACCGGTAGTCCGGCTGCCAAAGTTCCTGCATGGATGACAAAAAATTCCACCGTCAGCCAACCCCCTCCCAAGAAGAAAAAGTGTGGCCTTTAACGGTCTAAGGTTTTAGGTAATTTTCCGTTTGTTGACATTTAGCTACTTTTTGGTCTTTCCAATACTTTTTATGTTATTTTAATTATTGTTTTAAATCATATCATCTCTGAAAGTCTCCTGCTGAAAGTGACTGGTAATTTGTTTGTAAATGATAAAGAAAATCGTCTGGAAATATGTTTATGCCAGCTAAACAGTCATCAAAAACAGTAATGCGAACTCGTAGTGGGTGATAAGTTACAACTCTATATTAAATGATGGATTCCTAGGTGCTTAACTGGCTGAAAGAAATATTTTTGATGTGCTTTGATTGAATATATCGTTAGTGCTGTGAGAGAGGAAAGTCAGCAAGTAAAAAGAAACTGTTGTGCAATATTCGGAGTATTTGCTTTATACTGTATCCCACGCTCTCGCAGAAGAGACCTGTTTATGGCAAATAAGGCATGGTGGGCACACCACAGGCTGAATATATCAACAGGCAAATATGACCCTAACAAATCTGCTTAAAACATTGTTTCATGTTCTTCCGGTATTGATTCTTTTTTATGCATAGAAAACTAGTATTCCAGAAATTATCTGCGTATGTACATATTTTTTAAGACAAAAGGCCACCCAGTTTGTTAGGCAAAACCGGCTTCAGTAATAAATACCTTTTTGAAAGTTAACGATATGCTCGATATAAAGGCCTTTTTGCATGTGCAGTTGGAGGCGTAATTCAGCTCTAGTGACTTTATGCATGGAGCTCAGAATAAGGATAGGATTCCTTCCGAAAAGGAGACAAGATTTAGATTAGGGAAGATGAAGAGAAGAGGAGTCGACTTCTCTCAGCAGAATCGCTTTGCCACGATTCGCAGGTCTTGGCTGTCCAGTTTGGCGCGTCTACAATGTTAGGAATGCTACAAGCGTGCTACATGCGTGTCACTGATATAAGGCCAATTTATATTTGCCTTTTAATATCAAGCACAATTCCCCGACAACAACAAATAATTGATAATAATTAAAATAAAAAGGATGTAGCAATCAAGTGATCAATCCATCGCTCCTTTGTTGTTTTCTGCTTGACAGTGAAGCAGATTTGTGAACGAAAAAGTTGCAGTGGCTGAATCAATTGAAAGTCCTCTGACCGGACAGCGAAAGAAGCGAGTGTCGTGAGACGCGGCACCTCGACCGGGTTCGCAGCGACTCGGAACTCCTCGAAGACGGACGAAGTCGGCGGCGGAAGCGAGCCCACCAGACGAGCATGCGGCGAGAGCGAGGAAGCCTTTAAGACAGAGAAGAGAGATGAGAAAAAGAGAGAGAGAGAGAGAGAGAAATGACAGGGAAAGAAAGAGAATATATTCAAAAGTAAATTTGAGTTTTCTTCCTCTACAAACCGACCTCGTCGTAGAGAAGCGTCTGTCCAGTGCGGAAGGCGGCGACGTGGAGGTCATCGGGCGAAGTGGGCGCCGCCACGTTTGGCAGCTCGCGACAACGAAGCGTGCGCCTGCAGAGGACGCCGACGCGCGCATAGCAAGCGATCATGGAATGCGCGGCCGGTAGAATGAAGAGACCCATTGCGATCGAATCCAGCCACTCCGCCAAGCTGTTTTTTGCATGTGTGAAAAATTAAACACATATGTAGATCAATACAGCTTTAAAAAATATATTTATACATATGCATGTATGTATGTACATTCACACTAGATGTCTCAGCAGGCTCACCGATCAGTAGAGCGACACAGAATCTGCTGGATTTTGGAATTGTTGAAAAGATGCTGACCGTGGCCAAGAAGGGCGGAGAGCACGGCAGCCGTCTTGCAATCGGTGGCCGATGAACCAGGCCGCCTCGACCACGCGTGTCTTCCAAGGGGCATGCAGCACATCGCATGACAGTGTCAGCGTCGCCTCAAGGAACCAGTGGTCTTCCACCTCTTAACAATGTCCCGGCATTAATGTTTGTAGCCACTAGAAGAAGCTTAGACGAACTACTTAAGTTTAACCATCGAGAAACCTGTCTATGGCTGCTCTGGACGAGTCCTTTGACTTCGAAGTCTGAGGAATCTGAGTCTGGTGGGAAGGCAGTGACGGCATCAGCCTCGACATTCTTCTTCTCCACGCAGCCGGTGCTAAATTAGTTAATTTAATTTTTTAATTTTAAAATTAAAATCATTTTGATGTGCTCCGTAAAATGTAGTTTAATGATTCTACAGATTGACATCAATTCTGCCATTTGTTTGATGTTTGCTCGTTTATACACACCGTATTTTCTCTCGTAACCCCCCTCTAGTTGAACCCCCCCCCCCCCTTCCAATAGTACTCCCCCCCCCTTACAGTCAAATAATTCAGCTCGACATGTATTTAGAATTGAACATGGAGGCATGGGATGCTTTCCCCAATGAACTGATGGCAAATTCATACAAAATCTGTAGCAAAACTGATGCTCCAGCGATGATTTAATTGAATTCGAGCACTGATTTTTCTTTTTTTGAAAATAAAATGTTGTTATCAAACTTTCTCACTTTGAAAAATAGACTCCTCCCTCTGATAGAACCCCTCCCTCTGATATGCCCCCAGCAAGGGTATTGAAATATAGTACCCCCAGGGGTACTAATAGAGAAAAAAGGTATGAAAAACATATTTTTCGACAAATTTGCTCCAGGACGATTCATGCGAATACATTGTTGTGATAATAGAGAGGAAGATTCAGTCAATAAATGCTGCTCACTCAATGTTGAGGATATACGCCGTGGTCAGGTCTGGCTCCAAGAATGAGCCAACGAAGAAGGTGATGGTCGAATCGGAGAGGAAGACGGGCAGAGAATGGCGAATTGAAGAGACCGGCGGCCCCTGTGCGGCCCCGTGGCTCATTGCCTGCAAAGAGAAGAGCATTTGGTACGAGAGAGGAAAGAGAACGAGAGACCGAGAGAAAGAGAGAGGCAAAAAGATTGTCTTACCCGGACGAGCATTCCGGAGACGTCTCGGCCCGGCGACGGATGCACTGGATCTCGCGGGTAGATCAAGACGTACGGCGGCGACTGCCAATCTGTCAAAAATATATGATTAGCATATGGCTTTTATCGTATTTTCTCAATTAGAACAAGCGGGGGTACTATTTTACAATACCCTTGCAAGGGAGAGGCACTATTAAAGAGGGGGGGGGGGGGTTAATTTACATAAACACTTCTTGGCTGTTTTGCATTAATTTTAGGAAAACGTTCCATCGACGTGGCGACGGTGACACAATGCGTCTCTCGAACGCTGAACTCGTAGAGAACCGCTGGTTGCCATTGACGTGCAACGATGGAATGGCGACGATGCCTTCCATAACAAGGCAATCAGTCAATCATTCAAACATTTTATATTGTTAACCTAAGATTTCCCTGGGGGAACCATCTAAGCGTAAGGTGGCGGATTTTGATCGCACCTGTCCAGATCGATTACTACGGTCGAAAAAATGATTCTGGCATTTTCAATTTTTCCTAAATAGCCTCTGGCGATTTTATATTGATTTTTACAAATTTGCATAAATTGAGGATGTCGGTTGCTGACCAATGTTTGCGATTGTCGGTATCTTGCTTGTGACTAAAAATCGTGGAATGCGTGGCGCAGTGGGTTGCGCGCTCGCTTTCAATTTTGAGCGTCACAGGTTCGAACCCCATTCGGTTGAACTTTTTGCTGTGCTGCAGTTTGGAAATTCAAGTTTGGTGAAGTACATAAGAAAAAAATTATTCCGGTGAGAGGTGTCCACTTCACCCAGGTTTGAGATTCCACAATGACCTAAACAGTTCGGAAGCAGAAAGTAGTCTTCTTCCAGGTGGCAACCCTATGTATGCCTATCACGGTACTTTTGGAAATGAGGGCAGAATAAAAAAATAACCTTGATATTCGCGTTCCTCGCACCAAATAACCTCCGTGGTGATTTTGTGGAAAAAAGTTATACTGACATTTTGGAGCAGGAGTAACCTAATAGGTAGGTCATTATGGCTTCGCAAGAGTGGACGAAGGGAACACCTTCCAATACCCAATGCCCTTATAGACAAGTAGAATGAAATGTATACGAACATTCCTCTCATCGGAATACATTTATTCGTATGTACTTCTCCAAACTTGAATTCCACAACTGCAGGTGGTACAATTGTACTATTCCCACACCTGAAGTCGAACTTTTTTTCAAAAAACTTTTTTAACTAAAATTCTTCCCAAGGGGGTTTTCGGTACGGGGAATACGAATATCATATGTATTTGTTATCATGAGCTAATTTTTAGTTAGGCAAGGTTGGAGAAGTAAGATTCTCACTTTGCCATGGTGGTTGGCCAAGCCAAGCCATAGAAAGAAATGAATATGATATTCGTTTTCCCCTCGTCGAAAACCACCCTGGAATGAATTTACCCAAAAAAAAATTTTTTTTTTAATGAAGTTCGACCTCTGGCGTGGGAATGGAAGAATGGTACCCGTAGCAAAACATTTCAACCGAATGATGTTCGAACCTGTGACATTCAAAATTGTGGGCGAGCACGTAACCCACTGCGCCTCGCAGGGCTATTCTGTTGCTAAAGCCAGACTTTGACAGTGCTAAAACCACTAAATTCCGCGATTTTATGCAAACTTGGAAAATCAATATAAAATCGCCGGAGGCCATTTAGGAAAAAGTAAAAATGGTTATCATCATTTCTCGACTTGGACTATCGATCTAGACAGGTGCGATCAAAATCCGCCACCTTATGCTTAGATGGTTCCCTTTGAGATTAAAAGAGAGTTCGGAGCAACTTGAAATTTCACATTAGGTTCGATGATCTTAATCCTTTTTCAATTATTCTTTTCAAAATTGTTTTAAACAAAATTAAAAATTTAATAAAAAAATAAGTCAATGAATACCTTGCCAAGATGGGGAGTGATGAGAATGAGACGCTGTCGCAGAGTGCGTTGCACACTGTTCAGGTCGACAATGACGAGTGCCGATTCGCTGATCGCGTAGAAGCCAACGAGCTCTCTGCAAACAACGAAATAAGACTAACATCTTAATATCCCACGCTCATGCCTATTTAACTTTTTAAGTTAATGATTAATTTTTGATTATAATTTTTCTAAGCATTTTTTCTTACCAAGTCTTTTTTTAATTTTTTAAGCTAATTATTATATACTTTTTCATTTGCCTATTTTGTTTTTGAAATACTAATTGTTTTCGGTGACTATTTTCAAAGCAAATTGTGAATTCGCATGAAATGTGAATATTAATTTGGCGCTGACCCAAAGTCATACAAGTCGCCGATGTGCAGGATGCTCGTTCTTTCCGAGAGGAGAAGGTCGACGACGTCGAGGGAGAACCAAACGTATTCGATCTCTTGCCCTCCGTCCGACTTGTACCTAGAAAAGAGAGAGGCTTCATCATTCGATGCAAAAGCAATGCATGCGCGAATGTCAAAAACTTTCGCAGCGGTTTTATAACAAGTTTTCTACTAAAATTAAGTGAATTAATATACCGATTACCATATTTAGAATGAATTAGCCCAATTTTAATACTTCTGAAAATTTAAGTTTCCCTTTTTACCATCAATTTGCAGAGATTTCTGAGTTTTACCACGGTCTCCTTGTCGCCGAGGATGAAGACGTAGCGACCATAGCCGAATGTCGCAATGAATGGCACGGGGAGGGGACGCAGTCCGTCTTGTAAGCATACGCGATCCTAAGTCAATCAATATTTCTTTTTTTCTCTAAATTGCAGGCATTAAAAGAAGCAATAAGTAAATATTTCTTTTTGAGTTATTTATTCGGCCCTGGTCATAAATGATGGACAAAAAAACAAATGATCCAAAAACAAATGACTCTTAACAACCCTCTATCTTGAACAACTATCTATGCTAACCATAATGAGCCTGTTTTCAGCTCCGGTATACTCATGATAACTCATGATGTGGATAGACGATTCAAGCCAGAATGGAAGAGGCAGAACAGGCAACCAGTCGCTGTGGCAGAGATCAGATGAAATGAGTGAAAGAATTCTCATTTGGTTACATCTGCAGCATTTCCCCCCCCTTTTTAAATATTATGTATACATAATAGCACTATAGGATTATGTAAGAATATAGTTAATTTCATTTTACCATAAGAGGAATGAACGGTTGGCGTCAGTGTGAGCGAAGAGACCAACTGAAGCTATTTGGGATTCAGCCTGGGCACTTTGTAATAACTTTCCTGGGTTTACATATTCATAAGTCAAAGCCTCTTACGAAATGTGACTGGTAATTTGTCTGTAAATGATAAAGAAAATCCACCGGAAATGTTTATGCCAGTAAAAGAAGAATCAAAACACGGAAATGCAAACCCGTATAGGATGACAAATGGCGAAAAATTTCCATAATCTGGTTAAAGAAAATTTTTTTTTGATGTGCATCGATTGAATATGTCGTTAGAGCCGTGAGGGAAAGAGAGCAAGTAAAAATGAAGTGACAGTAAGAAAGCAAAGAATTCAATAGTACTATGCATGCCTCGCAAAGAGAAGTGAATTTCTCTCTCTCTCTAAAATTTTGCTGGAAATTTGAAAGAAGAATTATTCGCTCGTTGTGTAGATCATTCGCCCGTATTGTAGATGTAACTCTTCTTCTTTGGATTAATTCGTGACGGAGGACGACGGGGCTGAATGGAAAGCAGAGTTTTTTTAATATATTAAAAGACGGTATTTAGCCTTATGTCGAAATTTTAAATTTTTACGCGAAAGAATCTACATATCAATCTATAGTTTTTATACATATCAATTAATAAAGTTATTCTGGCCTGAGCTGTCAGTTGTCAAGGTCCTGGAACTGTTGACTAACGATAAGGAAAGAAATTAAATTGTTCACTAACAAAAAAATCGAAGAGTGCTTACCATTCCGGGGACAACGGTAACAATTTCTGGCTCATCGTCTGACTCGTCTGTGTCATAAGCTGGCGTAGGCTCTTGCCCACCAGTTTGGACGCTTGCTACCTGGACAAAGGAGTAGGTGGAAAAAGTTAAATAATTTGGAGAGGAGAGTGACAGAGATAGAGGGGAGAGGGAGCCGAAGATGTCATAGAAATACATATAAGGAGAGAGAGAGAGGAGTGAGAAAACAGTTGATGCTATTTGAACCAACTCTTATCTGGACGTTGGTTTGTGTAGCTCTGTTGCGCATCTTCGCTTTCGCATCAAACTTTTCGTTCAGCATCTTCTTCCTATGTTGTAGAAATAATATAGAATAGAAATGGTATTAATCGAAACATTTTAGATAATTGCATAAATGAAATTCTCTATTCGTCATCCAACAGATTGTTCTACTAGAAATATAAGAAAGTGCTGACTGATGATTGCTCATAAACTTCATGAGCAGCCGATCTGCGCCGTGCATTCCTTTCTCGAATCCTTTGATGAAGTCGGCGTCTGGACGGCAAACAAAAAATATCATTAATATGCATATTTAAAATAATTATATTTATTCCTTGAAGCTTGTTTCACTAGTTAAATATGTTTAAAAAAAGATAATTTAATATTTGTTGTGATATCCAATAGCGCCGACCTCCTTTGATGTTATTCAAGAGCGTGCCGGCGTTGGTGTTCTCGTCCGAGATGGCCATGACGTCTGAGCCTGAATTATGCCTCTTTTTCTTTGTAATAAAAACATATCTTAGTATTTTGAGTGCTTAGTTAATTTTAATATAGCAGAGATATAAATTGGTAATTAATAAAGCATACAAGATGCAGAAAATAGGAGATGAGCAAATTAGAATACTTTCAGCCATGCGCGTCTTGAAGTCCGAATCGATGCTGGCGACAATCTCGGCGAAGAGGCGCTCCAGGTGCTCCTGCAATGGAGACGGCGATTTTAGAGATCATTTCATCTTCTTCTTTCGCTATTTTCATATTTGACACTTATTAACAATAATGAAAAATTAATTTAAAAAAATAAGCACATTAAAGGAAACAAGTTGCAAGACTATTCGATTTGTTGTTTTGCGTGACTGGAGTGAACACTATGAATTGCCGTGAATACTATTGAAAATTAAATAAACACGTAATCTGCGATTATAGAGTTGAAATCACACACTTTTTATATTCGCCGCGGCTCCAAGAACAAACATTGACGAAATGGCCGGTTTTGGTTATCACGAAATTGCACGCATGAAAACCAAAAAAAAAAAAAATTTTTTTTTGCTCGACATTTCTTTTTTTATGCGAGAGGAACATGTTTTTGAATGACTAGACTAAGCGCATTGCAGAAATATTTAAATTCTAAATATTCCCGCCTGGATGACGTTGATGGTCATGGAGACGACGGCGAGTCCGATGAGAATGAACAGAAAGTTGGCGACGGCGATGTGGTGGCGGGGGGTCACGTCGCCAAAACCTAGAGTTTTATTTATTTATTTATTATTTCCTCTATAATAATTTTTCATATACGTCCTCTACAATATGTAATTAAAGAAACACTATATTAAAAAGTTTTGTGAAGTGAATGTCTAAAATAAAACAGATGAAGAAAAAGAAAGAAAAAATTGGAATTAAAATAATATTTATATGATTTTCATATGTATCTTTGCTAGTCTTCTACTTTTATTCCTCTGTGGGATTTGAAATTTACCGATAGTGGTGAGCGAAACGAAGAAGAAGTAGCCGCTTTCCGCAAGCGACCAGCCCTCGAGGGCAGAGAAGAGCGTCGTACACAGCAACATCCACGAGGAGAAGACGACCAGGACGACCCCGAGCGGGAGCGGTGCATCCGCGTCCGGCAGCTCGTCGATGTCTGTGTAAAAGCTTACGGTAATAAGTTATACTCCCTATAATAAGATTAATACGATTCTTACACAACGTTTCCAAAATAAGACTTATTTTTAGAGCATACATCTGGTCATTTACTTGAATGATGTTCACTTAGACTATGAGAATACGACTGTCATTTGCCATGCAATAATACAAGGAACCTCAAGAAAGGAATGAAACCTACAGTCATCATCGTAGATTTCTGGATGCGTCGCAACGACTTTAATGTCACCGTTCTCTATCATACATTCCTGAAAAAAAAATGTTATCTTTAAATATTTACTCATTTTCACTTGGTTTCCATATTGAAAAGCAACAGGCAAGGGAGATAATAAAAGGAGTTACTTTGGTTCATATGTATTAAGTGAGATCGTCCATGATATATTTTTTACATTTCTCTTTGCGGGAAGAACGGGGTGTGATAGTAGACAGTCGAATCTAAGACAACGTGTTTAAACGTAATCTCGCTCTCTGTTCCTAGTTCTCTAACTCACACTCTCAGTCTCTCTCTCTCTCTCTCTCTCTCTCTGTCATGTGTATACTCTTCCATCGCCACTCCTTCCCTCCTCATTCTCTCTAGTCTTCTCCCACTCCTTCTCCCCTCTTTATATCTCTTAATCATAATTTCTTTCTCTCGCTCTCTTTTAGTTTCTCTCTCTCTCACTCTCTCTTCTCTCCTCCCTCTGAACAGTTGTGCACCTGCTTCTGATCGTGAGCACACATTCTTCGTGTGTATGCGAGCCCTTTCCGACGTGGTCATCCATCTATCATCTCATTATAGAAAAGCTGACACGAGAATGTGCAAACCGACAAATAGGCCAGGCCAATAATGATTAATTTGCAAATACAATGTGGCTAAATGGGAAAAATAAATCATTTTGCAAGGAAACATTAATTTTAGTAATTGTATATTAATTAAAGGAAAAAGACACACCGTCGAGCCATGCTTGCTGTGCAGCTTCTTCTTGACTCGTGTCTGGTGATGAATCTTTCGTATGCATCGTCGATAGAAGGGAACGATTCGAGTGCACCAGACGCCTGCAAAGAAAACAAAACACAATCTTCGTTACAAAATATAAAATATTAGGTCCAAAAATTTATGAAAGAAAAATGCAAAAGATTTCTATTATTATTATTATTATTACTATGTAGTTATTCATATAATGAAATTATAGGTTAGCATTTCCATAGCGCTTACTGTGAACAAGATTGAACATGAGGGTGCCCCAGTCGTTGAGAATCGTCACAACCTTAATGTCAAATTATAAAATTAGGTTTATTCACAAAAATTGTCTTACTACTTTCTATATTGTTTTGCAATTAATATTCTTCTTATTTTTATCTAATCAATGCTTATTTGACCAACCATGGGAATGCCAACGATTGCATAGAGAACAGTAAAGATTCGGCCGGCCACCGTAACTGCGGCGAGATCTCCATAACCTAAGAAAAGGAAGGCTGTCGTTAGGAAATTAATTTTATAAATAGTTTTTATTCATATTAATTTACTAAATAAGTCAGTAACGGGTTCGATGTCGGTTTTCTTCTCTATATATATTTTTCTCAAGCTTTATCTCTCTCTCTCTCTAGCTCTCTCCCTCCCTTTATCTCTCTCTCTTTAGTACTTTTCTCTTGACTCAACCGAAAAACTATGTCGAAATGAGTCATAGGAACAAGAGGAAATCGGATCAAGTTGCATTTCCTTGGTAAGCTTGAGTGCTTGAGTTGTACAATAGAAAATTCATTTGCTTGATGAGATGATGTTTGCTATCTTTTATTTTGACTTCACCTCCTCACCTGTCAGAAACTCGGTGGTCCCGAACAGAACTTTCCCTCGTCTTCTATTTCACGAAGACAAAGCTCACATTTCGTTTTAACGTGTGTCTGTGTTAATCTGTCACTGAAGACAGGAAAGATGGTAGTCTTTTCTGTCCTCTGTGGCATGGGTTCCTAGAGGAAATTGGCGGGAAAGCAAAATTTAAAATTGACTGTTCTCCTAACCAATAGTTGTGTATATGGTGCCTGCGTAGTAGAGTCCTCCCCAAATGGTCCACTTCTGCTCACGCGAAAGATCCACGCCCACTTCGTGGTTATAGCGGTTGACGATCGGGAGGAGACGGCCGTCTGGCGGCAGAGTCATGTTGCGGCCATCGTTGTAGATCGCCTGGAGGATAGGGAGTGAGGGAGAGTGAGAGAGAGACAGAGAGAAAGAGAGAGAGAGGGAGACAGATAGGGAGAAAGACACAGGAGGGAGATAAACGAACGTATGTAAGAGCTAGAGAGATCGAGAAAGAGGGAGCGAGTGAGAATAAGAGAGAATGAGAGAGAGAGCGGGAGATAGAGCGAGAGAGCGTGACAGAGAGAGAAAGAAAGAGAGAGAGATAAAGAAAGAGAGAGAGATAAAGAAAGAGAGAGAGAGAGAGAGAGAGAGAGCTGACATGGAGCGACGAGAGCATGTGCTTGCGTGCGCGGAGAGTGCGCAAGTGTCGTTCGTAGATGTCGCGCTCCTCCGCCTGCCCCTCGATCGTGCAGAAGATGACGGCGCCGATGATACCTGCAGATTTGGGTTACGGTGTAGTATGCTTGTTTTCTGCAATAAAATTGTTGGCTAACAAAATTTTTTATTTGAACAAAGACGGAAGAAATCAGATATTAGGCCACGGTAGAATCTTTTCTTACTGTAGAAAATGAGGAGCACGAGAAGAAGCACATGGTGGAGATGGTAGCGTTCGTAGCCATCCGAGAGGAGATTCCAGAGCATCCCGGCTGGTGGAGAGAGCCGCCTGAAGGCGGCAGGCGACTGATACCCTGGAGAGACAGAGACAGAGAGAGGGAGAGAGAAAGAGAGAAAAGAGAGAAAAGAGAGAGAGAGAGAGAGAGAGTTCCAACTAATAACAACACGCGGATCGAGAATAAAAAGAATCAGATGCAAATCAGGGTATGTTTGAAGCTGAAAGGAGAAAAAAACAATCCGATACTATCTTTTTTTCTGATATCCCACTGCGATGGGATCTCGCAATAACTCTTTATGAGCACTAATTCCCGTACATTAGAAGTAAAGACATGAGAGATATTAATTAAGTTTCCTTTTTTCATATATGAAATATGAGAAAAAAGGGGAAAGCAATCAGTTATATGAAATATTTTCGAAGCAGTTAATAAAGAAATATTATGGAAATTAATTGATGCCGTTTGCAGAAACATGAAGAAGAAAAGCCTGATTGAAACATCGGAGAATGAGCAAGAGTTGAAAAGAAAGAGTGATAAATGGAGGGAGCTGGAAAGCGAGAGAGTGGTGGACAGCGAAGGAGAGGGAGAGAGAGGGAAACAGAGAGAAAACTAACAATAAGAGAAATAGAGCGAGAGAGAAACAGAGAGAGAGAGAAATAGAAAGAGAGAGAGAGAGAGAGAATGAGAGTTGGACAAGGAGAGGTTAAGAAAAACAGCAAATAATAATAGAGAAGGAGAGAGAGTTGAACAAGGAGAGGTTAAGAGAAGGAGAGAGATGAGAGAGAGATAAAGAGAGAGAGAGAGAGAGAAAGAGAGAGAGAGAGAGAGAAATAGAAAGAGAGAGAGAGAGAGTGTGTGAGAGAGAGAATGAGAGTTGGACAAGGAGAGGTTAAGAAAAACAGCAAATAATAATAGAGAGGGTGAGAGAGTTGAACAAGGAGAGGTTAAGAGAAGGAGAGAGATGTGAGAGAGAGATAGAGAGAGAGAGAAAGAGAGAGTGAGAGAAATAGAAAGAGAGAGAGAGAGAGAGAGAATGAGAGTTGGACAAGGAGAGGTTAAGAAAAACAGCAAATAATGATAGCGAGGGAGAGAGAGTTGAAGAAGGAGAGGTTAAGAGAAGGAGAGAAATGTGAAAGAGAGAGAGAGAGTGAGAGAGAGAGGGAGGGGAAAGAGGGAGAGAGAGAGAGAGAGAGAGAGAGAGAGAGAGAGATACGATACAGAGTGAGAAGTACATAACAAAGCACTGAATGTTAATGGATCAAACAGGAGTTCGGATGGACAAATCATTGCCGACTGAACGGGCTTATCGGCAGAACATCAAAGAAAGTTCAAAAAGAAATTAACTATCAAATTTTTAGGTCAGCTTCTAAGAGATAGCGCAAAGAGGAGCGGATCCAAGTAATGTTTTCTGAACGCTGATCCCAATAAACGGAGATTACTTGCAGTATCTATTTATTGTTCTAATCTCATCTTTACAGAATTCTATGTAGCCACCATTAGCACAAATCGTTTTATTTTCCCATGACCTGTGTCTATTCTTGTAACTGTTCTCCTTTTTAAGGGTTTCGTGCCAGTTTCGGCTGTGAGTATTAGCTGAATTAAAATACAAACAATAATAATATGAAGGCAGTTTTGCCTCACAAATTGTGTATGGTATTGATAAAAAGTATTTTTGGTGTTACGATGGCCAAGACCTTTAGTTAGATTGCTTAATACAGTACTCACTAAAATGGCACTAAAATGATTTCGAAGAAAACTTTTCACGCGCTGCGCGTGTCGGCTGTGGTGTTTCTATGTTTCTTGCTGATTTAGGTTCTTGCCTACGTTTTAAATCCTTGTGCTTATTAGCCATGACAACT
Source organism: Allodiplogaster sudhausi (assembly GCA_945643635.1). Lineage (NCBI taxonomy): Eukaryota > Metazoa > Nematoda > Chromadorea > Rhabditida > Diplogasteridae > Allodiplogaster > Allodiplogaster sudhausi. The sequence goes on from CALZFC010000243.1 coordinate 1,690,010, forward strand.
GCGGACTCTTCGTCGTCCAGTTCGTCTGAGGACGAGCAGCCACAGCAGCAGAATCTCACCAAGAAGCAACTCCAGGTATTCTAATTAGTCTTGCCGGAAAGTTCACAAATCATTTGAAATTATAAGCGTCATTTAACGAACTGGGAGGGTAGTCTTCGCAGGCATTGTTTTCGAAAGCACTTGCGCATCCTCTTTGATAACCGATTTTCCATCTGAATCAGTTTGACGAATACATGTTTCGGTGCATTACTCGTTTTAACTCTCAGTGACCTGAATTCAACTTACTTATTTCGTGGCATTACATTTATTTTATTATTCAAAAGAAATTTTTTTTTATAATTTTGTTCGGTGAGCAAAACGTGTAAAAGTTTTTTTTATAGCTAGCGGTACTGTGTGGAGTTTCGAAATTTTATGATCACTAAAGCGTCAGCACTTAAACACGATCACCTGATTTCTCTTTGTCAGGGTTCAGCTATTACAATGATTTTTTTTAAGTAATTGTTTCACGTTAGGGTTGTTTTTCCTCTCCCGATGAAAATGAGAAAATTCGACTCGAGCGAAAAAAAAATACTTTATTTTCATCTGTGCACTCAGCCCTATTTCTTTTCTGCTTTTTCTCTCTCTCTCTCACTCTCACTTTTGTTTATGGTAATGGATCCAATAACAGTGATATGATATCCGTCTTCGGGGACTTGTTATCCGTAGTTCATGCAAACAAAAGCATTTCTTTTAAATGGCTTGTTTTGTCGTCAATCTTGACCCCTTTAAAGGAGCTCTCGCGTCGGAAACTGAAGAACAAGAAGAAGAAGCTGTCGAAGAGGAGAAAGGCTCGCGGAGATGAAGACGAGGAAGATGAGATGGCCGAGTCGGACTCGGCCATCGACTCGGGCTCTGCAACAGAGAAAGCGAGCACGGGAGGGGAGCAGGTTAAAGAGGGTGAAAATAGGTCGGGCTGAGCTATTCGAAGCAATTTCATACTGAATAATATCGGTGAAATCCTTTTCCCTCTCATAATTAAGAATAATCATTTTCCAGATTATAACTGAAAATCGGGAGATTGGGTTGCATTACCTATTTGAAGATATTTTATACGGAATATTATTGCTTCTTTTTCCGTCTCATAATAATGAACAATTATCATCCAGATTATAACTGAAAGGGGCTTGAGTTGCATCGGCTATTGGAGGCTATTTCAGGCGGAATGTTATCACTTTTTCTTCTCGTAATTGATTATAATGATTTAAAAAAAAATAGCAGATTGTTACTGACGATGATCTCGGCGTGGAAGTCGACTACGTTGGAATGAAGCCGGAACTCGACCCGACCGATCCCGCTTACTCTTACTTTGCCAACGTCTTCAAGAACTTTTTGGTTCGTGTCATTTACTGATACCGTATTTTTAACAGACAAATAACGCCTGTGAATAAAAAAAGGAAAAAAAGAACATTAAATCAGTCGCATGAAATGTCTTCATGTTACTGTACATTCATTTCCCCGAGTTCCTTTTTGTGGTTATACTGTATCCATCATTATCTGTTCGCCCGTCGCTCTCTGTCAATCTAGCAGGTCATATATGGCTAATTCTTCCCTCTCTCTCTCTCTCTCTCTCTCTCTCTCTCTCTCTCTCTGTCTCGCTCATTCTATTTGTTGTCTCTTTCAGATCACTGATGACATTAAGAAGGAAGACTTGGAGCATCCGCTGGAGACGAAAAAAGAGGCTCGCAAGGGCGACTCGGCCACTTCCAAGCAGAACGCATCCGAGGAGATTCTTCAGGTATCTTCAAGGGAAAACAAAATTATCATATTGCTCAGGGAAACAAGGGTAGCTCGAAGGACACACAAAAGTGGGTGGGTAAGACCTCCGACGGCCTCGAAAAATAGGGTGGGTAAGCCAAAAATTTAAATTTTCGGGTCTCAAAAATTGTGTGGGTATTCCGGTTTGGCCCTCCCCCCCCTTTTTCCCTGAAATTTGCTATATCCTAAGCCTAGGCTCGTGAGCATGCGATTTTAATTGTTTCACATGCCATTCTGAACCCAGTTTAAACAGGCCGATGTCACAAGTATGGATATTTAGTATTTTGCTAGAACACTGTTAATACTTGCTGATTATTTGCTATGTCCATGTTATCGAGGATGAAATGCGCAAGCCAAATGAGGGAGACGAGCCAGCGGTCAGCAAGCGAAAGATTCGTCTCAGTCTCCAGCCTTCCATGGCCAAACTCAAGGAGGTCAGCATCACCTACACTTTTCTTCTTTTCTCTTTTTAAAGTAACCGTGAATAATTATGTCATTTTAAATGAAACGCATGTTAATTTGACCGAAAATAATTTAATAAACTTAATTAAACTAATTCTTGGTACCATGAATTTTCTTTCTTTCGTTTACCATTATTTGTTGGTGGAAGTTAGTATGGCTATGGGTCAAGGACGTTGGAAACGTTTTCACTAGCAAATGGAAAATGCGCCGTAAAATAATATAATTTTTGAAATAATAGTATTTTAAAACGTTGAAATGCTCTATGAATAAATACATTATAAATGCAACCTATTTTTTCCAGTCAACAGTACGACCCGACGTGGTGGAATGGGCGGATGTCACTTCTCGTGATCCTTTCCTACTCGTTGCCCTCAAGGCCTACCGTAACACCATCCCCGTGCCGAGACACTGGAATGCGAAGAGAAAGTCAGATTTCCTTGCTGTCTGATGGTTTTATCAAGTCATTTAATTAAAAACAAAGGATACCTTATAAAGATTACTGCTCAGGTTATTTGAGAAATTCGTTGCTTTTCTAAATGTGTATAGTAATTCGAGAGAAACAAAAATGTTATCTAGTGCGTGTTGCAAGAAAAGAATCGATCTTCCCATTGCTCCCTTTTCCAAATGAATTGAGAGAATTATTTTATTCTTGTATTTAGCGATGAATTATTATATTCTTTGTTTTCAAAATAATTTTCAGATACCTCGCAGGCAAGCGCGGTTTTGAGAGACCCCCATTTGAACTGCCTGATTTCATCAAGCGAACCGGAATTCAGGTTCCTTTACTTTACGAACAAATTGTTCCTTGCTTACAAACTAATATTGTACTTGTACGTTATATTTCCATTGTATCCGGCCTTTCTTAAGGTGCATATTACTTTTTAAGGAAATGCGAGAGAACCTGTGGGAGAAGGAAGATGCGCAGTCACTGAAGAGCAAGATGAGGTACACGTTTTAATTGATTTAATTAATAGTTTAAATTAGGTATTTATTGACATTTTATTTTAATTAGTTGTGGTAATGATTATTCTCTTCCTTATAACGACCTTTTGCAGAGAACGCGCGCGGCCCAAGCTTGGCAAGATCGACATTGACTACCAGAAGCTGCACGACGCATTCTTCAAGTGGCAGTCGAAGCCAATGCTCAGCGTCCAAGGAGAACTGTACTACGAGGGAAAGGTGGGGAGAGAAAGAGAGAGAGAGAGAGAGAGAGAGAGAGGCGTGAGGCAGAGAGAGAGATGAGAACAAAGAAAGAGGGAACACGCCTTTGAGGCTTGTGAGAACATGAGCTGTTCAGATGGTCGTTTGCCCTCAAAGGCGACTTAAATCATTGTCATATCAGCAATTGATTGCCATTGAGAGTTGATGCTGAAGAAGAGACATACTTTTATACTTTCAGGAGCTGGAGGGACGCATGAAGGACAAGAAGCCGGGCTTGCTCAGCGACGAGCTTCGAATCGCGCTCGGCATGCCTGTCGGCCATGTTAGTCATTGCTCATTCATTCCTACCGTAGTCAAGTGAGGAGAGAGCACCTTAGAAAGTGAGGGAAGTTTCTTATTATGTCGCTGAATTATAGTAATAACAATACTAAAAATGAAGGCTTAAGAAATAAGAATTTTATATTATAAATTAATTTATAGAATGCTCACAAATTCCCTCCTCCTTGGCTCATCGCAATGCAGCGCTACGGACCACCACCGTCCTATCCGACCATCAAGATTCCTGGTTTGTTTAAATAAAAATAAATTATTTTCTTGTCTTTTGAAAATGCATTTGCCTTGCACAGTAAATAAGTATTCATTTGGAAGTAGCTATTAATAAAAAAAAAAGTTCACCTTTCGTCATATTCTGCTCGTTATATATTGGACAGTTTATATACAGACAAATATGGACGAAACCACTATAATTTCTTAATTGGTGCACTTTTAGACAATAGGCTTGATCTGATTTGAACTATCCTAGGTTTTCTCTCCCACGTGGTTTTACTGCGCAAATAGATTGCTTAATGTCCGCTTTACAGCCGTAAGTTGATAGTCCTGCTGTTTTGGTATTCTTTCAATGAGTAAACGCAATCAATCCGAATGTCTATATCGGTGCTGTTTATATGCCCATTTCGAAGAGTTCTTTCGTCCAGTTTTACGGGAACTACATTATCATTTATTTATTTGAAAAGTTAATAAAAAAATATTATATATAAATTAGACTATTTCGGAATTCTCTCATAATCCTCCTGATCTCCTCCTTCTCAGGCCTCTCCGCGCCGATTCCTGAGGGCTGCGCCTTTGGCTATCATGCCGGTGGATGGGGTAAGCCACCGGTAGATCAGTTCGGCAAGCCACTTTACGGAGATGTCTTCGGAGTCAATGTTAGTTAGGGTGTATTCTTGAATACGATAGGTTGCTGTAGAATTAATTACGATGGAATTGTGGTCGAATATCATTGTTCGTTTTTATATATTGAGCAAATAGTCAGAACTAGGTAAAAATTTATCTTGGAATTTTCGCAAAGGACGCGATGGCTGTATTGATTATTAAAAAAATATATACAAAAAAATTCTTCCGCACATTATGAAGTGGGTATTTTGAATGTTCGGTGGTGTTCCCGACTTAAATAAATGATAACAATCTTCATGCCTAGGTTGAACCAGAAGAGGGCGATGACGCCGAGGATTCCAGAATGGAGAGACGACACTGGGGAGAGATCGGATCAGACGAGGATTCGGAGAGCGAGGAGGAAGAAGAGGTAAGAGAGAGAGAGACAGAGAGAGGGGGGAATGAGAGAGGGAGAGAGTAGAAGGGGAGAGAGAGATAGAAGAGAAAGAGAGACAGAGAGAGGGGGGGAATGAGAGAGGGAGAGAGTAGAAGGGGAGAGAGAGAAGAGAGAGAGTGGGAATGATAGGGTTCTGTGCAAGAGTTTTTGAATGGTGGATGGTTTTTAAAAAGGCTAACAGTTTGTCAGAAAGCGAATTAAGTTTTAATTGTCTTATTTCAAGAATTTGCTCTTACGGCAGCTTTTATTCTAATATTTGCTACATTTGATATTTAATAGGAATTTTGTTCGATTCTAACACGGTTTTTCATGTGCTAAAAGTATTCTCCTTCTTTGATCAGTGCTTTTAATATAATATATATTTTAATTTAAGAATAATATCTAATTCTAGCTTTATACGCAGATGAGACGAGTTGCTTGTTAGTGAGTGCTGTGTAATAAGCTGAAAGTGAAAGGAGCTGATTAATATTTATTAACAATTCAGGAAGAAGAGGGCGAGGCAGCTGCTGGCGTAGACGGCGTTGCAACTCCCATGACTGAGGGATTCACAACTCCGTCAGGTAAGAGAGGAGAAAGGGGGCGTGGTCTTCCCCGACTGTTTGGCGGGAAAGAGTTGAATTTGAATAATACAGGCATTACCTCGGGCATTCCGACTGGAGTGGAGACGCCGGACACGATCGAGCTGCGCAAGGGCAAGAGGGGCGATGAGAGGTCAGAAAGAGACGATTTTGAAAAATAAATAATTGAAAAATTAAAGTTGATGTATTTACAGCGAGAGCTGTGTAAATCAAGTAATAAGAATAAGAATAATAAATATAGAAAGAAGATTTTACAGAGAAAGTAGGATTCAATTTGATTTATTTTATTTCCTTATGAATCACAATCCTAAGATTGTTTCTGTAATTCTTTGCCTTCTTCTCGCTTCTCTCTTCTCTCTTTCTCTCTCTCTCTCTCTTTGTTTTCTCCCTCTTTCTCCTCTCTCTCCTATCTCTCTCTCTCTCGCTCTCTCTTTGTTCTCTCTCTCTTTCTCCTCTCTCTCCTCTCTCTCTCTCTCTCTCTCTCTCTCTCAGCTCCACTGGCGCGGACACCCCTGCTGGCCCCGGTGTGGCATACCACGTGATTCCGGAGAAGCGAGTTGACCGCATCGCTGGCCAGATGATGGCTTCCACTCATGTCTACGATCTGTCGGTGAGATTGGGGGGGGGGGGGTTAGTGGGATTAAGAATGGGGGTTAATATAATTTAGTTATTTTTGAACTGTTGTAAGCTATTTTTATTGGTGTAGGTTTTTTTCTTGTTTAAATTATGCAGAATGATGAAGGCTAAAATAAAATGAGGAAAACATTTAATGTCTGATTTTCTTTTTAAATATTATTTTGACACCACCTATCTTTATCATCTTACTTACAATTAGTCTTTCAATACCTCTGAAGAGTACTAATGTGTGCGAATTGTAGAAGAAGCAAGGGATGACCGAGCACGGAGTGGAAATCTCGCTGAACCCAGAAGACATGGATTTGGATCAGAGAGGACTCGAAGCCAAGTATGAAGAGCAGCTGAGGAAGCAGGCAAAGGTACGCACTATTTGGTCTTCTATTGTATTCTCATTCTTTCTTTATGATCTTTATTTACTTATTCAATGATTAATTTTGTGCTTTGTAATACAACAAAATTATAATACCACCCACCGAAAAGGTGTAAGACTCTAAGGAAAGTTTATGGATACGCTTTATATAGTAAAATTTTTTGGATTGTAATGACATTTTTTCTAATTTATTTAATAGAATAAAAAACATTTCTATTCTAAGGAACGAGGCGAAGAGGATGATCTCTCCGACATGGTTGCAGAGCATTCGGCGAAGCAGAATGTTAGCATTTCTTTCCCTTTGCCTTATTTACTCTGCCATTTTAACGAAGATTTAATTTAAATTCAATGAGTTTTCAAACCCTGCGTCTTCTTTATTATTCAGATTAATATTGATTCAATCTTTATCGGGAATCACCCGAAACCAGGACATACTTCTTTGTATTTTCAGCGCAAGCGAAAAGCACAGGAGCAGAAGAGAGAGAAGGCGACGAGTGGAAGCGCAAGCAGCTCCCAGTCCAAGAAGTACAAGGACTTCAAGTTTTGAGGGGGATTTCTCTCCTTCTCTGTCCTTCTCTTTCTCTTTCTCTCGTTCTCTTTCTTTTTCCCTTTCCTTCTTTCCTCTCTCGCTCTCTTTTATTATTATGACCTGCTGTCCTAATCATGAATATATTCCATTTGCTGTCATGCTGTTTGGTTATTTTTTTATCTTCCTTTTTCAATCTTAATTATACTAAATATGGCGCAGAATTGTGTGAAGGCCTTGTAGAAGAGAATGGAACAACCCATTGGAATTATTTCTTAACTGAAGTTGTTGTTCATTCTGTGTATGGTTACGGTAGTTGTGTTGTTTCTCGTTTCCTTAATTTTTTTTTTAAATAAAGCAGATCATTCTTTTCTTTCGACTTTAAGCGTACTTTTCCACTCGGTCTGTGAATCCATCGGAATACTTTATCACTATTCTCTCTCTCATTGTCTCACTCTCATCTAGTGAGTAGGCGTTGTTTTAACATTTTATTTTCTGTTCTGAAATGAGCTATCCACGGCATTATTTATTTATGAACATTATACCCAGGAAATATGGTATTGCCCGTAACTTATGCTATTAAAAATTCTTACGATTACATATATTGATAATAATAATGTTTTGAAAATTATAATATGATTAAAAGTTAATAATAATAATAATTGATAAGAGATGGCCGCGACGGGTCCGGATGCAGTGTACGCTGCACTCTCGGCTGACGATGCAGAACAGCAAAGAGCGATGGAGATTGAGAGTCTCTGCATGAACTGCCGTGACAATGTAAGGGGACTTCTTCTTTTTTTGTAGTTTTATTTTACATTTTTATGATTGTTATTATTTCATTTCATCGTGTTTAATAATTAATTCTATGTGTTCTTGGTCACTTTGAGTATATCGTGGGAAATAAGCAATAAAGGGATTTATATATTGATTACATTATAATTTTTCTTTCTTTTCTTGGGTAACATATTATTTTTTTTAACGGAGCAAGAATAAACAAGATTGAATGTGATTTGAGGGCATAACTCGACTGATGCTTGTCTCGATACCGTACTACCGAGCAGTCATTCTGTCGTCTTTCTTCTGCGAGCACTGCGGTTGCCGCAATGCAGAGATTCAATCCGGAGAGGCGGTTCAAGTCAGGAATTCCGGAATTTATAATGAAAAAATATCTTTAGAATTTTGTTTTCTTTTATTGAATAAAATTCCCTTAAAATTTTTTGAAGTATCTTTGAGTTTCACGGTGCAGATTTGCGCCTCTTATATAAAGCGTTAATTTTTTTACATAAATAACAACGATTCTTCATTTAGGAACATGGCACAGAGATTGTGCTGCGTGTTCAGCATCAGGACGATCTCAGACGACAGGTTTGTTCATTTTTGAAGCCGGTATTTAAAAAAAAAGTAAAGTAATAAATTTTATACACTTGACACTTCAATCGTCTATGTGATATTTGTCAATTTTAAGGTAGTCAAGTCGGAATACGCTACGATTGAGATTGCCGAAGTGGAGCTGGTTATTCCGGCGCAATCCAGACCTGCGGGTAGGCTCCTTTAAAGCCCTCTTTTAGATAACGAAATATCAAGAATAATTTTTTTAACTTAAGGAGTTTGCTGTCACTTATTTTATAAACTTTCCATTTTGAAAATAAATTACTTCAAAATAAGTTCATTGTGAAAAAGATTTATCCTTAAACAGAGATAACAACAGTCGAAGGTCTTATCGAGCGCGTTTATTCGGGACTTTTGTCAGAACAGGTTCTATTTTATTATTATTTTGTTCAATAAATGTGATTGACAACGAAGCGTACATTTTTTGAGATTGTGAATAAATAGCTTGGTTAATAATTGTTGTCGGTTTCGCTGCTGCAAAAGACTCTTTATATTATATAAACTTACATTGTGAAATTGTTTTTTTCTCTTAGACTCGACGTCGAGAGATGGACCCCGAGTCGGCGGACAAGATTGATGCGTTCTGCAAGCGACTTGAGAGGTCAGCCTTTCAGTCTGCAAAATTTCGCTGCTTTTTTCCAATAATTTTTATACTTACAGAAAACATTGTTTTGCGAAAATTAATCATATATTTTTTGAAATACTTATATATCATGCATGATCTTTTGATAGCAATGATTTTAAGGTTGATGAAGCTGGAGGAGACCTGGACAGTTAAGCTTCACGATCCTACCGGAAATTGCTTCATTCAGGTCAGTAGAAATCGTATAAGCCCTGAGTCCATTTTATGTTCTTGGAAATGGCAGCCTGTGATCTTTGTTTACGAAACATGTGCAAATCAGTAATTGTAAGAAGAAGACAACCTCTTTCCAGAACCCAGACCCGATGCACGTGGATCCTCGTTGTATCATTTCCCACTACCACCGACCACTCACCGAGAAGAAGATGCTCGGGCTGGCGGATGATAACGAGGAAGAAGAGGCAGAGTTAGTTATTTATTTACTAGGTTATTTTTTTCTTTTATTTATTTATTATTTATTTATTTATTTTTCTTTTATTTATTTATTTTTTTCTTTTATTTATTTATAAATTTTTCTGGTTCTTTATTGATAGTCGTCATTCTTCCTTAATCTCTTTTTATTCTCCATTATTGATCTTTCTCATTTACAGGGAAGGTCCTGCCGGGGCATTCGCGTCATACGACGAAGTTAAGGGAGAGGTGAGTGTTTCTCTTTGTTTATACTTATTAATATGCGTACACTTCTCCTTTAATTCATGACTTTTCTTTAGCTTCCATTAAATTAATCTTTTGGAAAAGAGTGTTATCTAAACGTGTTTTCGAGGTGAAGAGAAATGGCACAAGCTTATGAGTAACAGATGTAACGAGTATAGCAGTAAGCACTTCATATTCGTTGTCCCCTTTTCAGGTACTTCATTTCGATACTGACTGTCCAAACTGCAGACGTCCCTGTCAAACCTTAATGAAGCCAACTGGTGGGTTATAATTCTTTATTTTGAAAGTCATATTGGTACTTTGTGTTTCACATAGTTTTTTAATGGAATGTTCTTACTTTAAAGTGAATTTCTTGACCCATCAAAAAGTTAATTTCTCTACTAAATCAATTTTCACCTCACAGATATCCCCTTCTTCGACACGGTCATTGTCATGGCAACCAACTGCGATCATTGTGGTCACAAGACGAATGAGGTTTTTTTTATTGATTTATTGATTGAAATTATTTTTTGTTAAACCTTTTAAATACTTTATTTTATATTTTTTTATCGAAATTTTTTTCTGCCATTGTTGTGATCATAAAACGTTCATATTATTTGTGATTTTGATTAGTAATTTAATGATGTGTTTCTACACCCTTTTGAATCTTATTCGGATATCAAGAGGATGATCTCTAGCTTGAGATATATAATCCTCCCCCAAGCCCCTCGCCTTACTTCACACTATCCCTCCTTTAAAAACAACGCTAACTCAGGTTCGTTCTGGTGGCGCAACCCGAGATCACGGGTGCAAGTTGACTGTCACTGTATCGGAGGTTCTATATTTTCATTTGTTTAAAGAATAAGTTTATTAACGTCTTGTTGTTTTCTTTATTTATTAATTTATTACTTTGATAGTTAATTAGCTAATTGAGAGAGTGAGTGTTCTTACGATTTCTGCCCGCTTGCAGCCCGAAGACCTCGCGAGAGACGTCCTCAAGTCGGACACTTGCTCACTCGCTATTCCCGAGTTTGATCTTGAGGTTTGCGATGCTTCTTTTCCGCTCTCTCTTTCTTCGTTTAGCTCTTTTTTGCTTCTTTTCAAGCCTTTTTTCAAAAGTATACTGTTGTCTTAGTTCACTCTCCTCTCCCTCGCAGTCATTCTCTATCTCTCTTTCTCACTCTCTCTCTCTCTCTCTCTCTTCCTCTATCTCTCTTTGTATTTTCTACTCGCGGTCCGATCTCAAGCCCTAGGTTACCTGGCCGGGCAGAGTAGCATTTTCGGCTTTAAACTTCATAAATAAATATATCACAAAAACTCAAAAAAAATTGGAACTGCAGAAAATTAATTGTTTAATAGACGCATTCGTTAACAAAACAATCTGATTTGTTCAACTTGCCTTATTAGATATCCATCGATCGATAATGTAATTGCAGGTCGGCTCGGGTGCCCTTTGCTCGCGGTTCACGACTATTGAAGGACTCCTATCGGCGACAAAAGAGCAGCTGCGAGAGCAGAGCACTTTCTTCTGTGGAGACAGCGCTGTCGGAGGTTGGCACATCTTTCTTTTCAACTTTCATTTTCGTTGTCTTTGTTATTTCTACTTATTTACTAATTTTATGATCGAAATATTTTCATTCTTAATTATTATTAATGAAATATCAGAATGATTCACTCACTTTAAAGGAAGGGTTCAGCATTACAGGATTAATTACAGCATGGTTGTTTTGTGGGGATTAACAGATGATAATGCTTGAAGGGTACTTTAACTCTAAACTTTCATGCCCAGATACTTGTCAGGGTCGTGCGAAGGAAAACCAGCGGGTACTTTGGCCCTTTTATTAAATGGAATCGGGTTTTTAACTCGAGTAAACATTTCATTTTTGTTTAACAACTTTTTATGGTTAGTAATAAAGTAATTATAATAAGTTTGTTATTCACTGTGTTCAATCATCATCTTTTATATTGCTGTTAATAAATTGTTCGTAATTATTTATTTTCTCGAAACTATAAAAAAAAGTTGATGATCATTGATTTAAAAAATATAATTTGTATATGCTTACAATCACATTAATTACATAAATTTAGAGAAAAAATATGTATATATTTAACTCTATCTATATTTCTAAAAAGTAAATTGGAAAAAGGTAAATTAAATTGTTCGCTTGCAGGAGAAGGCGGCCGAATGGCGGAGCTGCTGGATCGTTTTGATGACTTGATCTCTCTGAAGGAGAGAGGAGTGAGAGTCATCCTGGATGACCCGGCTGGCAACAGCTATGTCCAGGTTAGGAGGGCGCTGTCTGCAGCGTCTATTTGTTGGGCTCGGAGATACATTTTTCTTATCCAGGAATTCTGACTACTACTTCGTCTTTTACACAATCTACTATAAGCCTCCGAACCTGCTTTATTTTCTTTCTGAATTCGAATTCCTATTCATCCCTGCTGTGGATGAGATGGAAATGACTTAATCTCATAAGAATAATAAAGCAGTTTGTATCTCTGGGTATATTTGTTTTAGATTTTTCTATGTTAAAAACAATTTGTTTTCAGAGTTTGACCGCTCCGTTGGAAGACCCGCGTCTGGAGAAGGACTTCTACACGCGAAACTACGAGCAGAACGATGAGTTGGGTCTGAACGACATGAGAGTGGAGAACTACGGAGAGTTGGAGGAGATCAAGGAGGGCGAGGAGGAGGGAGAAGAGAATGAGGAAGGAAGATAGCAGGAACAGAAGGAGGGGAGGGAGAATGAGAGAGAGCGAGAGAGAGAAAAAGAGAAGGGAGGAGAAGACGTGGAACAAGGGACAATTTTATTGAAGTGTGTAGTGAGAGGAAGATCAAGATTAAATACCAAGAATTAGCGTAGCTCCCGCACACTGTCTAGTATCTCCCTCCTAGTTACATGTGATTGTGATTTATTTGTTGTTAGTGGTTTTTTATCCTTGGATAGAATTTTCACATTGAATTTTCAACCAAGCGTCAATAGAATACCACGTTTTTTTGTCTTCTCTCAAAATTATATTTTTACGAAAGCTCTGAGTGTTTCTGTTTAATTCAGGCGCTTTTTGGAAAAAACAATTGTTGTTTGTGAATTGTCTTCCTTTTTAAAGTTAAATAGTGTTCCGAATTGTTCGGAATTCCCCTGCAGTCATTCTGAAATATAAATGCAACAAAACTGCCGGTGAGATATTCCCTCTGCATGTTTTCGAATACATACCCCCGGATAACTACAACACTCCTTTCATCTGCATAGACGTGTATGCTAAAGCTTGTAGAAAGTCTACTTTTCCTTTTAAAGTGGAACATTGGTTGCAGAATCAACACTTTCGCATAGCAAAAGACGGCTGCTGCTTTTTCCTCATCTTGCTTGAGGCACGACTTTTATTGCCGGTGCACACCCCTGACACGTCTTGGGTCTATTGGAAGTGGTAGAGAGGAGGAAGAAGGAGGAAAACAGAGAGAGGGAGAAGTGACTGATTTCGGGACCAGTGTCAAGACTCTGCATCTGCCATCCACCGTTGTATGTATTGGAGAGTGAGGTCGCATGAGGAATGAGCAGGGGAGAGAAAGAAAGAGAGTGAGAGAGAGAGTCAGAGAAAGAGGGAAATTAGAGCGCGCAGTAGCTGGATGCCTCTTGGTTGTGAGTGTGCAGCTTCTTGCCGTCTGATGCGGTGGAAGTCTCTGGAGGCAGGGAAGGGGTAGACGAGAGAGAGGAAGAGAGAGAGAGATAGGAAATGAAGCCCTCACGGGCTGTTTTCAGGAGAGCGCCTCGGGCGTCCTGTTGGCAGCAGCCAGGGGAGAGCGAGGAAGCAGTTACGACCAGGATTTGGGGAACTGAGAGAGGAGAGAGATAAAAAGATAAAGAGGGAGAGAGAAAGTGAGCGAGAAAGCGAACAACTAAGTTGCCGCCAGCAGGCTGGCAGGAGAAGAGAGATACAGGAGAGAGATGAGAGAATGAGAGAGCACAGACGGCGAGAGAGGGCGCGCATGCGCTGACCGTCTGCTTCTCTGCCGCCCTCCACCCCGCGGACACTCTCTCGCTGTCCGGCGCATTGCGCGGACGCATTGCGCCGGCGTTGTGCCTGTTGCGTATACACGGCACTGCTGTGTTCAGCCTGGCGAGGGGAGAGAGAGGGAAGAGAAAGAAAGAGACGGAAGAGAGAGAGAGAAAGAGAAAGAGACTCTCTTCCTGCGCTCTCTCACCCTCACACACACTCTCAACGATGAAATCGCTATTTTTCACGCCCGCCGCAATCGGCTCGTTTCTACATGGCGCCCATCCCCGCTAGTTTCCTCTCTATTTCTCTCTCTCTCTCTCTCTCTCTCTCTCTCTCTCTCTCTCTTTCTCTCTTTCTTTCTCTCTCATTCTCTCTCTTTCTCTCTATTTTTCGATCTCTCTATTCTCTCTCATTTTGCTTTACCAACCTAGATATATATGTAATGTTGATTTTTTTATCGCCTTTTTTCTGTCTTCTCTCTTTCTCTCGGTCTCTTCCCCAAGTTTTGTATCCTTCGTTATCTGCCTGCCGGGTCCTTTTGTGGATAGTTAGAGCACTAGAGAATGGCAAACCATGTAGCAAGTCAAAAATGGTTCTTCCTGGCTCTCTAATTCTCTATCTCTCTCTCTCTCTCTCTCTCTCTGTCTCCCCTCTCTCTCTCCTCTCTTTCTCTTCTTTTAATTGAACATGGCGTACTTTTTTTCATTCTGTGACTATCACGTCGTCATATTTTTAACAATCAGAAGGCCATTTTCTTGGCGAGATGAATCAGAGAGCATGAAGACAAAGGTGTATACAATGGTAGAGAGGAAGCGAGAAGGGGAGAGGAGGACAATGAGAGGAGAGAGAGGGGAAGAGAGATAGCGAGAGAAAGAGAGAGACAGAGAGAGAGAGAGAAAGAGAGAGAGTGTTGGGAAGACCGGCCAAAATGTAAGGCAGAGCAGTTCGGGTCTTTCCCGCTCTGTCTCTCTTCTCTTCCTCGAGAGATTCTCCCTCCATATCCACTGTCCACCTCTTTGCTCATTCAAGAAGAGAGAGCTCTTAATATCCTCTACTTTCGTAATCCTACTAAATCTTCTCGCTCTTTCCCACTCTTATTTCGACCGACGATTTCTTATCAATTTCATAATTATGGCTGTTGCTGCTTGCATCGACAACGCCCCTTTCTCTTCCAGCTTTTCATTCCTTCCCCCCTTTTCCACCTTTCGTCCGTTCTAATGCTGCTCATCTCCTGTACACACTCTTCCTTTTCCGATTTCTTTGGTCCTTCCTCCACGAGTTCAGCTTCTTTGTCTATCTTTAGTTATCAGTCTTACTCCTTCTTTTTCTCTTTTCCTTCTCTCCTACTCCTCTCTCTCTGTCTCTACCTCTCTCTCTCGTTCTCTTTCTCTCTCTCTCGTTCTCTTTCTCTCTCTCTCTCGTTCTCTTTCTCTCCCTCTCTCGTTCTCTTTCTTTCTCATATCTTCTACAACCTCGCTCCGTTTCTTGCATCTCACGCCTTTCTTACGTGAATGTTTGTTGAACGAGGGAAGATTGCAAGGAACTGATTGTGGACTTGTGATTAGTTTAGAGAGAGTGCGGGAGAAGGAGAGAGAACGAGAGTGAGAGAAGCAGAGGGAAAGGGGATGGAGAGGAAGCGAGAGGTAGAAGTAGAAAGGAGAGTGAAAGAGACAATGAAAGAATGAAAGAAACAGCTCAATAAAAAGATTGAGTAGATTAGGAAAGAAAGTCACCTTTTTTCGGATGTTAGCAAGGGGAAGGGGGGGGGGGTTAAGGTCGACTTGGGGAGAAGCCGCGCCTACACAGAGAGAATGACTCAGTGTCAGCCAGTGCTCCTCTCCAGACGGGGGCCCAATCACTCTTTACTTTTTTTGTACTTTTAAAGAGTTTCTCTGCTTCTCTGACTCTCTCAGGCTTCAACTGTCTCTAGCACACACTCTCTCTTTCTCTCTCTCTCTCTCTCTCTCTTCTTCCTTAGAATTTTACCCTTTACAAAATGCATTCATTCATTTGCCGGAACACTTCGTTGACGCATTCTTGCCTGTGCTTCTTCTTTCTATCGGCCACTTCTTCTTCTTCTTCTTTTCTCAAAGAAATCATTTTCTGGGACTGCTAACATTAAGAGATCATAAATCTTTGCACCCCTTATTGAGCAGTGCTACTTTTGCAAGTTGTTGCCCAGACTCCTAATCTCACTTCTGTCTTGCCTTGTCAATCTAGCGCTTCTCTGTGTCTCTCGTTCTCTCTCATTCTCTCTCTCTCCCATCTCTCTCTCATTCTCTCTCTCCCATCTCTCTCTCTCTCACTGGCTCGCTGTCTCTAATACTTTTTCCTCTCGCTTCTTTAGTCAGCTTATGGAAAGGGGCTGGTGCAATGGCGGCGCAATGACTTTGCAATATGTATGAAAGAGCCGTGAAAGTGTGACTATGTATGCATTTAAGGAGAGCAGAGATAGAGAGGGAGACAGAAGAGCGAGAGAGGGAGCGAGAGAGTGAGAGAGAGAGGGAGACAGAAGAGCGAGAGAGTGAGCAAAAAAAAGAGACGGCGAGAGAGAGAGAGCATGAGAAAAACTGAGACACAAAATTAAAGACTACGACGCGTTAGTCGAAAAATGGCGGCACGCTAAAACTGTGGCAGAAGTAGAGATGCTAAGAGAGTGAGCGAGAGAGAAAGAGAGAGAGAGAGGGAGAGAAAGAGAGAGAGAGAGCCTAAACCGCTTTGATATGACGTCCGTGTTCGACTCCGCCTCTCTCTCCATCTCGATTTGCCCTATATTATTTGCCACAGACTTGACTAGAGCACTGATAGGCCACTCGCACGTTGATGCACCGCTGGATTCTGTCGACAGTTTCTAAATTACCCATTTACTTTCTGGCTTTCACATTGTGACAGTAGTTGACCTGCTCAGAATCGCCATGCCGCTGCGTTTTCTCTTTTCTCTAGCACATGCAAACTGCCATGCAGCTCACTAGGTGGACGCCGTAAACCCGGAGAAAATAGGATGCGTGGCTTTTTCCCGCGTCCTCTTGAGGGAATGGCTCATTCGGCCCCGGAGACATGCAGTTTTTCGTCCGCCCGTTCCAGCCTCGTCGTGATCGGATTTGGCGCTGGCGAATTTTGAGAGAGCGAGAGAGAGAGAAAGAGAGAGAGAGAGAGAGAGATGAAAAGAACGACTTGGCAACGGTGCAAATCTCGTTACGATTCGAAGCCCTCTCAAAAGCCGCTCCCCCCCCCCCCCTCATTCAGTGTCGACTTTGTTCTTTCTCTTATCTTTTCTCTCTTTCTCTCTATCGTTCGAAGACTTGCCACTTCGTCGTTGCATTCCATGAGAGTCTTGTAATGAACAGGAAGAGGCTCTTGATTACTCGACCCTTCTCATTACTTAAGTAACTCAGTGTCACCTTTAAAATGGGGGAAAACTATCACTCTCATTTTTATGTGTCAAATACTTGACCGCAAGCGTTACGACTAAACCTCCGTTTCCCCCCGCCTTGTTCTTTTTTTCTGAAAACATCTCAAAAATGGGTGGAATGAATCAGATTTCTCAATGGCAGTTTTATCATCAGAAACAATTCATTAGGAAATGTGGTGCCGTACAAAAACATGGCAATTGTTGTGCTCAAGCATGAAAATGCAGTGTTGCTGTGGTATTCTCCCGTTTGTGTTTTCTGTAAAGAGATATGCAGACAATTAATTCCATGATTATCTCTCTACTTCTGCTCCAGCACGCACGCAGTCTTTATATTGATGATGCCATCTCTGTGGTTTAGTTCCGGTGCAAGTTGGAAATCTTATCTCTTCTCTCTCTCTCTCTCTCACCGTCTCTCTCTCTCTCACCGTCTCTCTCTCTCTCTGCCATTCTCTCTCTCCCACTATCTGCCTCTCTCCCTTGCTCTCTCGGTCTCTTCTTCTTCATCTTCTCGTCCGCTTGCGCGCCCTCCTCTCATCATTCGTCCCAGTGTCATCTTCCGCATCGAAGAGGAAAGGAGTACGCACGTTTTGTCTCACTTTCTTGTCACACCAACTGACAGAGTGAATCCTGTATGGAAGATCGAGAGAGGAGAGAGAAAGAGAGAGGGAGAGATGGATAAAACGAGAGAGAAAGAGAGAGAGGGAGAGGGAGAGGGAGAGAGAGAGAGAGACAACAAAACAGGAGCAATAGACTCCACAGACAGGCCTCTCCGATTGTTTTCGAGTAACGATTCTTCCGCCCGTCTACCGCCACAGCAGTTTTCAACGGGAATCCTCATTGTTTTTTTCCTGATTCTTCTTTCTATCCCTCTCTTCTCTGTTTGTCTCTTTCTCTCTCTCTCTCTCTCTCTCGCCGTCTCTTTGACCCACGGATCCCCCAAGGTGACAATGTCACTAACCTACATACATATGTGTCTTATATGCATTTATTGAATTTGCCAAATCAGTTATTTTTATTATCATTATTTCCTCTTTTGTCTGTGGCAATTCTCAAACTGGGACGTAAGCTTAAAAAGCGTATAATTTTTTTACACTAAATTTTCTTACGTCATTAGTTGAAGTCATGTAATTGAATCGTTGTTATCTTGTAGTCGCATTAATGCTTTTTTTTCGCAAAATTTTCTCACTTTCTGTCTCTCTCTCTTTCTGACTTCTCTCTCTTTTCTGTCTGTTTCTCTCTACACCCTCCCTGTTCTCTCTCTAATCTTTCTCTGTTTCTTTCTCTACCCTCTCACTCTCTCTCTGTTTCGTTCAGTTCCCTTTGGCTTAGCTACGTACTCGGTCTGCTAACATCATATCACCATCAACAATCGAAATAGTCGGCTTTGTTGCCAAACTTCATGCGACTTTTGCTTCCTGTCTCATTTGCATAATAGGCGAAAGTTTTCCCAATCAGTCTCTCTATAACTCTCGATTCTCTCCGCCTCTCTCTCTCTCTCTCTCTCTCTCTCCTCTTTCTTCTCTCCCGGTATATTGCCACAAACGCAGTCCTTCTCCCCTCGACAGTTAAAAAAGCTGCCAATGACGTGAATGGTTTGAATGGTTGCTGTGTCCCTAACTTGAATACTTCACGATTCGCATACAAAACTCAGACTCTCTGTGGACAGCAAATTCATTTTCGGCTCAGCAACACATTCAGCTGCCGCGCTTACTTTTCCAGGAATCGCATTTCACAAATGCTCCAAAGCAGTTTTTTTGCCTCCACTTACTCTTTCCCTCCTCCCTCTCTCTCTCTCTCTCTCTCTCTCTCTCTCTCTCTCTTTCTGTCCCACTCTCTTTCTGTCCCTCTCTCTTTCTGTCCCTCTCTCCTTCTCGCTCCCTCTCTATCTCTCTCTCTCCTTCCAGCAAACTATGTATGTACATATGAGGGTCTGTCTCATACTCTACCTTCTTCCCCTTTTCTGTTCCAGCGTGAGATTATCTGAGCTCTTGTTTTGGTTCCATTCCAGACACCCGCCAGACTGACTATGAATACGAGATCCGAAGCGCGCGCCTCCCGGAAAGTGCATTAAGAGGACGAGAATTGAGAAGAGGAGAAAGAAAGAGTAAGAGAGAGAGAGAGAGAGAGAGAGAGAGAGAGAGGGAGTTAGTGAGAGAGAAAGGGACAGAGATAGAATGAGATAGGAGGAAGTGAGACAGAATGAGAGAGGAGAAGGAGAATGAGATGGATAGTGAATCAAAGAAAAAAGTGCAAAATATATTTTATTCTTAAAAAAAAATTCCTAGCACTCACATCAGAATCATCACGATATCTCTTCATCTTTATTACCCAGTTGATCTCACTTTTTTTTTTACCACTTTTTTAGGCACTCGATATCTTGGATAGATTTCGTCTCTGCCTCCCTCCATTTTCTTTCTCTCTTTCTCTGCCTCTCTCCATTCTCTCTCTCTCTCTCTTTCTATTCTCGCCGCTTGCTCTCTCGCTCTCTTTCTTTTCCTTCTCCCTCTCTTCCGTCACTGCTTCCGTCGTCGACTGCTCCGCTACGAAGTGCCATGCATTTATTTCCTTCGCCGACGCCAGTGCTAGGAACAAAAGGCAAGATGAGATAGAAACGGTAGCTGGAGAGAGAGAAAGAGAGAGAGAGAGAGAGAGAGAGAGAGAGAGATCAGAGATAGATAAGATAGAGAACGACAAGAGAGAGAGGAGAGAGACGTAGGAGAGAGAAAGAGAAAGAGAGAAAGAGAGGGAGAGAGAGAGAACGAGAGAGAGAGAGAAAGAGAGAGAGAGAGAGAATGAGAGAGAGAGAGAAGCGAAGAAAGATGCGGACTAACGGAGCATCGGGACACAGGCTTTTCTAATTAGTTACCCCTTAGCCCCTCGACCGGGGCCTCTTCTTCTTTCTTCTTATTCTTCTTCTTCTCATCCGTCCATGACAGAAACGAGTCTTCTTCAAAAGATGCCTGTTGCCTGCAGAAGCCATCTTCCTTCCCCTCCTCTCCACCAGGGTCCAATGGACCTGTTCATCTTTTACAAGTACAACTCCTATGTACGTGCTTACTCGTATAGTTGTATGTACATTCCCTTCTCGTTCATCTCTAGACTTTTTAGAGGTTCAAAAATTATTTTTTTTTGTTATATATATACAAACAAAATAGGGACGTATATTATTTTTGCTTTTCCAAACCACTAACTTTTATTTCTGCAGTTCATGCATTATTCCTTCGAGGTGTTTGCATGAGAATTGAGTGCGGCGTGGGAATGTAATTAGGTCGGGTAATGTCTAAGGGAAAGTGGCTGAGATGAGCATCAATCGAGGAAGAGAGAGAGAGAGAGAGAGAGAGAGAGAGAGAGATAGATAGAGAGAGAGAGAAATAGAGTAAGAGAGATAGAGAGAACCATAGAGAGTGAGGGAAGGAATCATGAGGGAAGGAAAGAGAGAAGGAAAGAGAGAGCGAATTCATAATAATAAGCATAAGACGAAGAAGTCAGCTAGAAGATGCCACAAGCGACGGAGAAAAATCCGATTATATTTTTTAACCAACCGTCTCCCTTAACCGCCAATCCACTTCTCGCCTTGTTTTATGCCGACCTAAAAACAGAAGCCGACTCTCTCCTCTCTCTCTTCCTCTCTCTCTCTCTCTCGCACACAATCTCTCACTCTTTCACTTTCTCGCACTCTCTCTCTCTCACTATCTCTGTCTCTCACTCTCTGCGCTTGCCATTCCAACTTCCCTCTATCCTGTTGTTACTCTGCCCCTTTTGGAAGTCATCTCGAAGCCATCTCCGTTGTGCTCTGCTCGTGCCAGAAGCGGCACTCTCCGGCCAACCAACCCCATCACCCACTCGGCCACTCCCCATTCCGGCTCGTCTTTTAACCCCCCCCCCCTTCCCCTCTCTTACTAGTATTTTCAGATCTCTCTCTCTCTCTCTCTCTCTTTCTCTCTCTTTCTCTTCACCCTCTTGTTCTACATCACTCTTTTCCACGTGCTCTCCCTTGCTCCCTTATCGTGTCCTATCTCTTCGCTTTGCCGCCTGTGGTCTTCTGTAACTATTTGCCACAAGTGCTAGCGGAGTCACTCAGACAGAAGAACGGGAGATTGAGGGAGAGGATAAAGGGAGATCATGAAGGAAAAAAGGAGAGAGGAAGGAGAGAGAGATGGAGAAAGAGAGAAAGAGTAAGAGAGAAGGAGGGAGGACTAGAGAGAGAAAGAGAGAAAGAGAGAGAGAGAGAGAGAGCGAGAGAGAGAGAGATAGAGAGAACGAGAGAGGGAGAGAGAATAGAGAGAAAGCGTCCAGCGCCATTTACGGGAGACTCCAACGGCCTCTGTGCAAAAGCAGCACATCTCAAAACCCTCGATATCCATCTATCCGAGTTCCCTCTCCCTCTCTTTGTCTCTGTCTCTCTCTCTCTCTTTCTCTCTCTCTTCTCAAGCCGTCTAACTCGCTCTCTTTCTAACACGCATTCTGCCCCTCTTCCTCTTTTCTTTTTCACTTCCCTCTAAAACTTCACGCATTGTTAATTCTTCCTGCATTCCATAAGCCTGCCTTCTCTTACTGCACTTTCCTTTTTCCCGATCTCTCTCTCTCTCTCAACTTCTTTCGTTTACATAATTTTTTCCGCTTTTTTCATTCGCAGTCAAATGTCTCCCTCGTGTGTGTCTCTGTCGTCTTTTCTTTCTTTTTATCTGACTTTCTTTCTTCCTCTCTCTCGCACTTTTTTTTCGCTTGTTCCCATTTTCGAAACCTAAGCCTCAGGGGCATGCTTGTCTGACCTTCCTCCCCCCTCTCGCTCATCTCCTTTCACGGTGAGAGGGGGATTGGATGGCTGCAGTCCTATCCTTTCCCGTCCTTTATCTCAGTCTCTCTCTCTCGCTCTCTCTCGCTCTCTCTCTTTTTCCCTTTCCTCACTCCTTTTTCTATTTCTCTCTCCCTCTCTCTCTCTCTCTCTCTCTCTCTCTGCCATCTGCCATTGTGTACTTGAAGAGCTTTCAATTTCTCTTTGTCCACGTCCCATTTCACTGCCACTGCTACTTTGATCATTTCGAGTACTCCCTGGTTCAAATTGTGTTATCATGCTCCGCGTTTTTCAAAAGAAATATTTTTTCTTCAATTAAAAGTCTTCATGATTATTAAATTATTTGACTGTTTTGCAGGAAGAAAGTAAATACATCGAATCCCATTACGAAGAGGAGGGAAAGCGTGTGAGCTGATTGTTGTCAGTTTCAGTGTGCGAACAATGTCGGCCTAACAAAAAGGGCGTATTTGGTTATTATTAATCGGCACTAGATAAGACGTGTGTGGGCGTGGAAATGATTGAGAACTTTGGATAGCAGGTTGTTTATATCAATTCCAGATTGTGAGGGGGGATTACATAATAGTAGTTTGTGAAAAATTTATCTGAATCTGAATTTACTTGGAAAGAGAGTGGAAGAGATAAAGAAAGATAACAAAGAGAGAAGAAGAGGGCCGAGAAGGGAGGGGAGTTAGAGGGACAGCGAACATTCTATATGAATGTAGCTTGCTTTCGCATTTTCCGAGAGAGGGAGAAAGCAATTGATCTTCCTTGTGTTCGCCGATGAGTGCAACTTCCCTTCAGGCAAAGTTCCTCTCTTTCTCTCGCTCTCCTTTCTCTCTGCTTCTCTTTCCATCTTGGTCTTCACTCTCATGTCATTCCTTCTCGTTTCTCTCTCTCTCCTCTACTTCTCAATCTCTCTCCATCTTCCCTCCACCCCGCGAGAGTCCATCGGCTCTCAATCAACCTGCCTGAGGCTATCGTGATTGCGTCATAACAATCAGTTCTCCTATCCCTTTCTTGCCTTCCCCGTTTCTCTAACAGAATATTTTTTATATTTTATGTATTTCACAGAAATGCAACCCGGTGGTTTTATAAGTAGAAGAAGGTATGAAGATTACGTTCATCATAAGAACATGCTTCTGATTTCGCAGTTGTTGTATGTATGTATATTCCGTATATTTTGTTAGATAAATTTCGACTGGTACTGTTACTATTGAAGTGGTATTTTTGCGTTAATTTTTAGAAGGAGTAAGTATTTACACAAAAATCTTTTTCCGACATCAACTCCAATCAGCCATCCATTGCTCTCTCTCTCTCTCTCTCTCTCTCTCTCTCTATCTCTCTCTCTCGCTCTCGCTTTCTCCTTCTATCTCTCTCTTCTATGCCTCATTCCATCTCCCTCTCTTTCTCCTGCTCTCTCTCGTTCTCGGCATCTGCATTGAATGGAAAGCGGTTTACGCGAGTGATTGGCCCAGGGGAGACGGCGGTGGCAAAAATGGAAGCAACTGCGTGAACCCTCGGCGACATTCCGAGGGAGGACTAATCTATCAACGGGCATGTTTCTCTGTCTCTCTCTTTCTCTCTCTCTCTTCTCTCTCTCTCTGTCTCTCTCTGTGTCTCTTTCTCGCTCCCTCTCGCTCCCTCTCTATCTCACTCGCTCTTCTTTCATTCCTCGCTCTCTGATCCCTTTCCCTCTAGTAAGTACCCTATTTCTCCATATTCATACATACATATCTCTCCCTCTCTCCTTTCTCTCTCATTATCTCTCTCCCTCTCCGTTTCGTTTCACTACTATGCATCGTATGTCTGCAAGGAGGCGCAAGTGGCAATGTTCCTCCTTCGGACGGAAAGCAAAGACGGAAGCAGATTGCTCTGTAAAAGGGCGCCAGGAATCGGAAGTGGCCTCTTCCTACTCTCTGCTCTCCTTCTTACCCACTCTCTGTCTCTCGCTCTCTCTCTCTCCCTGTCATTCTCTCTCTCACTGTCATTCTCTCTCCCTCTCATTCCCTCTCTGACTTTCTCTTATTCTCTCTCTCTCTTTCTCTCTCTCTCTCTCCCTCCCGCTCCCTCCGTTGTCGAACAACGAGATGCTGTTCATCGCAGAGCGATATACAACCTTACTCCCTGGGGAGAGGCAACCAAACTGGTATCCCTTACTCCAGGGGCTAGCATTTTTCTTCTCCCCCCTCTTCCTCTTTTTTCCGGCACTCTGCATTTTGTACGAACGCTGAGGTCCAGAAAGAAAGGAACAGAGAGAGATAGCGAGGATAGCAGAGAGGAAGGACAAGAGAGATAGCAAGGAAGGAAGAGAGGAAGGAAAAGAGAGAGAGAGAGAGAGAGGAAGTGAAATAGAAAGAGAAAGAGAGAGAGAGAAAAAGCTCCCGAAATTCGCCATTGTGCGTTGCGAGCAGGGACTACTAGGCCGGGACTGAATCGGAAAGCAACGACACTTTGCAGCATTTCTTTATGGACAAAACAGTGAATGGTCAAAAGCCGCTGAAACCCAAAATTCAATATTTTTTTTTGTATTTTGAAAGAGGTCCTAAACTCGCAATCCACTAATTGTAAAGTGCAGCTACGTTCAAACATTTATGAACGCAATTGTTAATCCTGCCAACTCACATAGTATGTAAGACGAAATGTTTATGAAATTTAAATGCATTTAGTCATGGCTGTAGCTTTTCTTATTTTGCGACTCTGCCATGTATTTGTGCACTCCACAACTTCTTCTCCCCTCTTCTATCTGCATATAAAAAAACTGGAACTTTTCTGGGTTTCTACCAAATCCTTGGACCTTTTTCTTTTGGGAGTTTTCTTTACCCCTTCAAATCTCGCTTCATATTGTGCACATGTGTAAGTGTCATATTACTTTGCACTTTGCGGATGTCGGGGGGTTGGATCATCAATAAGTTTCTCAGCCTTCCATATCTCTTCTCTATTTTTGTCTTTGTCTTTCTTTCTCTTTCTCTCTCAATCTCTCTCTCTCTCTTACTCTTTCTCTTTTTCTCTCTTGCTCTCTCTCTCGTCTCCGCTGTCATGGCTTCAACAAGATTAATCAAGAGGTAAAGCCTCCCATGCATCCAAAGTGGTTGTATGGTTGCGTTTATGGATAGCTCGCTAGGGGAGACTCGCACATTTTGAAGGCTTCACCTCACTCTCTGGCTCTCTTTCGCCCTCTTTAAATCCCACTAACTCTCTCTCTCTCCCTTTCTCTCTCTCTCTCTCTCTCTCTCTCTCTCTTTATGGCTCTCTGTCTTCCTCCTTTTTATGGTTCTTCGCCGCAGTGCGCCGCCATGCGCCAGGCCGAGAGAGGAATTGCGGCGGGCAGGTGATTTAGAAGGCTTTCATTTCTCTGTCTAGCTTCTCTCTCTCTCTCTCTCCATCTCATCTCTCTCTCTCGCTCTCTCTTTCTTTCTCTTTACCTTCCCCCCTCTCTCTCCCTCTCTCTCTCACCTTTTCGTGACACCTTTCACCCGCCATCTGCCATTGGACATGGAAATGACGGACGATTTCTGAATTGTATGGCTACAAATTTCCCTTCTCTACCTCTGCTTAACACGCTAAATGCGCGGCGTCAAATTTGACACCTTATCAGGAAGCTCGCTGGTTGCGGGGGCTAGACGGCGTCGTGTAGAGAAAGAGATTGAGAATTAGCGAGAGGAGAGCGAATGGTAGAGGAAGATAGAGAGAGGGAGAGAGGGAGAGAGAGAGGTAGAAAGAGAGAGAGAGAGAAAGAGTGAGGGGGAGAGAAATGCTCGCCACAGGGACGCGCTTCTTTTATGACTGTCGTTGCGACTCGTGGAAGAAGCGATAAGCAAGGAGTGACTGGGTGAGAGAAATAGAGAGGGAGAGAATGAGAGGGAGAGAGACAGGCAGAGAGAGAGAGTTGGAGAGAAAGTGAGAGAGGAATGAGAACATGAAAGAAGAAATGAGAAATAGATGTTTCCGCCAACCATCTCCAGCCTACGCAGCTTCACCTCCGGCGCACCCTAGAGCACTCTGCATAACGAGATCGAGAGTGGGGAGAGAGAGAGACATAAGAGATAGAGAGAGAGGGATAGAGAGAAAAAGTGGAAGACATGGGAGAGCGAGAGGAAGAGAAAGAGAAAGAGAGAGAGAGAGACAGAGAGAGAGAGAGAGAGAAAGATCTGGTGAAAAAGCGCCTCACGAACATCACATCCGCTGTGCATTAGCATGAGCTTGCCGATTCGTTACTAGACATTAGAGTACGCTCTCTAACGTCTACATACTCACATACATACTACATGCATATATTAATTTGCCAGCTATGCAGGTCGGCATCTGCCCAGTTTGTATTAGGAGAACGCATAATTTTCGAGTGTTTGTGAGGAAAACCTACTGTACATATGTATGTAAGTATGTTGAATGAACTCAGATTTGTTGGAGAAAATTTCGCTAAAAAATAAAGACTACATCAATTTTTTTTTCTTGTTCCATAGGTTTAAATTTGGTCCCCAGTTAGTTTCAAGCTCACTCTGTCTCTCTTTCCCGCACTCTTTCTCTCTCTCTCTCTCTCTCTCTCTCTCTCTCTTTCTCTCTCTCTCTATCTCTCTCCATGTCTCTGAAGCTTCCTCTCAATTTAAGTAGTTGAGTTAGCCCAAAACAATGCTTCCCGATCTTTTTTTTTCATTTCAGCGCCAGGTCTTCCACGTCCCATCTCTTTCACTTACATTAGTGTGAGACTCCCGGTATCGCTCGTTTTCTCTCTAACTCTTTCTCTCTCCATCTCTCAACCTGACTATCTCTCTCTCTCACACACACGCACTACCTCTCATCAATTTCTTTCTCCCCCTGCCGGGCATACACCAGAGGACCGCCTCCTTCAGCCCCGGGCCAATTTCTTTTACTCTCTCTCTCCCTCTCTCTCTCTTCTCTCTCAATCCCCCTCTCCATTTCTATCACCCTCGCCAAGAAGGCTCCGAGCCCCCGTGGCAATATCCCTCTCTTTCTCATCCACCTCTGCCTCTCTCTCTCTCTAATCCTATTGCATCCTCTCTCCCATGTCTTCCCATATCTGTCTGGTTATCTCTTGTTACCTCTAACATCTCTATGTACCTCTCACCCTTTCTCCCTCTTCACTCTCTCTCTCTCTTTCTCTCTGCTTACTTTCCTCTCATCTTCGTCGAGAATAGAACGGGCTGGTCCTCATCAAAAGTAGCGTCTCGCTCGCCGGCAACCCTGAGGGGCCTCCGTGGGCTCGAGAGCAGCTGGATGCTGAAGGTGCCTTCGTGCAATCGTCGTTGTCTCTTTCTCTGCCTTTCTCATTCCCCAACTCTCTCCCTCACTCCTTCTATTCCTCCCTCTCTCTCTCTCCCTCTCTCTCCCTCTCTCTCTCCCTCTCTCTCTCACCCTCTCTCTCTCTCTCTCTCTCTCTCCTCTCCCTCTCTCAACAGCCTGTTGCGCAGCGCATTACGCTGCCCTCGGCCGGCACCAGCCATCGTCGTCCTTCATCGACGAGACAGCAGAGCACACGGACAAGGCAGGAGCCTAATGGCTTCTCGCCCTCTCTTTCTCTGCCCTCTCTCTCCTCTCTCCTCTCTCACGTGTGGCCAGCCAGGAAGGCATCTCGCCTCGGGGCGTCTACCCCACACCGAAATCGAATGGAGGATGTTCTGCTCATCTCTCTCTGTTCTCTCTTTCTCTCTCTCTCTCCATCTCGAATTCTGCTTTATCCTAACATCGCGTCTGGCCTTCTTCATCCGAATTCCTGAGGCCTACAGACGTCAAGAGAGCCGTTTTACGCGTAGAACATCATTTCTCGATGTGGGGAGAGAGAGAGAGAAAAGAGAGAAAGAGAAGGAGAGAGAGAGAGAAGTGAGAGAGAAAGAGAGGAAAAGGAAGCGTCGGTGATGATGTTTAATGCCTCTCCGAGATGCTAATGCATAAATCTGCTTCGTGGATTCTCTCATCCATCACATCACTTTGACATCTATGGATATATTTCTATTCTCTTCAACGCTATCTCTTCATGTCGCCTTGTCTTTGTCTATTCATGCATTGTAAACTTATGCTTTTCTTTGAATCCACCCTAGTTTGTATGCAGTTCTGTGCAAGATTCCATTCTGATGTCTTTCCTTCCTTCTCTCCTTTTGTCGGTGTCACTTATCTCTCTCTCTCCCCCTCTCGCTTCCTCTCTCCATCTCTCTTTCTTTGTATCTCATTGGCAGACATTTTATGGCCGTTACAAATGCACTCTTTTGGTGACAAGGACATATCGATTAACTTTTTCCTTATCCGCATTATGTTTTAAATAGATGCGCCTAACAATAAGGAACGAGTGTGAAAAAACGGGAGAGAGGCGGACATTAGTGCCCTGGACATTGAAAATTGCTTAATATAGTGGTTTTATTTATTGTTTGGGATATCTGCCAATTGTTCATATTTTTCTTCTTTTTTTTTCTACCTACATATAATTAACATTGATTTTAGTTGTTTACCACTAACGGCCGAAGGAATATCTTTTTAAATTGTACGGGGCCAAAGAGTGTGCAGGAAGTTCAGGGTGAAAGAAAATGGAGAAGGGTTGAGAGAGAGAGGGAGAAATGCCGGCGAGGGAGAACGAAGAACGCTTTCCCTTGAGGCCAATGCCATCTCCCTTTCTCTCTCTCTCTCTCTCCCTTTCTCTCTCCATCTCTCCCTCTCCCTCTCTCTCTCTCTCATTCTTCCGATGCACTCGTTTTTCATCGTGTTCCCACTGGTGTGGATTCACTTCTCTACTCTTCAACTTCTCTCTTCCTTCGCCTTCTTCCTCGTTCACTGCAGCATTGATTCGATGAAGAGGCCGGGAAAGGACGAAAAGGAAGAGGAAGGAGAACAGCCAGTGGTTCATCCGGATTCTTCTCTCTCTTTCTCCCCCTCTCTCTCCTCGCTTTCTCTCTCTTATCATCGTTATCTCTAGCAACCCCCTTTCCCTCCCTCCCATCTTCCATAATTTCTTGCTGCACTTGTAATGGCTGGTACTGGTCGTCTCGGCAGCTGACCTCAACGAACGTGTCGACTTTTGGTTTCTTCTCTCCTTCCCTAACTTTCTCTTTCTCTTCCACATTCCCTTAAACAAAGAAAACGGCCGTTTGCCCCAAGCCATGCTTCTCATTTATAACTTCAATGCCACTCTCCTCTACAACATGTTTTAACCCTCTTTGAACACTCTTTTTTCATTCCTCCACCTTTCTCTCAATTTATCTGCTCTCTCTCTCTCTCTCTCTCTTTTTCGCCCTCGCCCCCTTTTCCTACAGCCGCTTACATATTCGGCGCTTCCAGAAACTCTTTCAGAACCACTTTAATTTGCAGGCGAACTTTGCCATCTCTCAATTTCTCCAATATTTTCCAATGCATCTCCCTCTATTTCTGTTCCCTTTCACGTTGTCGTTCTGAAATAAGTAACTTGTAACTTTCTACTTCCTCACCATGCATGCACAATCTTCTTTCCAGCCTTTCTGGGAAATTAGAGAATAGAGGAAGATTGAAAAAGGCGAGAGAAAAAAAACAGATGTTTGATCACGAGAAGCTTATTTTCTCCCATATGACTTGCAAAGAAAATAAGTGGAGCTTCTGGATGCGTGTTTTGGTTGTGGAGAGAGCAAGGGGGAGAGAGAGTAAAACAAGGACAGACAGGGAGAGAAAGAGAGAGTGAGAGAGAGAGAGATGGCGTTAGCGAAAGACGGAATGAAATGTTGGCTGTTGCCATTGGCAGCGACAGCTAAACCCGGATACACGCTTAGCAAATTCTGAATTGCTTTTGAATGTCCGACAGGTTTCCTTGTGAACTTATCTTTTCTATATTTATTGCCGAGAATCGAGGAGGGATGGAGAGAGACTGAGAAGACAAAAATTTATCAAATAACTGTCAAACACAACAGTGCATGCCCAAATGGTAGAACTATCAAAACTAGCGAGTAACTCCATTCCTTAATCAATATGTGTTCTCGTATCTTGTTTGTACTTTTTATAGTATCTATATTTTAACATATCATGCACGTACTTTGTATGATGAATCACGCACGCACTTCCTTTGTAATCGCACTGTGAGGATGTTAGACTTTTTTTGACGCATGCGCAGAAGGATGCGTCAGAGAAAGAAGACGGGCATACCGTGTCCATGCAATCTGCTCATTCTCTGGATCTCTTTTTAATCTCCTCTCTCTCTTTCTCTTTCTTTCTCTGCCATTCTCGCTCTATTTCTCTGCCCATCTCTTCTTTCTCTCTCCCCCTCTCTCTACTCTCCCTCTCCCATCATCACAACCACTGCTCTTCTCATTCCCATTCATCCATACCATCCTTCCTCCCACATTCTGCCCATCCCCAATTCCATATCCGTTGTCGTTCCGAAAGAGGAAGCCATTTCTCATTCGATCTTCTCTCTTTCCCTCTCTCTCTCTCTCTCTCACCTTTTCTCTCACTCTCTCTCTCTCTCTCTCTCTGCCTGTATCTCTCTTTCTGTCTGTATCTCTCTCTCACTCTCTCTCTCTCTCTCTCTGCCTGTATCTCTCTTTCTGTCTGTATCTCTCTCACTCTCTCTCTCTCTCTCTTACCTTTTCTCTCACTCTCTCTCTCACCTTTTCTCTCACTCTCTCTCTCTCACCTTTTCTCTCACTCTCTCTCTCTCACCTTTTCTCTCACTCTCTCTCTCTCACCTTTCTCTCTCTCTCTCTCTCTCTCTCTCTCTCTCTCTCTTTCCCATCTTCCTTCCCAAACAGTCATCATCGGCAGCTCTCCTCTCCTCTGTCACCACCGCGAAATGGGGCCCGGCCCGTTTCGGTCCGGCCTTCCAGCCAACACAAAAGCCGGCCGTCCTTGTTTTCTCGTTCAGGGTACTCGTACCGCCTTTGTCTTTTATCTCTTTCCCTCTCGCTCTCTGCTGTCTCTCTCCCACTTCTCTCTCTCTCTCTCTTTCTCTCTCGTACTGCCCCGTCTCTCTCATAGCTCTCTTCTTCTCCGGCTTCTATATTTCTTGTCTTATTCAAGTGATCTCGTCGTTTCTCTCATTTGTCTATTCATGATCTTTTCTCCTTTATCCATCTCTGGCTATTATTTTTCACTCTCTTTCTTTCTCATTTCCCCTTCTCTCTTCTCCTCATTTCTTTCCCTCCTCATCTTGCAAGCCTGCGGCAGTCCTTGAGGACTTATTCATTTTTTGTTGAAAATGAAGACTTGGCTATTTGCCTGCTCTTGCAAGGATTCTTCTCTCTCTCTCTCTCTCTCTCTCTCTCTCTCTTTCTCTCCCCTCTCTCGTCCTTTCCTTTTCTGCTCCAATATTTCAAAAGTCGTTTATGCCCTCGTCGCGTCGGATGCTATTTCTTCACGAGCATTGGAAAAGAAAGGGAGAATGAAAAGAGCTAGCGTATTCATCACAAACTCTCTGTATTTATCTGGGCCGTTTAACGGTAGCTAAAACTTGACTTTGGCATCATGAAATACTGCAGCTTCTTTAATAGCATACTGCTCGAGCAGAACTCTCAGCATTTCATCATAAATGCTACCGTCCGTCCAGGTGTTCGTACGAATGCGTAGCGCCTTGTTATTTTCGCGTCTCGAACCTTGAATTTATTCTGTAGAGAGAGAGAGAAAGAGAGAGAGAGAGAGAGAGAGAAAGGGCGAAAGAAAGAGAAAACGAGAGGGAGAGAGAGATAAAAAATAAACCTAGCTACGTCACGGAGAACGAGTATAAGAAAGAAATCAAGAGCGAGTCGCTTCATTGTTCATTTCGTGCTATGACAGCTTTGCGGTGGCTTCTGTTTATTCTCGTAGGGTGAAACTGTGAGAGAGAGAGAGAGATAGAGAAAGCAAAAAGAAGGAGGGAGATCAGAAAACATACCAGATTATGGACGACGGTCTGCTCTGATTAAAGGGAGCCAAGTCTGCTAAGCTTCAGACGCGCTGCGAGCGACTTGACGTGACTATACGATAGCTTAAACGGTCGGCGAAATTTCGAATGGCTGATTGTTATGAGAGGGAAGAGAGAGAGAGAGAGAGAGAGAGAGAGAGATGGAGAAGACGGTTAGAGAAAAGTTAGTTAGAGAGAGAGTGTGTGAGAGAAAGAGTCCAACAATTCCCTTTCCTTCCCTTTTCCCGTTCCATCATGGTGTTTTCCATTCGGAGCAATTCTGCGGTGATTGTGAGTGGTCATGTTCCTGTGCGCCCTCTGTGTATCATTTTCCCTTTTCTCAGGTTCTCCTTCTCTGCTTCTCTGCTAGACTCTCGCTCTTCCTGTTTCTCTCCCTCTCTCTCTATCTCCCTCTCTCTCCCTCCCTCTCTCTCTCCCTCTCTATCTCTGTCTCATTGTCTCTGTCTCGATGCCCTCTCACCTCTTTGTCATCTCTATTGATCATCATCACACTGCGTTCGTCCTCGCAACCACCTCTCCTCAATTCCCACCTGTCAAATAGTCCGCTCTTTTTCATTTGCTCTCTCTCTCTCTCCATCTCTCTCTCCCTCTCTCTCTTTCTCTTTCTCTCTCTCTATCCTTCTCTGCTTCGCTCTCTCTCTCTTCTCTAACCGTCTGCGCTCCCTGACACTGTCCTCGCATTCAAGTTCTGCCGGCGCCTGCTATCCCGCATTCATGAGTGTCGATATGTCGGCTGTATTGATGAGAAGTCAGTCATGCCTTCATTCTCTCTTTTTCCTTATCTTTTTCTCTTTATCCTTCTCCTCTCAGTTTCTCTCATTCTTCTTCTCTCTCTCTATCTCCCTCTCTCTCTCTCTCCCTTCTATCATATCCATCATCCTAATTTCTCCTCGAGTTGGACGCAGCGCTCGCCTCCCGAAAAAGCTCTCCTCCTCGTGAATGCGTGCTCTGCCGAACGAACGACAACGAACCCTCTCTCTTTCTCTCTCTTTTCTCTCTCTCTCTATCACGAGTAGAGCCGCTGGCTAGTTGACTGGTGAACTCATCCAGACCCTTCTGCCCCCTCATCCTCCACGGCTTCTTCAACATTGCCAAATCCACTCGGCGTGTCGCTCCCCCGGGATATTCGTGGTTTGCGTCAATCTTGCCTGTCTCGCTCTTTCATAATTATCTCTCTCTCTCTCTCACTCTCTCTCTCTCTCTCTTCCTCTCGCTCTCTCTCGTCTATCTCGCTTTCCTTTCACTCTCCCCTTTTCTCTGATTACGAAGTGGAAACACCGCATTTAATCCTGTTTTCTTCTTTTTTCATGATTTTCTAGCCAAGAAGTAAAGAGAGAAAGAGAGTAAATTAAAGAGTTATTGTTTGCATAAAAAAATGGGAATATTCGAAATTAACGAAAAGAAGAGAGAGTGAATGAGAGAGAAGAGAGGCAGAAACGAAAAACTCAGAGATGAAAAGTGAGTGAGTGAGAGAGAAAGAAAGAGAGAGAGAGAGGGAGATAAAAGAGGGAATACAGGAAAGGCAAAGGGATTAAATTGGGTGGGTTAGCATGTGCTACTTTACATTAGTTTATTGGCTTATACGGTTTCACCTGACCACTGCTCTCTTCTCCTCGTTCTCAATCTGTCTCTCTATTTCACCTTATCTCTCTGTATTTCTCTAGATGCGCGTTCCATTTACTGAATTGACATTCAATCCAGGTGTCTCGCAGAACAAGCGTTTCATTCAGAACCGCCTCTCTCTCTCTCACTCTCTTTATCTCTCTCACCCTTTCTCTCACTCTCTTTCTCTCCCGCTTTCTCTCTTTCACTCTCTTTATCTCTCTCACCCTTTCTCTCACTCTCTTTCTCTCCCGCCCTCTCTCACTCTCTTTATCTCTCTCACCCTTTTTCTCACTCTCTTTCTCTCCCGCCCTCTCTCTTTCACTCTCTCCTTCTCTTTCTCCCGTCTGTTCTTTCTTAGTGTACGGGCCAAATCGGTCACGTCCCTTTCCTTTTCCTATTCATACATTTCTGATGAGAAAGACACAGCTCCCATAGAGGCCAATAAATCACACCATAATTCATTCCTTCTTTTTTCTTCCTTCCTTCCGCGTGTCTCGTTTCACGACTAAAATACCTGAAGCTAACACAGCATGATATCTACAGAGTTGAGAAGATTAAAAATAAGAGTTTGGAACTTTTTTTTCTCGTTTCATCACGCAGATTTCCGTCTTCGTTTACATTGGAGCTGTGCAACAATAAAAACGGAAAAAAATAGTTAAGTAATAAATATATTGAGTGTTAAAAAAATTAATATAAATAAATGTTTATATGAAACAATGTATAATCACACTGGTCTGAAAAAGAAATACTTTTTGAAATGCGTAAAAATTGCGCGAATCTTGCACATCGACCCAGTCAGCTGGCTCCGCCCACCTGACATTTCTTCCATGTTTGACTGCACGGATTCGGTCACAACATATTTTTCTTCTTCTCTGCGCGGGGTGCTTGCTTATTCGCTTTTCTCATTACTTTCCGTGACTCGCTTCCTTTTCTTGCTGATGTTGATAACGCAATTTATCACCGGAATACCACGTGTGGCCTCGTTGATCTCGACGATCTTCTCTTTTCTCGATTTCTACTTCACTCGAAAACGTTGGATTCGCGCTATTTTGTGCTCTTCTCTACTTCGTATGGGAAAACATCGGTTTTGCCTTGTCGCGTGTTTTCGCTGGATCTTTTCACTTCGTGATGAATAATTACGCTTACATTTATTACTAAGCAACTATTTGCCTGTTAAATCGCAAATTTCCTTCGTTTTCCAGTGCGCACGTGTGTCCGCCCTCAACTGATTTTCTGCCTTTTCGCATCTCAACGACTGATCGGCTGATCCTTCTTCAGTCGGAGTAGCTTTCCATCTTCGGCACCAATCTTCTCTCTTTCCTCCCCGAGCACCCTCAAGCAATGGCCGACCAACTCACCGAGGAGCAGATTGCTGGTACGGCAATTAATTAAACCTTTTCAGCTCGTGGATTTACATAAAACTGCACATGGGAAGATATAATGCTGAAAATAACTTGAAAACTCCTGCGATGCATTTGCATACTCAATCTTTGTTGTATATTGTTGACCACTACCTTTTCTGGACTTCCCACCGTGATTTGAAACGTTGTTGGAGGTGATTGCAGACGTGCGATGGGGAGTTATATGAATATTATTTGCCTAATCATGGAAAGCAAAAGTCGCGAGAACACAACAGGAATGTGTGAGCTGCGCGTGGAGGCGAGCAGAACTGAACTCTCCTTGCAATGCATTGTAAACAAGCGCGTGCATTTCTACTGAGCACGAGGGGGGAGCTCTTCTTCTTATTCATCTTCTTCTCTTTCTGTTTGCTTGCTAATATCCCATGTCCACTCTTTCACATGTTCCCGTTTATCGATTCTTCGTCGCTCATTTAGTGATCGAAAGTCAGAAATGTGAGGAAAGGAGTTCTAAAAAGAACTAGTTCTCCTTACAGACAACTTTGCTGCCTGAATTCTTGAACGGGATCCATTCGTTAAGAGAAATGCATTTTTGGGGATCGGGAAGTCTTTCTATTTTTTCATTATTTACCTGATTTTAAGACCAAAAGAATTGTATGCTCATTGCATTGATTTCGTTAAATAGATGGAAAAAGGGGGAAGAAAAAAGTAGGGGAACAACAATATGCCGTGAATTCCCCGAAGCTGTTCCCCCTTCTCGTTTTTAAGCTCACATTTGGAATGCATTGGTGTGAGGAGCAAGGGCAACTGCTCTACTGAACTCGCGTCATGTTCGCTCGAATGGTCT
Organism: Allodiplogaster sudhausi; assembly: GCA_945643635.1. Taxonomy (NCBI): domain Eukaryota; kingdom Metazoa; phylum Nematoda; class Chromadorea; order Rhabditida; family Diplogasteridae; genus Allodiplogaster; species Allodiplogaster sudhausi. The sequence goes on from CALZFC010000243.1 coordinate 1,725,689, forward strand.
ACATGGACCCTTCTGTGAGAGGGCTATGATGACCCCCCACCCTACCCTCCACTTGGACCACCCCCATTTTGTTATGAGCATGGAGGGTGGGTTGAGTGTGTGGGAGAGGAATATGGAGTCAGTGGCTAACTAGGTTGACTATGAGAAAACTCAATTTAGTTTTACATATGGATCGTTCGGAAGGTTATGGGAAGGAAGTAGATTTATTTTTTGGCTGGAAGGAGAATAATATAAAAATAAGAAATAGGAGAGATTTGTTCTTTACTGCTTTTTCTTATTCATCCTGTTATTATTCTATTTGAAAGGTGTCAGCAACAGTGAATAAATGCCGTTTTTTACGGCTTGGAAAAATGGTGGTGGGCTAAGGGCATTGGGCCCGGAAAGAAAAATGGGAAAGTAAAAACAGGAATCTACTCGAGGTATGGCTCCGGAAAAAAACCGGGGTGGGTGCGCGAAATAGGTATGTTTTAAACTCTGGTCAGCAAGAAAAAAAAAGATTGAAAAGATAATAATGAAATGCTTGCAGAATTCAAGGAGGCCTTCTCCCTCTTCGACAAGGACGGCGATGGCACCATCACCACCAAGGAACTGGGAACGGTGCGTCTTTTGTCATTTGGTTGTGCCTCAGGAATACGGTATATGTGCTGAAATCAAGTATGCTAGGTTTGAGCTGATACTAGACGAGGAAAGTTGTTTCAGTTAGCATTCGGGAGATTTAATTAATAATATCCTATCCTCAAGTTGCTGATTCTTTGTTTGCTTCTTAAACCTCTGTTACTTGAAACTATAAAATTATTTTTATCATTGGTTTCATTTGTGAATTTCCAAGTTTATTGCCGAGATTTTTGGACCCCTTTTCTAATGCCATTTTCCTCTGCAGGTCATGCGTTCGCTTGGACAGAATCCGACTGAGGCCGAGCTCCAGGACATGATCAATGAAGTGGATGCTGATGGTGGGTATCTTTCTTATCTTATTTTTAAAAGTGCAATTATTAATTTATAAAAAAATTAAACGAAATAGTATGCGAACCTTAAAAATTGCCTTTAGTTTGATGTTCTAAAAGATCATTTATTTTACTTTATTTTTGTATTAGAAAAGTTTAATTCGGAATCTGAACTAAAACTCAAGGCAACGGCACGATCGACTTCCCCGAATTCCTGACGATGATGGCTCGCAAGATGAAGGACACTGACAGTGAGGAGGAGATTCGGGAGGCATTCAGGGTACGGTAATTACAGTCATTGTATCTTCTTGGGACATACAGCATAATACAGTATTGAACATTACTATTTATATCCTTTCTCATGATTTTTCTGGTCATGTTAAATTTGTCCACTCACCCTCTCTGTCTCTGTCCTCTCTCTCTCTCTCTCTGTCTCTCTCTCTCTCTCTCTCTCTCTCTCTGCAGGTCTTCGACAAGGACGGCAATGGCTTCATCTCTGCCGCCGAGCTGCGCCACGTCATGACGAACCTGGGCGAGAAGCTGACTGACGAAGAGGTGGACGAGATGATCCGAGAGGCTGACATTGACGGAGACGGCCAAGTCAACTACGAAGGTAAGAAGAGTCAGCTCTAGCTTATGCTTCTCGCGGTATATACTATTTCGAAGATTTTAAGCGCAATAAAAGCGGAAAAGATTTAAGTTTATGTAAAATGTACCTGTAAGAATTGGACTTCCTTATTCATTGATAATAATTAATTGGTTGAATTTTTAAATGTTTAATTGGTAGTTATGTTTAAAAATATAGTTTTTAGTAATTAAATGATTATTTCTTTTAAAAAATTAATGTGATCTAAAATTAAGTATATTTTTTTCAAAATTCTTGACTTCAGAGTTCGTGACGATGATGACGACGAAATAAGAAGGAAGAGAAGCGGAAAATCGGCAGTCGACATTAACTCTCGGGCTCCTTTTCAATTGGCCCCTCTCTCCTTCTCTCTTTCTCTGCTTACTCCCATTCTCTGGTACCCTCTCTCATCACCAAGCTCTCTCTCTCTCTCTCTCTCTCTCTCTCTCTCTCTCTCTCTATTTGTTCCCAAAACAAAATTAAGCACACGAATATCAAATATGATAGCCTTGTCTCTGTCTCCCTGACTCTCTATGCCTATTTTATTCTCTCACAACAGTTGCCTCGTCCACTGCTTGCAAATCTCTCTCTATTTGTCTCTGAACTGACCCTACCTGTAAGTCACCAAGGATACCCCCTTTCCTGGAATATAATTTATGATGATTTGTGTATCAATAAACGTGCATGAGTTGGAATGACCCTTTCTCATTGTGCTCTCACCAATGCACAACTTTATACTTCCTATTCGTATAGCTCGTGCCGGTTTCTCTCTGCTTCTCTCGCTTCTGAGAGAGACTCGCGAAGATACACACTCTCTCGCTCTCTCTTTCTCTCTCAATCCAAAACTTCTTAGGTGATCGACGCGTTCTTTTCTCTTTACTGCTTTGATAGTACCTCTACCCCTTCACCCGGAAATACCCCACACTCCCCCCAACTTGCCTACAATTGCCCCCTCCTCTCCCCGCCGTAGTTGAGTTTTGTTCCCGGTTTACAGTATCCAAAGAATTGGGGCATATTTGCCGAATCCCGTGTTATTAGTGAAAATGCGTGAACTATATGGGCCACCCGTCTTGTGAACAAAAGGAGTCAACTCTACTCAGTTTGTTCTTGTTTCCTCACCTACAAACAGTGGCGATACTCTGTGTTCGTCCCCCCCCCCCCCCCCCCCGGTTTATTTCAGTTGTTTCGTTATCTCCCCCTAGACTACAGTATCCCATTTTACGATGGCTTACAGTACTCCATGGAAGTCACGCGACTGAAGCTTGCCCCCCGCGGAGATTGATATGGAGTTGGGGAAGTGGAGGGGCTCGATTTCGTGGATTTGACGTACTGCAGTAGGTTGAAGGTCCGAGTACGTAAGGGAATACAAGCAGCCCTCTCAAATCCCTATGGATCGATAACATCCTTTCTCTCCCCTCTCTCCACCATTCTCTCTGTTTAAGGTTATCTAATTGGAACTTCCCGTATCTTCTTTCTCCTTCTCGACTTCCATTCCTGTGTGAGTGTGTGCTCTTGTTGCTTCATCTCTCTCTCTCTCTCTTGAATTATAGTATCTGGGCTCGGTCTGAGTACTGTATCGTAGAACGGTAAATGGCTCACTGTAGTCGTTCGTATATGCTACATGTTCAGCTATCGCTACTTCGCTCTTTTCCTCCCCTTTTCTCTCAGTCTGCACTTATCTCTCATTAATGCACAGTCTCTCATCATCATCTGTTCTCCCTTTTTTTGGTGAGAATATCTTGAGAGCGTCGTGCAAATTATGACCTGAAAAGTATTGATTGATTATTTTCTCTTCGTTTTCGTCATTTTTCCCTCTCTCTCTCTCGCTGTCTCGCTGTCCCTGTCTCTTAATCTCTCACTTTCTTTCAGGCTGCTTCTATTTCCTCGAGAATTGCCGCAAATCTAAAAGAGTGAGCGCTGCTGTATCTAACAAATATTTTCATGAAAGAAAAATGTCAACTCTCTTTTGGTGTTGAAGTAGTCAAAACGTGACAGTTTCTACTAGGTTGTTTGTCGTTTTCTTTTGTATTTTTATATCATCGTAATTTGTTTTTTTTTTTTTTTTTTTTTTATCTTTATTGTGGTTCTGTCCCTGGACATGCAAATAGTATACTTCCCCAAATAGTCGAGCTCAGCATCCAAAAGAAAGAATGAACACGAAGCAAAACCAACTACTCTCTCCCTCTCTCGTCTTTGTTCTTCATCAGTTATTATTCGCCACCAATGCATACTTATTATAAATAAATATTTGTATGAGAAGGCCGAGAGGCATGGGGAAATGGAAGAAGCAAAAGAAGGTCATTCTTCTCCGCATCTTTGTCCGCCAAGACTTCAGGATGGGGGAAGAATGATTATGGGGAAATATGGAGGGACCAAGAAGGCGTGTACGCCTTCCTGTTGCTGTTGAACTAAATTGTTATAAAAAAATCAAAATAGTTTGAGATAGAAAAATTTTCCTTCCTGAGTAGGCGAGACATCTCTAATTCTATTGATCGACATATTCTGGAGTGCATTAGGAGAAGCGGATTGTTTTTGCTCGGAATACCTGCAACTCGTGAAATTCATATAACAATGACTTTATTTGTGTGAAGTCGTTGTCGGATGGAAGAAGAGAGAGAGAGAGAGAGAGAGAGAGACTGTAGACACAGAGTGAGAGAGAGAGAGAGAGACAGAGGGAAGGGTCACATATTTTTTGGACTAATGGTAAGAAGTGCCGTGCCGTCTCCCCTTAGGCCATGTGATAAATTCCGGGACCATCGCTTGAATCTGAATCTTTATTGCATAGACAACAGTAATATTTCCTAGAAGATCTTTTAGTGTACTCTCTGATTGTCAAATGGAAAAAAATATGCCTAACAATATAACAAAGCATTCATAGAATGTTGACAGGGTATTTCTGATGTCTTGTTGTGATTGGCTGAATTGTCGGCATTCTTCCACGACTAACACGCCTTAACTTCCTCATTGGCGCCACTGCAGATGATAGTCATCATTGTATTTATTTATCGATTAAAAGAACCGATGAGGAGTCGTGCTCATTTGGATCGTTCACATGAGGAATTAAGAATGGATAGAAATTTTAAAAAGACCTGCATGGGCACTTGTATCCTTCGCCGGCGCAGGTGCGGAAGCGCTTCTGTTTGTTGGCTGTGCACGGCATCCACACGCTCCACTCGTTCCAGTAGGTCGAGCTCTCTGGAAGCCAAGATGGCTGTATCGTGGTTCCGGGCGCAAGCCATGGGGTAAGGGTCTGTTGTAGAGATAGCCTTAAGCTGTCACGTATTGGTGTTTGTTGCGTAATATGTGTATGTATCTAAGTGAGTCTTCTCTCCTCTCATCGCAATCCGATCACGTTTTACATGTATGCACTGCTTCATTATTGAAAATACGTTTTCGCATTTTGCATTATTATATTTAAAATACTTATTAAAAGCCAAAATCGCACTTGGAAGACAACATCCATCAGCGGACTTCTTCTGGATGTTCTCTGTGCCGCAGACGAAGTTGTAGATGTTATAATTGATTGATTTCTTGCCGACGCAGCACGACGGTTTTTGGAAGAAGCACAGCGTTCGCTCGCACGGAACGGCCTTCGTCGTTTCGCCACTTTAAGAGACGATTACATGAACTCTGGCGGGAAAATTTGAAATTCAAAATTGCCAACGTGCACTGGCAGCCATCGACTTCGGAGTGGCACTTGCACGTCGCGGGCAACGTCGTGCATCAGCTGGTTTTTGGAAGAAGCACAGCGTTCGCTCGCACGGAACGGCCTTCGTCGTTTCGCCACTTTAAGAGACGATTACATGAACTCTGGCGGGAAAATTTGAAATTCAAAATTGCCAACGTGCACTGGCAGCCATCGACTTCGGAGTGGCACTTGCACGTCGCGGGCAACGTCGTGCATCAGCTGGTCGGGCAGGTCACGCCAGGAAAGGTGGTCCACTCGGACCAGACACCACCCGCTGGACAGCATGCCTGAGAATGGCAGCATTCTAAGGGGCGTCAGAGTAATACTCTCTGCTCATCGTGGAAGATTTCTTCCCCAAAACTGCTCTGTGCCATGGTTTGGATTCTTCCCTGTGCACCCCTTGTTACTCTTGGAAAAGCCGCCATGATTCTACCTGAGCTTTCGTAAACGTCCACAAGGTGATGACGAAGAGTGAAAGGAGCAGAGCGCGAGCAGCCATGTCTTCCAAGGTTTTCTGCAGCAGTCTGGGTTTCTTTTAAGAAAACTTAGATTGAAATAACATACATATGAGGAAATTATAGTAATGTTACAAGTACAGTTGGCAACAGCAAAATAGGACATTTACCGAGAATCTATGGAACAGGACGTCGGGTTTAAAAAGAGAGAAACATATTCTGCAGCTTGAGAGTGCGGGTACTCAGGCATACACGGCACTGTACACTGCTGCAATATATATATCCCACAAAAACACGTAAACCCTCCACCCCCTCCCAACGTCTGTTCAATTAAAATGCTGTCTGATATTATTGGAGCCAACCAGGAATTAGTCGGAGACTTTGTTACGAGATGAGCAAGACACTATGGTTGATCTCTTGAATTCCATGATTTACAACTATCGACGAAATGGTATGCAAAGAAAAAAGAAGCGATGCACAAAAGTTAGTTGACACTGCCAACTTTGCAGACTAAAAGATTACTTTGAATGTCGTTTCAAACGTTCTTCCACGTAACATATTTGTGGACAAGTTTGCCAGTACAGCATGATGCGCTCATCTCTTATTTATTTTCCGCCTCTTTGATGAAAAGATCAATTCGCGTTTGGTGATTTTCTATTCTCTCTTTTTTAATGTGAAGAGGGGCTTCTATTATTATAAAACTCCTAAACAAGGCTAATATTGTATAAAAAGCGTTGCGTGTTCCCCGCGCTAAACAAAAAAACCCTAGGGAGATGTCTCATTAAGCACATTTCGATTGAAAAGTTATTAAATTAATTAAGATATAAATTTAAAAATATACAATATGATATAACTGACAATTAGTAACAGAAGTAATTTTGATGCAATGGTGGTGCTCGTCATGTGAAATATGATATAATTAGACGGTTGCCTGGTTCAAAATAGTATAGCACCGGTGAATGTTTGGCATGGGTTACTAGTAGCATTAACTCATTGAAAATGCTTTTAATTTTATCACTAAGCTGGAGTTTTATTGTTCCTCCACCCCCTTAATTCTTTGCCGTGTTCGTTGTTACAAAGTATTTATTATCCGCTTTTACATCGTTGTGCTCGAAATTGCCCCACCAACCAACGAAACGTTATAATGTAGTAGTAATGTTTTAAGCTATTAGTGATTCCTTCATTATTTCCAATTATAGGCCATGAAGCAGCTGATTCTTCCATTGCCGATTCTCAAGCATATCAGCAAGGCCGAGCACTACGGCGTCATCGTTCAGAAGAGGGGTGCAGACCGCGGCCAGAAGGCTAGTCCTTCCATCCCACGGGTGTTCAGCCCATGCATTTTTCCGACGCACTCGCTATACAAAGATGGCACCGGTTGACAGCTTACTCCCACTGTCTGCACTCTGACCAAGTGGCAGAGACGTTGGATTTAAGTCGCGCTCAAACTGGCAACTTGCCAGGGTGAGATGTGTTAGAAGTGTCAAAAGACGCAAGAAAAAACACGCATGAACACGCATGAAAAGCGGCCAGACGCAAGACGGTTGATTTTTATAGTGCGCCTTCCATCCGACGTTTCGCATTTTGAAAAGGGGACTACACCTGCGCGCCGTGTTCTTACATCCCGTGCATCCAGCCGTATTTGGTTAGGCGCTCTGAGAATTCTGTGCCGGTCCATGCACCCATATTTCATATTTTTATCCACTCTGATCCAGTGGTGAGATTATAATCTAAAGATAAGTCTGAGGCTCTAAAAGACTCATCCTGCCTTTGATAGGCGCGAGTTGACAATTAGTCATTCGATAGCCAGTGCTGAAATATGTCTGACCCATGACAGCGTTGTAACCCACCGGGCTGAAGGACAGGAACAGTTTTTTTTTACAGTATTTCACTTTGTAACTCCCCGGGGTTGGCGGTTTGGCCGTTTGTTACCCCCCCCCCCCCCCGGCCCGTATCCAGAGCAGGCATTATTTCAGCACTGTCCATTGCTTGAGTTGTTGCGACTTGGCCTGAGTGCTTGGCACTTTTCCTTCAATTCGGGGCGTCTCTGTTGACCTAAAAAAAAAGATTTTTGCGGGAGTAAGACCACTAAACAGACCTTTCGTCTAGATATTCCCTTGTTCTTTCAGGAGTTGTTTCTCTACTCGCCGTCTATCCCCGTTGATGGTATGTTTCATTTGAATAATTTAGTGATAGCTAATGGAGGCGTGAATTGATTCTAGTTGGACTTGCAAAATATTTCTTAAACGAAATTTAAAGTTTTATACAGCTGCATTTTACATTGAAAATGATGCCGTTTAAACTTTTTTTTTTCTTCGAAAACAGCAAGTGATTTCTTTCAGGGTTTCTTTTAATACTAATATAGTTATCGCAATGTAAAAAAATTAAGTGAAATAAGTATGATTCATTCAAGGCGGTCGAATCGTGTGTTCGATGGAATTCCTCAACTTTAACTTGGGCGATTGGATTCGATTCAAAGTGGTAAGCATCGCTCGATTCTTCTTGCTTTTTTTAACATTTCACCTGCACATTCGTTTTCTCTCCAATTATTCATCGATGTGCCGGAAAGTGTTCTGGTTAAAGACATGAAGAAACGTGATTATTCCTGCTAGGGAAACTTATGGTATGGTGCCCACAAGATTGCGCAAAGTTGTATGCACTAATGCTTTAATGCAGTGTTCGTTTCACTTAAGATTGTCTTGGCACGACGAAAAGAGCTCTTTCATATATCGATTATTTCCAGAACGATAACGGCGTCTACTGCAGTGGTACCAAAGTCGATGCGATGGTTCCGACCGCAGTCTCCCCGCCCTTTCTGAAAGTGCGTAGCTACAATTGTAAGCGATATGGTGATTGCCAACTAAAGAAGGAGATTGAAGATGCCCAACAGTTCTTTTATTCAATGGCAATTGTTACCTTATTGCGATTTTAACGTCCAGATGACGAAATATTTCGAATCCGTAGTGAGGGAACGATTTATGGATACTTACTGACATTATTTCCTGTATGAATAGCACGTGGTGAAAAGATCACTAAATGCAATGCATTCATTGCTGTTTCATTCAGGGACCCGTGCCCTAAGGGCTGTCCAATTGTAAATGTTTCCAATGCAACCCTTTTCAGCGTGAGAGGGGGTGGGGGTTTTTTTTTTAAAGATTTTCTGTTGTTTACGATGACATTGATTAGTTAAGCTTTTATTAATCCGTCCGCTCATTCAGCTTACTGTCCGCGCGGCTCTCTACCCAAAGTCCATCCATCACGGCACCACTTCGGGCCACATGCCCGGAGCCTTCCTGGCATGGTCGCCGGACATTGGCCATCTCTTCGTTCTAAACCGAGTTAGCGACGCCGGATTTGTCAACTTGAGAATTTGTCACATTGTGGACTGGTTATCAGGATGGTTCTCGAAAGGAAAAACACTCAATTATGATTATCACAAAGGAGCCATTGCATCACAGATGGAAGGAAAGAATGAATGTACTTACTTGTTGATGTTGAGGGTATGAGGATGCCGTCGCTGAACTCCGAACGATTGTACGATGTCGGTTTTTATTTTATTTCTTTGATGAAAGACATACTTTGAGATTGATAATTCTTTTGAACTTTTCTGGCCTATTCTCGGTATAAACACTCCAACAAATAGCTCGGAATTTTGCGGAATAATCGACCATCTTATAATTAAACTAAGCATAATCAAAATATTGACTGTAAATGAAGTATTAATGTTTTAATCCAAGTATAATCAGGTCGTGGTTGACTACGCATCCTCCTATGCACCGTTCCCCAACGATGTCGATGTACGCTGGGAGGTCGAAGAGTTCATTGGCGTCTCCAATAGGCAAGAGGACTATGCGCTCGCGGTCAGTCATGCTTGAACACTTTGTTATTTATTAAAGAATATAAATAAGCTGTTATCTAGTTTATGTGAAGCATTTTATATAAATAAATATAAATATTAAAAAAAAGGAAATATGAATAAGGGTTTTTTATCTAATTTATGTGAAACTAATACAAAGAAATAAAAGTAAATATAAGTAAGATGTTGTCTAGTTTATGCTAAACATTTAATATAAACAGGTATAGGCTGTAAATACAAATAAGGAGTTATCTAATTAACATACGGAGTCAGAGGTGGATTGATCAGCTGAATTCTGCTCTGATTTTAGCCGTGGACGCAGGAACCGCTCACGGGCGATGTCTTCCCTTGGGAGATGGTATGCATATGTTTTTTTTCTGCTTCATTTTGTGCATTCTGTTTCTCTCAACGGATTGCACCGTAGTGATTATATATATATATATATATATATATATATATATATATCCGAATTGATTGATTAACATCTGACTTCTTTATCAGCTCGGCCAGCACATGCTCACGGACACCATGAAGTCATTCGAGCGACAGTTGGCAAGTGATGGCGTGAAGACCAGGCGTCCTGTGCACCGTGGAGCAGACAACAAGCAGCAGACTGCCGCGATGCAAGCCGCGACGCGTCCCCTCTCCTCGAATCAAGAGGGCTCGCAGCAGAGTCGGCCGAGTTCGCGTCAGCAAATGCAGGTGAGAGTTTCTCTTTCAGTCTGTGGTATTTGCCAATAAACTTGCAAGTTGTGTTCTAAAGGAAGTAGCATCTTCATGTTCTCTTTCAAGTCGTTCATTTATGATTTTTTTTAAATTACAATGCTAGGTAAACAGCATTTTAAAGGACCAGTAAAAGTGTAGAGTGAGATGAAAGTACGAAATGGGGGAAGTGATTAATCTTTGTATAACTGTACCCAATAAGGTATTCACAAACGGATGAAGTCAGCCAATCTCATGAAATTGCAGGAAAGCCGTTTCGTGCCGTCTTCTTCTGCGCCTGCGTTCAGCGTGGCAAGGGTAATTTCATTCGCTAGCTTGGGATTCAAGGGCCTTATTATATGGGATTTCTTGAACATTTTGCAATTCTTGCCTCGATCGCATGTTCGTTTTATCCAACCCTTGGAAGTCCAATACTGTAATCCTAGTTGGGAAATGAGGGAAATATCTCTAGTGGAAGCACTTGTCAGTTATGAGGTGTCCTCCTTTGAATTGTAGACTCGTCCCTTTGGAGCGACGGCGGCGGCTCCTCCGATCGGCAACACGCACACGGTGAATATTTTTGAATTTTGTAGACTATTAAGAAGCACTTTTTACAGTAGTCGTCATTGAGCTTCTCACTATTTTCAGCCTCCCTCTAACCTGCACGCCCAATTTGCCAGTCTCAGGATGACTCCCTATGGTTTTGCGGGTTCTTCCACCAATGCGGTCACAGACGACAATGGCGAAAGAATCAAGGCTAGTCTTTAAAAAAAGAATCCTAGATAAAAAAAAAGAAATTTAATCTAATGTTTCATTACTTTTCAGCTCTTGCAACATGCATTGGAAGAGTACAACTCTCGTATGCAGCGACTTCGCGCTGAGAAGGAGAACTTTGAGAGGAACATTCGCGCACACGAAGAAAGAGACGAGAGGCAGAGACTGGAGAGGGAGGAGAGACGCAGGAAGGAGGTGGAGGAAGAGAGAAGGAAGGAAATGGTGGAGCAGAAACGCAGAGAAGAAGAGGAGAAGAGGCGCAGAGAAGAAGAGGAGAAGAGACGCAGAGAGGAAGAGGAGAAGAGACGCAGAGAGGAAGAGGAGAAGAGACGCAGAGAAGAAGAGGAGAGAAGACGCAGAGAGGAGGAGCGGAGGAAGAAGGAAGCGATGCTGATGGAAGAGGAGGAGAGAAAGCGAGTGCGAGCTCTGGTACGCCAGGAGGTGGAGGTGCAGAGAAAGAAGTTCGAAGAGACTGAGGCAGAGCTGTCCAGGAAGGCCAAGGTTTGTGTTACGTGATGAGAGCTCACCCTAGTGTGTTCTCATGGTCAGAAACTACCTTGGCCCTGTTAGAAACTTAATAAAGAAGAGGAATCTTAAAATGTTTATTTCCGACAGAACTTGCTGTAATCCTTTTTTTAGTTGAGAATAATTCAATTTTAATTCATTTTAGGAGGCCGAATATCAGCTCGAGTTGGCCATGAAGCATAAGAGACGAAATGGAAACGGCGAGTGATTTGGGTGTTTCGCCCTTTTACTGTATTTAAATGTTCTGTTTCGCTGGGCTATGGAATAAATGTTTTTGCGTTTTGTTCAAACTCGTCCACTTGGTTATTTATCCGCGGTGGAAAATAAGGATTTTTAAAGAAATATATGCCAGGCTGCAACATGCTGATATGGAACGATGCGAATTCTTTATTCCAATCCCTTTTGATTGAGGGGGAAAAGCAATAAAAGACGACTCGATGGTTATTTATTGGAATCAGAATGACTTATTATGAAGTTATTACTTAACAATTAAAGCATGAACAGCAACACGACAATCCATGCCTTTCCCTGATAGTACAAAGTGCCAATATTGCATGATTATGTCCACACTCTCGTACTTTGGTCAGTGCAAGCGACCGACTTCGTAGTATAAGCTGTTCTTCTGTTCATCTTTAGAGAGCGCAGTTGGGGGTGGCAGAAGAGAGTGTACTGTATTGATTACGGTAGTCGAAGGAGTAGCTGCCACGGCCTTCTCCAACGCGGCCCTGCGTTGCCCGGCCAGGTCAACCGTCTTGTTGTTCTTGAGCAATCGGAAAGCCATCAGCAGCGAAATCACTCAAAATGTTAAAGTCAATTATTCCTGGGCCGTATATTATTCCTCCTATTGGCCAGTTGATCTAATCCTACCATATTGTTTCTTTCTATAAAAAAAGCAACTTACAATTAGTTTTAAGGTCTACCAAGCGAAAATTATTTAGCTATAATTTTTTATATGTATTATTCTCGTGAATTACCGATCGCGAGCGCATTTGTGCAGATGAGAGTGAGTAGCCATGTCAGGGGAACGCACGAGTTGTCTGCGAAATATCATCATCAGTTCGAGGAATGGTGGGAATCTTTTTAATTCAAATATTTCTATTTCGACAATGATGGCTGAGATATACTCTACCGTAATCGCTGCTCCTTTCGGGGAAGTCTGAATGAGTGGGCGGTGCAGCAGTCGTGGTGGTTAGGCGACCGTGAAAACCATTGCTGGAGCCAAGGATGCGAAGGGGCGCCGCAGCAACGGAGAAATGACGTGTTGGTGGGAGTAGAAGTATTTCCTATAAGACGGGAAGAGAGAGAGAGAGAGAGAGAGAGAGAGAGAAAGATGGAGAGAGACAAAGGCAAAGAGAGTGAGAGTGAGAGAGAGAGGGAGACAGAGACAGAGGAAGTAACAAAGATACAGGGAGAGGCAGAGGCAGAAACAGAGAGAGAGCCTTGTAGGTAGAGAGAAATAGACAGGCAGAGAGAGAGAGAGAGAGCAAGAGAGCGAAAGACAGACAGACATAGAAAGGAAGGCAGAGGCAAAGAGGAAGAAATGGAGAGAGAGAGAGAGTGAATGAGATAGTGAGAGAAATTAAATGATTATTGAAAGCCGTAATTATTATAGTGATTATAGTGAGAGAAATTAAATGATTATTGAATGCCGTTGTAAGATAATAAAAGAAAAAAACTTACGGGTGCAAGTGACTCGGTAGAGTTGCGTGTTGGTCGCGGCGAAAGCTGCCGCTTCTGTTGAGTATGCGCGCAGTGTGGAGGCTCAATGCGGGAAATTATGTATTTTTCCCCTTTTTCATGGAAAAGGCGGGAAATTTGAACGACAATAAACAGAATAGCGGAACTAACGACACTTTCCGCGCACTCTTCATCACCTGGGGCGCAGAGTGAGAGGAGGCAGTTGAAGTGCACCTGGACATTGCTACACTTTATTTGTTTCAATGCGCACAATTACTAAAAATCTGGGAACAGAATTCCTAGATTCAGCTACTTAATTTCTTTTAAAGAGAGAGAGAGAGAGATAGAGAGAGAGAGAAAAAAAGAGAGGGAAAAAGAGAGAGAGAGAGAGAGAGAGAGATTGACAGAGGGAGAGACATTGAACGAGAGATGACAGTGAGAGAGACAGAAAGAGAGAGTGTGCCATAGAAAGAAAGTGATAGAGATAGACAGAGATAGAGAGAGAGAGAGAGAGAGAGAGAGAGAGAGGTAAGATAGAGAAACCGGACCAATGCTGAGGTGGCGAAGCGGAAGACGCGCGACGCAGCGTAGACTCGACGTGTAGCAGAATCGTAGACTGGGTGGGGCAGAACGGACTCGTCAGTCGAGCAGCTGGAAGGAGAAGGAAAGAGTGAGAGAAAAGAGAGGGAGAGGGGGGAGAGAGATAGAGGAATACTTAGACAAATACAGTAACCCGTCACTGTCGACGATGAGAAAGGAATGACGAGGATCCTCTTCCGCTTCGTTTTCTTCTCTCCCACGATGCACCCGGCAGTTATAGACCTTGAAAGCACCCATGCCAAGGCCCTCGCACTCCCAGCGATGGAACACCTGGCAGAGGAAGAGAGTGATGGAGAGAGAGAGAGAGAGATGGAGAGAGAATGAAATAGAGAGGAGAGAGAGAAAGAGAGAAAATGAAATAGAGACCAGAGATAGGGAGAGAGAGAGAAACATAAGAGGGACTGTTCGACGAGATTTGCGAGACATTTGACTGTTGCTACAGTACCACATCCCCCAGCCGAGTCGCGCGCACCGGCGGCCCGTCCACGTCTCCGGAGTGGAGGGAGTAGCGACAGGAGGGAAGAATGGATGAGGGAGAGGGAGACGGCGAAGCGGCCGCAGCGATTGAAGTCGCAGAGAGAAGGCTGAGTAGGACGGGAAAATATAAGCTGATGATTGCGGGAGTCTTTCGTATCTTTCCGCTCTTGTACACTTCCTAGATGATCTTTAACCGCTCCATCGAATGCAATCTCGTACTTGGTTTCGTAAAAGACGTCCACGGAGATGTTCATCGGCCGGTACGTGCACTTCAGGTCGAATGCTCTGAATTCATTCAAAAAAGTATATATTATAATTCTCACTATTACTTCTTGAAAGAAAAACAAGAAGGCGACAAAGTTTCTTTTAATAAGATTGAAAAATAGCTGCAAAAACGTGAACATGCATGTCGTCTTCGGTGAGGCTTTCGACATCTCTCGAAACGATGACTCGAAGACTGTAGACAATGGTGGAGGGCGTTGAGATGGGCTTAAAAATTGGAGACTATTGTAAGGAGACTTTTACAAGAAATTTTCATTACATTTTCGAGTAAAGATTCAATTAAATATTTTTTAACATCGCTGATGTAAAATTATTTTTTTTAATGCCTTTAAAGATATTCGTAATGGCTGACAAGGATACGCCGACGTAGGCCGCACGTCCGCTTCTGGAGGCCCACCTCGAGGACTGCGTCGCGGTTTGTTCCCTGAGATTGTTTTTTTTTCAACTTGAAATTCTTTCCATTTTCTATTCTTGTTCAACGGGAATACCGATTTTATGATGATTCTAAAGGAAGCAACATCGTAAGGCCGATAAATCTCAACCCAAAAATTAGCTGCAATCTCAAGATGTGTATGTATAAATACTTCTTCAACATCCATTTTTAATTATAAAATGAGCCAAAAAAATTAATTCTTTTACAATACTATAATTTAAGGAAATGCATTAATTGTTCGAGAATGTAGCAGAAGTGAAAGTGAAAGAGTGCTGTGCATGCCTCTCCGTTGACGACTGCGAGACACTTCGACTGCTGCGCGTGTCGCGACGCGAAGATGCGGCCGCGGAAGGCAGACGACGCGAGACGGAATCGAATGGCCTCGGGCGCACACTCCAGCGAAGCCTCTGGCCATTTTGTATTTTGCTTTCAACAATCAAAAACAATCAAAAACTCAATACATACATGCTCTACTAAAAGCAATGCAAAGATCAACATAAAAAATATATTATTTTAGAAAGAAATAATTGAACAACGCACCGTGCATCCGCTGTCGCTTGCGGGAGTTCCCGTTGCCATTCTTTGTTTTCGACTTTTTTACCTTGCCCAGCGGGATCGGTTCTTTTGGCAAATTGCCAGCAGTTGTATTGTTGTTATTCGGTAGACTGGAGAACATCAAGCTGCCTTCCGTAAGAAGGTCAGGCGCTCCGTGTGGGAGCATTCCGGGCGGTGACGTCATGATGGGTCTCTCGACATTGCCGATGGCTCTCGATTCGTCTTCTTCTGTCACAACAGTGCCGGGTGGCATACTTGGCATCTCGACGAGTTCCCCTGACAATTCGTCACTTGGCACCCTGGCAGCAGGTGGCATTGGCTCAGCTGGCATGACGCTGCTGCCAAAAAGGGCGGTCGTGTCCAAGGAGGATGGCACGTAGCGCGCCTCGTTCAGTGCGTTCGGCGCGAGAGGGGACAAGAACGCGCGATCCGTTTCCGCTAGGGAAGCGCTAGAGTGGCGCGGCAGGAGAACGAAGACAAGAAGAGAGGAGAGCGGCTAAAGAGAGGTCTAGTTATACTTGGTTCATCTTTGTCAGGTATTATGTATACATATACATATGTATGTAGAAAAGCTACAAATTCTGTATATGTCCGTACCGCCATCTTCTGTAGATAAAAATTACCTCATCATGAGTACTTTTTAGGTTCAGATAATGGCTGTATTCGCACATACTATGTATGTACATATATTCGTATGTACAAAGCTATTGGCATATTCTTGTCACAACGAAGCATTTTGTGCTAACAAAGTGCGCTTGAATGTTGTCCGAGCGAAGCAGCATTCTACGCGGCTCTTCACTGTTCTGGTCGTTCCGGCTGCAGCGCGAGTGAGCTCACAAATGATGAAGCATTCTGCAAAGACACATTTAAAGAAGAGAAGGAGATAAAGCAACATTAGATATTGTAGACGAATTGAAGGAAGAGAGTGAAAGTGAGCTACAAATGAAATGCTGCAGTGAGTCTGTGTTTCGACCAGTAGACTAGCACTCATTTTGCACTCACCAACTTTCCCTCCTAGCCTCCAAACAGCATTTACCGCTCATGGAAAAAGGAGAACGTCGAAGATGAGTCCAGTTTATTGTCTCTTTTTTTAAATTCTGGGAAAATTTCTGGCCATCTCACCGTTTGCATCTCTCTCTCTCTCTCTCTCTCTGACTCCCTTACTCATTCCAACTCAGTCTTTCTCGAGAACTCTTGCCCCAATTGGCCTTTTGTACTCGAGATCCAATAAATCAAAAATGAGGATGAAGTAGTGGCGATCAAGGCAAAAAAAAGCTGATGTGAAAGGAAGGAGAACAAGTTCAGTTGGTGCACAATTATGAACCAAAGCTCAAGTTAAATTGTGAAAGAGAGAGAGAGAGAGAGAGAGAGAGAGAGAGAGAGAGGGAGAGAGAGAGAGGTTAGAATAAGAAGTGGAGAGAGCGAGAAGGTCTGTGAGAGTTTGACAAAGAGGCGGCAGAGATCATTCCACATTTTGAAAAACTAAAAAAAATGTTTACCGTCAAATAATCGAAGGAAGCCTGTATTTTAAAATTATTTTAATATACTTGAAAATATACAAGCAAAGAGGACCGCAAAATGTACTATACAAAATACAGAACTAAACTATTAAAACTAAGCTGGAGGAGAATGAGAAGCATCGACAAAGGTAATCAAACTATTTGAAGAATGAAACTTGTTGCAAGTGTTGCGCTAATCTGGTTATGGAACGAGTAACTGAGAGCTTCGGCCATTCAAGGAGAACAATGTAAATGGCTGCGAGAGACATGTGGAAGAGAGAGAGAGAGAGAGACAGAAACAGAGAAAGAGGGAGGGAGAACGGAAACAGAAATGAGAGGAAGATACCGAGATAGAGAGAGAGAGAGATACAGAGACAGATAGAGAGAGAGAGAGGAGAGAGAGAGAAAGAGAGAGAGAGAGAGAGAGTGAGAGAGAAGAACGGGCGAGAAGTATAGAGCGAGGTAAATGAGATCTGTTTGTTTGGATTCTCTTATTGTCCCATCTAATAATATCTCATAAAAGAGAGCAGAGTGCAAAGCATTCAATCAAGCTTTCAATAAAGAAAGTAGCCCAATAAAGCTTGCATGGAACGGCGAAGAGACCAGCTCATGGAGAATTTTTCGGTTAACCCTTTTTTTATATTCATTACATTTGCATATTGCATGAACCGGTAAAGCTCACACAGCCAGTTGTCATTTTATTAATTAATTTTAAATATAAAAAAATCCATTCATAGAAGCTTGCGAGACAGCCTGGTGGTTTTGAAAACATTATGAACCTATAAATAATCGAGAGCGGCTGGTTTAACCGGTCGGCCGAAATATGAGCAAGAAAAAGAAACGTGGAATTGCATGAAATTTGAGAAGCCAATACATATGAGATCGCATATTATTCTTACAATTAGCAACTCCGCACGTTTATCTTCTCTTTCAGTGCGTATGTATTTACTTAGTAGTCATATCTATTTTAAAAATCTTGTAAAAATGTTTAAAATAATATTCTTTTTCACATCGGCTCGTTAACGATGACCGGTCGTGAGTGGCTTCCAAGATCGGGCGAGGAGAGCGAAAGGCTCCCGCTTCGTCTCTTTGGCGTTGACAACTTTGCTCCTTTTACAACTCTGGCCAATTGCGAGCATCGGGGGCAAAAGAATGAGAGAATAAGAGAAGGAGAAAAAGGGAAAGGAGTGAATGAGCGTATTGTTCGTTGTTTTTACTGCTGTCTGTTAATAATCAAATAATTCTTCTCAAGCACTTCACGGTTGCGCCCGGTCCGGGTATGTCGTCGAATTTCTGATGACGGTCCTTAGAATTGCCAGACTGGACTCGACTCTCGTCCCTGGGACAACTCTCCACAGCGAAGGGCTCTTTGACGCGATTGTAGCAGGTATTTAGATACATATAAAAAATAGTGTATTCTTTATTTGTTCTATCTTTAACTTACTAAAAACATCAATGAAAATTACTTCGGCATTGCCTTCCATTCCATTTTTACCTGACAATGAGCATCATTCAAATTCAATATGTATAATATATGTACATATTGAACTTAAATACGTATTTTCATACATTTAGACGTAGCCGACATTTCATTTCCGTTCGCGATGCTTGGCAATCACAGAGAGCTGGGAAGAGAAGTCAGAAACACAAATTCATAAGCAATTCTAGAATTGAAATAGATAATAACTTGTTAGAAATGGCAAAAACGCTCAGATTGGCTTCACGACTCCTTTTCTGTTCCTCGTTGCCGAGTACTACGCCGGGGAAACTCTTGACAACGACTCTTCAGTCAGTTCAATTCAATAGCAGAATAAGAGTGCCAGCTCACTGTGTGAACTCTTGGATTGATATTTTTCGCTGATCTGCCTCCTTCAACAACAACGCAAAATATTCTTCTTGAAAAAAGAACTTGAAATAAAATTTGAAACCATTCAGAGAATTTTGTTGTTATTCTCGCATACTTCGTGCATCGCTGCGTTCGTCGGCTGTCTTCTCGTGAGCAGCGTGCTCATTCTCATCCGCGAAATCCATAATAGGTAATACGAAATGCTACCGGGTCCGCCCGGGGACTCATCGATCTTATAAGTCCCTTCCCCTCGCCACATCCCGGGCCGACCTTGACATCCCAAGGACGGCACCCGTTTCTGGGCCATATATTGTTGCCGTAAGCACTTATCCGCTCTTAGAGTGCTTCTGAAGGGCAAAGAAGTCGCGATCCATTCCATTGTCACTGGTGGAATTCTGCTGAAACAGAGCTTCGTCTACCATGGAAAGGTCTGCCGCCATTTCTATTCATCATAGTTTATTTACATATATTGAAACTGGACGACGGAAAAACACATCTTTCTCTAAATCTATAATTTGTTCCCACTTATTATAAATTAATTAAATGTAATCTAGATGCCCCTAAGCATGACTCTTCTGCTGACTCCTTGGATGTTGTGCACTGCAATCTTGGCGACTCTCTCCTCCTCTGCCTTCCTCGCCATCCTCACCCTCAAGTCGTCGAGGGGCCATCCGGTCGAGACAGCCAAAGAAGTATCCGTTTCATGGTCTTTACATAATTATCAACCCTCTCTCGCATCAATTAAGAAGACCGTTTTGTTATCCTCTTTTCCACTAGATTACTATAGAGAACATTAATTTTTAAAAAAAAGAGAAAAAAAAGTTCACTAATTTAATCTTTAGGCCATTCGCGCGTTAGCAGAGCTTAATTACAGATCGCCATAATATTTTAGCAAGGTTTCTGCTTGATGCATTTTATTTTTTTACTTTTACAAGATTTTAAAGTAAGTTTAGAAAAATCTTTCTTACGTATGCTTTGCTGGCGAATGCGACGAAGAGATGAAACTGCAAGGTCCTTTATCCTTCAAGTCAACCACTCTCATGTATACATACATAGCTTCATTGGGAATACAAAACCACCAATCTGTCAAGCTATTGGAGAGGTACGAGAGACTCAAGAAGCGAGAAAGTGGATCAGTGTGCGGGAGTACAAAGAGTGAAAAGAAGTTCCCTCATTGGAAAAAATGTTTCGAGTGTAGTGGACTGGGCCATGGATGGAGAATCTGTCTCACCCGGAAGAAGAGAATTGCGAGAGAGAAAAATCAAAAGGGATTCCGAAATGAGAGACCAAGAATGGGTAGGGATGTTGAGTGGAAGAATAGAGTTGTCGAGAAGAGAGAGAAGGACTCTTCTCATTCACTGAATGGTGTCGAACATCGTGCGAAGGAAGGCCCACGAGAGAGGACGCGAGGACGGGTCCGTGGATTCTTCAGAGGCGACATCGACTACGGACGAGGAGCTGGCGTCTACCAAGGATACGGTAGAGGGCGAGATACGGAAGCTACAGCTGAGGCCGAGGAGGATACGACAACTCGTACCGTACCTTCAACAACCACAACTACGCGACGGGACGTCGCTACTGAGGACGGGGGGATGTAGGAGGATCGTGTCCTCCCCCCTGACCCATTTGACTTCTCTTGTTTATAGTGCTTTTACCATATGATAGACTCGTTTTAGATGTCCGGCCACAGACAGACGGAGAGGACAAGGATTATGATGCAGTATGAGAATTTCACGCCGAAGAAGGCCTAAACAACATACAAAGTAGATAGATATATCCAGATTTGGCGTGTGTTATTTATTTATTTATTCTTAATATTCACGCTTTTAATATTCGACAATTGACAATTTGTAATTAATTATTTGAGCTGTAAAACGTTTAATTATTTTAAGTAGTCTATGTGAATACCTGGATAAAGTCCCCGATGTTCTTGGAAGAGAGAAGAATGTACACGACGGCCATCATAAACTGCGTGTAGTCGATGATGATCGAGACGAATTTCCTTAAAGCTTAGGTCTTGTTTATTGGCGTCGGTGTGAGCAACTCTATTTGGGCTTAGGCCGGGGCACTTTGTTCTGACTTTTCTGGTTCTACTTAGAAATCATCCCATAGAGTACTGCAACTTTTAGCTTTATGGTTCCTAAGCTGTGTTCTACAGAACACAGCTTAGGAACCACAAAGCCCCCCTATAGGGCTCTGAGCTCATGGAGCGTCGAGCTGAGTCTACCCTCTGTCTCTCTTCCTGACAAGCCCTCTCTGTCGCTACGTGTCTCTGCTACTCCCTCTCTTTCTGTTCCTGACAATCTCTCTCTACATTCTCTTCCTCTCTCTGCCCCTCCCTTTATAGTACATAGTAGTGATCAATAGAAGCATAAATAACTGATGGTAAGTAAACAAAAATACCTTTGTTAATAGAAAATATATTGCATCTGTCGAGCGAGTAGTAGAATGTGACCGACTCGATCTGCGTTGCGTAGGCGTAGCCTCCACTTTCGACGAGTTTAAATATTTCATCGGCTGTTATCATCTAGAGTAGATTCATATCACTACTTGTGGTTCGAATTCGATGATAGCGGTCATAGGAAGCGAGGAAGCGACATCATGTCCTGACTAGTAGTTCGAGAGCGGGTGAAGCATTTGTATTCACAGCTCAGGTAGAAACTACTGGTGGGCCAGAATCGAAAGTTTCAATCAATAATAAAATGACAGAATTCTAACACTGATGAGTTGTCTTACTGTTCATTTTTTGATTCTTAAAATTTTTTTTTATAAAATCCCTCTGTTTTCAGTCTCCGTATCTATCTCTCTCAATATTCTTTTTTTTTCTCTCTATACATATTTCTAAAAACTCGCTCTCTCTCTGTCTCTCAAACTCTAACGGTTTTTTTTAAAAATGAATATAATAATAATTATAAAAAAATCACTGAGAGTAAGAGAAATGAGACTTGGTAGTGAGAAAATTTATCTGAAAACTTTTATGAGATTTAAAGCAGTGAGAAAGAAGACAAAGAGAGAGTTGGAAAATGAGAGAGAGAGAGAGAGTGAGAGAAAGAGTTGGAAAGAGATAGAAAGGAGAGAGAGTGAGAGAATTTATTAATCCTTGACCTCGAATAATTCAGCTTTTGAATAAATATGGATATGGAAACTCCTCCTGATATCGTCTGTTCGCGTGAGATCACTTTCTATTATAAGCAAGGATGGGCAGCAAACCACCGTGGCAGTGAGACATTCATTGTGAAAGAAGCTAATTGAAAGACAGGCAAAAGTTTTTTTCATTTTTCAATAAAATAAAGGATTTTTATTTTAATTTTATTCAATATTCATTATTAACAGCATTAAAAAAATTTTCCCTAAAAGCGAAACAATAAAATAATTTCAGAATAACTAATAATTACATAAATAAAAATAACAATTTACAAGTTAAGAAAATTAAATGAACTTAAAGCAAAATCTTCCATTGCTTCGTAGACACAGTCCATGAATCGATTGCGTCTTCTGGTTACTGTAGAATCGCCACTTGCCACCGGTTACTGTGGGAGGCGCAGATGTCTTGCGTTTAGCAGCGGAGTCGGCAGTTGTGGTGCCAAATCCCAAATATTAAAAGTTTGAAGCGTGTTGTTCATATCAAAGCAAATGGCAAATGAAATGTTAGTTTAGAGAGCTAAAGAAGACAATCACAACGTGAGATGAAGTTCACTCTTTCTAGCCCGTTTGTGTACCCGTTGTCGTAAATGTCAATTTTCAAAAAGCATGCATCAGCAAGCTTGAAGCAGACGTAGTCGGCGTTTTTATGAAGAGAATAGAAATTCAATTTCTATTCCAAGCTATTTATATTTTCTGGAAGATGCCTTCGTTCAGCTGATTTATTTAAGATGAAAATTTGCTCACATAATTACACCAGCCAGGCTACAGACGTTTCACGGAGGGCAGTGGACAAGTACAATGCTACATATGGGGGAAGCCGATCCGAAGCATATTACGGGCTTCCTTCTAAAAAATTAAACATAATTTGAGCTAATTTTATCTCCAATAGCGCTCACTCATCCTTACTTCCAATTGCTACAGCAGCAGCAATTATGGTGCAAGAAGGAAAGTAAAAATACAACGAATACTGAATGGCATAATATAACCCAGTTCATATGAAGCTCATTATTCGATAAGTTTAAAGTTTCATCGGCATGATATTCGGCAACAACGAACAGAAACGGAGTCGTGAAGCTTCACATTCATGATATTTGCATAAAATCTATCATTAATTTTAGCTTAATAGTGCTCTATATAAAAATGAATGATGCCATTCTTCTTCCACTTGGCTGCGGTTTTGAGAAAAGGCAAACGGAAATGAAATGTCGGCTTCTTCTAAACTATGTATGCAATTCTAATGGTAATTATAAAAATAAAATATAAGACAGTGCCGAAATCTGGCGTGTTTGTCGAGAGCAGTTGTAAAAGCGTTCACAAATAGTTGTCATCCAATTTGCACAGCTCAACTAGTCATTTGAAGTCATGAGACAAAGAAAAAGAGAGAGAGAGAGACAGGCAGAGCCAGAGAGGTATCGCAGAATGATAGAGAATATTTAAAAGAGAAAGTTTTTATCCTCTTTAACCCTTCCTCTCCAGTCCCCATCTCTCTCCCTCTTCCTGTCTTTCTATCTCTCTCCCCCCTTTTCTCTCTATTTCTCTCTCTGCCTCTCTCTCTTTGCCTCTCTCTCTCTGCCTCTCTCTCTCTCTCTGCCTCTTTGCGTCTCTCCATTTCTCTCTCTAGTCCTCGCTCTATTGTACACTCCGATGAGCATGGTCGGCGTGCTGACCTACGGCGGCCATGGGAAGCGACATCATGTCCTGACTAGTAGTTCGAGAGCGGGTGAAGCATTTGTATTCACAGCTCAGGTAGAAACTACTGGTGGGCCAGAATCGAAAGTTTCAATCAATAATAAAATGACAGAATTCTAACACTGATGAACTCATACTGTTCATTTTTTGATTCTTAAAATTTTTTTTTATAAAATCCCTCTGTTTTCAGTCTCCGTATCTATCTCTCTCAATATTCTTTTTTTTCTCTATACATATTTCTAAAAACTCGCTCTCTCTCTGTCTCTCAAACTCTAACGGTTTTTTTTTAAATGAATATAATAATAATTATAAAAAAAATCACTGAGAGTAAGAGAAATGAGACGTGGTAGTGAGAAAATTTATCTGAAAACTTTTATGAGATTTAAAGCAGTGAGAAAGAAGATAAACAGAGAGTTGGAAAATGAGAGAGAGAGAGAGAGAGTTGGAAAGAGATAGAAAGGAGAGGGAGTGAGAGAATTTATTAATCCTTGACCTCGAATAATTCAGCTTTTGAATATCGATTTTCTGACCGAATCGAAATTAAAGCTGAAAAAATATATAAGAAATTTTTAAACGAAGTTGTCCTTAACAGGTGGTTCGTATGCGGAGCGAGGCATTTTATGCACGAGCCTGCTAGACAAAATTGCTTTACAGGACACTCACGTGAATTAACAAATTTATTTATGAAAAAAAATACGCGATTGCCATTTTTGCTTAATTTATTTTATATATTAGAATCTTGATGCGTCCTCCCCTCCCTTTCATTCTCACTCGCTCTCGCTCTCTCTACATTGGTTGCTACCATTTATGAAATTTATTATGGCAAAGCTCAGGAATTTCGCACACCGGTGATTCGCACTTCTTCTTCAGTCATATACCAGTGCTTCAAACTAGATTTTATCGAAGACATATAAAAATACCTATATTTTTTAAGCTATTTATTTTTAAAGTATTCCATTTTATTTAGCAATGCAACCATTTTTGTAATGAAATAGCAAAGAAAGAGATGAAGAGTCAAAGATCGAGAGAGCATGATACCGAGAGAGGAGAAGGAATGAGAGATGAAGAGAACAGGCCATTCTTCTTCCACTTGGCTGCGGTTTTGAGAAAAGGCAAACGGAAATGAAATGTCGGCTTCTTCTAAACTATGTATGCAATTCTAATGGTAATTATAAAAATAAAATATAAGACAGTGCCGAAATCTGGCGTGTTTGTCGAGAGCAGTTGTAAAAGCGTTCACAAATAGTTGTCATGCAATTTGCACAGCTCAACTAGTCATTTGAAGTCATGAGACAAAGAAAAAGAGAGAGAGAGAGAGACAGGCAGAGCCATAGAGGTATCGCAGAATGATAGAGAAAATTGACAAGAGAAAGTTTTTATCCCCTTTCTCCCATCCTCTCCATTCCCCATCTCTCTCTCCCTCCCCCTGTCTTTCTATCTCTCTCCCCCCTTTTCTCTCTATTTCTCTTTGCCTCTCTCTCTTTGCCTCTCTCTCTGCCTCTCTCTCTGCCTCTCTCTCTACCTCTCTGCCTCTCTCCACCTCTCTCTCTAGTCCTCGCTCTATTGTACACTCCGATGAGCATGATCGGCGTGCTGACCTACGGCGGTTCTCTGCGTGAGTCGGCCATCAACTCCATCCAACTCCAAGACATTCAGCAGGTTCATTTCTTTTTATGTGGATTTTTTTTTACATTTAAGGTCTGAAATTTCATAAGCTTGAGCATGGCATCTTCAGCGATAGAGCATTGGCCATCTCGGGTGAAAAGCGAATGGCCAATTCCGTGCGCGGAAATGGTAGAATGGTACAAAACCTGCAGACTGGCGAAATAATGGCGGCCTACTAATCAGTTTATTGCTATTCCTGTACCCCCTTACTGGCCATTAACGTACCATTTATTTGCCATTAAAACATTTGAAAATGGGAAATGGCGGGAAATTTTTTTTAAAGGGTAAACCATTGTTTTGAAAGCCGGCAAGTATAGGGTGTGCGGGCAGCACAAGGGTTGCAGTCTTTTGAGCTTCGTTAATCAGCGATTTTTTTTTCCGCGCCCTGTATGAAGGGGCTTCCTTTCCGCTCCAACTTCAAGGAGCGGATTTTTTTGTTCATTTGGTACCCTGATGGGTGCCGAGCTAATTGTAAAGAGGTAGTTTTCAAAACTAAAATTATAATTTTAGTGCCACAGTACACTGATTTTTAGTGTTACAGTACGCAGTTTAATGGCTAATTATTGTCAGTTATACGGAGGTTATCTGCCTGTTATGGGCAAGTAACTGGTCCAATATGCGCAGGTTATTGCTGAAAAATTTGCTAATGGTTAGATCTGAGTGAAGAATTGTTCGAAAAATGTTTTGTTACCCATCGGTAAACTACTATTATTTGCGGTAGTTATTTGCCATTACTGGACCATTTATTTCCCAATCGCGTTTCACCCGAGCACGTGAATCATGTTCTTGGCGTCGTGGAGGTGAGCGAAGGCCTCGGCCGCAGCGTCAGATGTCAGCAGAGCTCCTTCCTCGAGTACTTCCATTCTCCCGACCCATGAGATTGATCTTTTGTTCGCTTCGATTTCTGTATGTCTTTCCCTCTCATTATTTCTTTCTCTCTTTCTCTCTTTCTCTCTCTCTCTCTCTTTCTCTCTCTCTTACTCTCTCTCTGAATTCTTATCTTTCTTTGTCTCCCTCCCTCCCTCTCTCCAAACCGACCCCCGCGTATTGTCTCTCCTCCTTTCTTACGGCTACCACACAAAGAAGCAGCCTGAGGCAATGGTTTCTTCGCTTTTCTGTCCGCCTCCGAGTTCTCTCGCTTTTCTTTCGCTTTCTTTATCTGAATCATTTACACCATTTCTTTCCCTGTTCTCTTCATCTCTCATTCCTTCTCCTCTCTCGGTATCATGCTCTCTCGATCTTTGACTCTTCATCTCTTTCTTTGCTATTTCATTACAAAAATGGTTGCATTGCTAAATAAAATGGAATACTTTAAAAATAAATAGCTTAAAAAATATAGGTATTTTTATATGTCTTCGATAAAATCTAGTTTGAAGCACTGGTATATGACTGAAGAAGAAGTGCGAATCACCGGTGTGCGAAATTCCTGAGCTTTGCCATAATAAATTTCATAAATGGTAGCAACCAATGTAGAGAGAGCGAGAGCGAGTGAGAATGAAAGGGAGGGGAGGACGCATCAAGATTCTAATATATAAAATAAATTAAGCAAAAATGGCAATCGCGTATTTTTTTTCATAAATAAATTTGTTAATTCACGTGAGTGTCCTGTAAAGCAATTTTGTCTAGCAGGCTCGTGCATAAAATGCCTCGCTCCGCATACGAACCACCTGTTAAGGACAACTTCGTTTAAAAATTTCTTATATATTTTTTCAGCTTTAATTTCGATTCGGTCAGAAAATCGATATTCAAAAGCTGAATTATTCGAGGTCAAGGATTAATAAATTCTCTCACTCCCTCTCCTTTCTATCTCTTTCCAACTCTCTCTCTCTCTCTCTCATTTTCCAACTCTCTGTTTATCTTCTTTCTCACTGCTTTAAATCTCATAAAAGTTTTCAGATAAATTTTCTCACTACCACGTCTCATTTCTCTTACTCTCAGTGATTTTTTTTATAATTATTATTATATTCATTTAAAAAAAAACCGTTAGAGTTTGAGAGACAGAGAGAGAGCGAGTTTTTAGAAATATGTATAGAGAAAAAAAAAGAATATTGAGAGAGATAGATACGGAGACTGAAAACAGAGGGATTTTATAAAAAAAAATTTTAAGAATCAAAAAATGAACAGTATGAGTTCATCAGTGTTAGAATTCTGTCATTTTATTATTGATTGAAACTTTCGATTCTGGCCCACCAGTAGTTTCTACCTGAGCTGTGAATACAAATGCTTCACCCGCTCTCGAACTACTAGTCAGGACATGATGTCGCTTCCCATGGCCGCCGTAGGTCAGCACGCCGACCATGCTCATCGGAGTGTACAATAGAGCGAGGACTAGAGAGAGAAATGGAGAGACGCAAAGAGGCAGAGAGAGAGAGAGAGGCAGAGAGAGAGAGGCAAAGAGAGAGAGGCAGAGAGAGAAATAGAGAGAAAAGGGGGGAGAGAGATAGAAAGACAGGAAGAGGGAGAGAGATGGGGACTGGAGAGGAAGGGTTAAAGAGGATAAAAACTTTCTCTTTTAAATATTCTCTATCATTCTGCGATACCTCTCTGGCTCTGCCTGTCTCTCTCTCTCTCTTTTTCTTTGTCTCATGACTTCAAATGACTAGTTGAGCTGTGCAAATTGGATGACAACTATTTGTGAACGCTTTTACAACTGCTCTCGACAAACACGCCAGATTTCGGCACTGTCTTATATTTTATTTTTATAATTACCATTAGAATTGCATACATAGTTTAGAAGAAGCCGACATTTCATTTCCGTTTGCCTTTTCTCAAAACCGCAGCCAAGTGGAAGAAGAATGGCATCATTCATTTTTATATAGAGCACTATTAAGCTAAAATTAATGATAGATTTTATGCAAATATCATGAATGTGAAGCTTCACGACTCCGTTTCTGTTCGTTGTTGCCGAATATCATGCCGATGAAACTTTAAACTTATCGAATAATGAGCTTCATATGAACTGGGTTATATTATGCCATTCAGTATTCGTTGTATTTTTACTTTCCTTCTTGCACCATAATTGCTGCTGCTGTAGCAATTGGAAGTAAGGATGAGTGAGCGCTATTGGAGATAAAATTAGCTCAAATTATGTTTAATTTTTTAGAAGGAAGCCCGTAATATGCTTCGGATCGGCTTCCCCCATATGTAGCATTGTACTTGTCCACTGCCCTCCGTGAAACGTCTGTAGCCTGGCTGGTGTAATTATGTGAGCAAATTTTCATCTTAAATAAATCAGCTGAACGAAGGCATCTTCCAGAAAATATAAATAGCTTGGAATAGAAATTGAATTTCTATTCTCTTCATAAAAACGCCGACTACGTCTGCTTCAAGCTTGCTGATGCATGCTTTTTGAAAATTGACATTTACGACAACGGGTACACAAACGGGCTAGAAAGAGTGAACTTCATCTCACGTTGTGATTGTCTTCTTTAGCTCTCTAAACTAACATTTCATTTGCCATTTGCTTTGATATGAACAACACGCTTCAAACTTTTAATATTTGGGATTTGGCACCACAACTGCCGACTCCGCTGCTAAACGCAAGACATCTGCGCCTCCCACAGTAACCGGTGGCAAGTGGCGATTCTACAGTAACCAGAAGACGCAATCGATTCATGGACTGTGTCTACGAAGCAATTGTTATTTTTATTTATGTAATTATTAGTTATTCTGAAATTATTTTATTGTTTCGCTTTTAGGGAAAATTTTTTTAATGCTGTTAATAATGAATATTGAATAAAATTAAAATAAAAATCCTTTATTTTATTGAAAAATGAAAAAAACTTTTGCCTGTCTTTCAATTAGCTTCTTTCACAATGAATGTCTCACTGCCACGGTGGTTTGCTGCCCATCCTTGCTTATAATAGAAAGTGATCTCACGCGAACAGACGATATCAGGAGGAGTTTCCATATCCATATTTATTCAAAAGCTGAATTATTCGAGGTCAAGGATTAATAAATTCTCTCACTCTCTCTCCTTTCTATCTCTTTCCAACTCTTTCTCTCACTCTCTCTCTCTCTCTCATTTTCCAACTCTCTCTTTGTCTTCTTTCTCACTGCTTTAAATCTCATAAAAGTTTTCAGATAAATTTTCTCACTACCAAGTCTCATTTCTCTTACTCTCAGTGATTTTTTTATAATTATTATTATATTCATTTTTAAAAAAAACCGTTAGAGTTTGAGAGACAGAGAGAGAGCGAGTTTTTAGAAATATGTATAGAGAGAAAAAAAAAGAATATTGAGAGAGATAGATACGGAGACTGAAAACAGAGGGATTTTATAAAAAAAAATTTTAAGAATCAAAAAATGAACAGTAAGACAACTCATCAGTGTTAGAATTCTGTCATTTTATTATTGATTGAAACTTTCGATTCTGGCCCACCAGTAGTTTCTACCTGAGCTGTGAATACAAATGCTTCACCCGCTCTCGAACTACTAGTCAGGACATGATGTCGCTTCCTCGCTTCCTATGACCGCTATCATCGAATTCGAACCACAAGTAGTGATATGAATCTACTCTAGATGATAACAGCCGATGAAATATTTAAACTCGTCGAAAGTGGAGGCTACGCCTACGCAACGCAGATCGAGTCGGTCACATTCTACTACTCGCTCGACAGATGCAATATGTTTTCTATTAACAAAGGTATTTTTGTTTACTTACCATCAGTTATTTATGCTTCTATTGATCACTACTATGTACTATAAAGGGAGGGGCAGAGAGAGGAAGAGAATGTAGAGAGAGATTGTCAGGAACAGAAAGAGAGGGAGTAGCAGAGACACGTAGCGACAGAGAGGGCTTGTCAGGAAGAGAGACAGAGGGTAGACTCAGCTCGACGCTCCATGAGCTCAGAGCCCTATAGGGGGGCTTTGTGGTTCCTAAGCTGTGTTCTGTAGAACACAGCTTAGGAACCATAAAGCTAAAAGTTGCAGTACTCTATGGGATGATTTCTAAGTAGAACCAGAAAAGTCAGAACAAAGTGCCCCGGCCTAAGCCCAAATAGAGTTGCTCACACCGACGCCAATAAACAAGACCTAAGCTTTAAGGAAATTCGTCTCGATCATCATCGACTACACGCAGTTTATGATGGCCGTCGTGTACATTCTTCTCTCTTCCAAGAACATCGGGGACTTTATCCAGGTATTCACATAGACTACTTAAAATAATTAAACGTTTTACAGCTCAAATAATTAATTACAAATTGTCAATTGTCGAATATTAAAAGCGTGAATATTAAGAATAAATAAATAAATAACACACGCCAAATCTGGATATATCTATCTACTTTGTATGTTGTTTAGGCCTTCTTCGGCGTGAAATTCTCATACTGCATCATAATCCTTGTCCTCTCCGTCTGTCTGTGGCCGGACATCTAAAACGAGTCTATCATATGGTAAAAGCACTATAAACAAGAGAAGTCAAATGGGTCAGGGGGGAGGACACGATCCTCCTACATCCCCCCGTCCTCAGTAGCGACGTCCCGTCGCGTAGTTGTGGTTGTTGAAGGTACGGTACGAGTTGTCGTATCCTCCTCGGCCTCAGCTGTAGCTTCCGTATCTCGCCCTCTACCGTATCCTTGGTAGACGCCAGCTCCTCGTCCGTAGTCGATGTCGCCTCTGAAGAATCCACGGACCCGTCCTCGCGTCCTCTCTCGTGGGCCTTCCTTCGCACGATGTTCGACACCATTCAGTGAATGAGAAGAGTCCTTCTCTCTCTTCTCGACAACTCTATTCTTCCACTCAACATCCCTACCCATTCTTGGTCTCTCATTTCGGAATCCCTTTTGATTTTTCTCTCTCGCAATTCTCTTCTTCCGGGTGAGACAGATTCTCCATCCATGGCCCAGTCCACTACACTCGAAACATTTTTTCCAATGAGGGAACTTCTTTTCACTCTTTGTACTCCCGCACACTGATCCACTTTCTCGCTTCTTGAGTCTCTCGTACCTCTCCAATAGCTTGACAGATTGGTGGTTTTGTATTCCCAATGAAGCTATGTATGTATACATGAGAGTGGTTGACTTGAAGGATAAAGGACCTTGCAGTTTCATCTCTTCGTCGCATTCGCCAGCAAAGCATACGTAAGAAAGATTTTTCTAAACTTACTTTAAAATCTTGTAAAAGTAAAAAAATAAAATGCATCAAGCAGAAACCTTGCTAAAATATTATGGCGATCTGTAATTAAGCTCTGCTAACGCGCGAATGGCCTAAAGATTAAATTAGTGAACTTTTTTTTCTCTTTTTTTTAAAAATTAATGTTCTCTATAGTAATCTAGTGGAAAAGAGGATAACAAAACGGTCTTCTTAATTGATGCGAGAGAGGGTTGATAATTATGTAAAGACCATGAAACGGATACTTCTTTGGCTGTCTCGACCGGATGGCCCCTCGACGACTTGAGGGTGAGGATGGCGAGGAAGGCAGAGGAGGAGAGAGTCGCCAAGATTGCAGTGCACAACATCCAAGGAGTCAGCAGAAGAGTCATGCTTAGGGGCATCTAGATTACATTTAATTAATTTATAATAAGTGGGAACAAATTATAGATTTAGAGAAAGATGTGTTTTTCCGTCGTCCAGTTTCAATATATGTAAATAAACTATGATGAATAGAAATGGCGGCAGACCTTTCCATGGTAGACGAAGCTCTGTTTCAGCAGAATTCCACCAGTGACAATGGAATGGATCGCGACTTCTTTGCCCTTCAGAAGCACTCTAAGAGCGGATAAGTGCTTACGGCAACAATATATGGCCCAGAAACGGGTGCCGTCCTTGGGATGTCAAGGTCGGCCCGGGATGTGGCGAGGGGAAGGGACTTATAAGATCGATGAGTCCCCGGGCGGACCCGGTAGCATTTCGTATTACCTATTATGGATTTCGCGGATGAGAATGAGCACGCTGCTCACGAGAAGACAGCCGACGAACGCAGCGATGCACGAAGTATGCGAGAATAACAACAAAATTCTCTGAATGGTTTCAAATTTTATTTCAAGTTCTTTTTTCAAGAAGAATATTTTGCGTTGTTGTTGAAGGAGGCAGATCAGCGAAAAATATCAATCCAAGAGTTCACACAGTGAGCTGGCACTCTTATTCTGCTATTGAATTGAACTGACTGAAGAGTCGTTGTCAAGAGTTTCCCCGGCGTAGTACTCGGCAACGAGGAACAGAAAAGGAGTCGTGAAGCCAATCTGAGCGTTTTTGCCATTTCTAACAAGTTATTATCTATTTCAATTCTAGAATTGCTTATGAATTTGTGTTTCTGACTTCTCTTCCCAGCTCTCTGTGATTGCCAAGCATCGCGAACGGAAATGAAATGTCGGCTACGTCTAAATGTATGAAAATACGTATTTAAGTTCAATATGTACATATATTATACATATTGAATTTGAATGATGCTCATTGTCAGGTAAAAATGGAATGGAAGGCAATGCCGAAGTAATTTTCATTGATGTTTTTAGTAAGTTAAAGATAAAACAAATAAAGAATACACTATTTTTTATATGTATCTAAATACCTGCTACAATCGCGTCAAAGAGCCCTTCGCTGTGGAGAGTTGTCCCAGGGACGAGAGTCGAGTCCAGTCTGGCAATTCTAAGGACCGTCATCAGAAATTCGACGACATACCCGGACCGGGCGCAACCGTGAAGTGCTTGAGAAGAATTATTTGATTATTAACAGACAGCAGTAAAAACAACGAACAATACGCTCATTCACTCCTTTCCCTTTTTCTCCTTCTCTTATTCTCTCATTCTTTTGCCCCCGATGCTCGCAATTGGCCAGAGTTGTAAAAGGAGCAAAGTTGTCAACGCCAAAGAGACGAAGCGGGAGCCTTTCGCTCTCCTCGCCCGATCTTGGAAGCCACTTACGACCGGTCATCGTTAACGAGCCGATGTGAAAAAGAATATTATTTTAAACATTTTTACAAGATTTTTAAAATAGATATGACTACTAAGTAAATACATACGCACTGAAAGAGAAGATAAACGTGCGGAGTTGCTAATTGTAAGAATAATATGCGATCTCATATGTATTGGCTTCTCAAATTTCATGCAATTCCACGTTTGTTTTTCTTGCTCATATTTCGGCCGACCGGTTAAAACAGCCGCTCTCGATTATTTATAGGTTCATAATGTTTTCAAAACCACCAGGCTGTCTCGCAAGCTTCTATGAATGGATTTTTTTATATTTAAAATTAATTAATAAAATGACAACTGGCTGTGTGAGCTTTACCGGTTCATGCATCATTAAATATATATTATTTATTTATAATTCATTGTTCTTCGCAGGTGCACTGGACGATTCTGGATCACACGAACAACTATGGCTCGCCGGCGTTTTGTCTAGCGGTCATTAAGAAGTGAGGGAGTTTCAAACTATCTGTTTAATAAATTTCTTTTTTTTTCTTTTTCTTTTATATTCTTGGAATGAAATAAATAAATCAATAACTTCTTGCGAGACGAGCCGTGGATCGCGAACAATGAGCACGCCCCAACTGCCGCCGTGCACGTGCTCCATGATCATCTCAAGTAAATAAAACAATATTTTAATTATTCAGTGAACAGCTCCTTTAAGCTAAAAGTCATTGTCTCGAGTCAAAATCATGATAATATAAAATATATAAAAAATGCTTATTGTTAGTGAATTTTTCCAAAAACTTTTAAAAAGCTTTCTTAAACCACTTGTGCCATCAGCGAGATCGAGGGCGTGAGAGGAGAAACGAAGCAGGATTAAAATTGCAGGCTTCATCGTGCGGGCCGGAGTGCCAAAATGGTCATAACCAGTCGAAAAAGCAGAGACTTCTGCATAATACATCCACCGATGAAAGAGGAGGCAATTATTGCGGTGTTATCCGCATAACTGCAAGATTGATGGAGCAGGAAGCGTCGTGTGCAATCTTGAAATGGTATCATCATTGGTGGAGATGAGGGATGGTGCTGAGCAACAATCTACCGACTCTTAACATGAAATTCACAGAAACGACGCCAGGTATGCTGCTTGTAAGAGGAAATAGCAGGACTCTATTAAAGGAGCGTGCCCATCGAATAAAATATTTCAAGTAAGATAAGATTTTATTATGTGAAATTTTAAATTACTGGGGTTTGTTGTGACCTGTGAAATAGCATGTGAGAACGAGCGAGCGGTCATGAGGAGAGGGCGGTGAAAAGAATTAAGAAGGCGAAAGGTGTTGTAATAAAGTAAAGGGGACTTGAGGCTCGAGGAATTTGCGAGAGGTTTCCGTTCCATTTCACTTTATCGACCGAGCACATATGAAAACCACCGAGTTGCTTTTGATAAGTATAGTTGTTTGGAAGTGGAACATGCAGAATGTGTCAGCGAGAACTGCATGGCATTTATTGCATCAATACCTTAAGTTGTATTAGTTTTTCGAACTAAACTCTCTCATTCTCTCTTCTTTTTCTCACATTCCTACTCTCTCTTCCTCTCCGACTCTCTCTTTCTCTGTCTCTCCGTCTCTCCCTAACTCTTTCTCTTAAACTCTCTCCTTTTCTCTCACACACTCTCGCACTTTCGTCTCCCTCATACTTTGGTGTTCGAGGAGTACCTCGCTGGCCGCGGCCCCTTAGATCTCTTCCGTCATGAGAGACGGATTGCTGCGAATATTTCAATTTTTATTTGCAATTTTTTAAAATAAATAAAATATTTTTCTTCATTTTATTCTTAAATTTTTACTATTATTGATTCGCCACCGCAGCGGGCCGAGTCCTCTGCCTTCCGCAAGACTTGCGCGCCTCCCACAGTAACCGGTGGCAAGTGGCGATTCTACAGTAACCAGAAGACGCAATCGTCGAATCGGTGATTCATCGACTGTGTCTACGAAGCAATGATAGATTTTACTTTAATTTCACCTAATTTTTCTAATTAATAGTAAAAATTTATGAAAGCACTGGCACTGAACTAACGAAATGTTTCCGTTCCGCTTCGCTTTACTGACCGAGCAAATATCAAAACCACCGGGTCGTTTTTGATAAGTTTTTGTTTGGAAATGGAAGACGAAGGCGGAGGCAGAATGTGTCAGCGAGAACTGAATGGTATTTATAGCATCAATACCCTCAAGTGGCATCAGTTTTTAGAAGTATTCTGCGAATTACAAATAGTATCTTCTGCATTTCACTAGCTGTCACATTCCTCCCTCTCACTCATTCTCATTCTTCTTTTCTCGCCTTCTCTCTCGCTCTATTTCTATCTATCTCTGTCTTTCCTTCTCTCCCTCACTCTTTCTCTCTCTCCTTGCTATCTATCTCACACTCTCTCATTCACGTTCTTCTCCCTCACACTTTGCTGTTCGAGGAGTACCTCGCTGGCCGCAGCGCCTTCGAACTCTTCCGCCATGAGATTCTCGGATTGGTGCGAATTATTACAATTTTTTCTTGGCAATTTTTAAAATGAATAAAAGAAGAAAATTAATATTTCTTTGTAGAGAGCCATTTTGCTCATAAATTTTTAATATTTGGGATTCGGCACCACAACTGCCGACTCCGCTGCCAAACGCAAGACATGTGCGCCTCCCACAGTAACCCGTGGCAAGTGGCGATTCTACAGTAACCAGAAGGCGCAATCGATTCATGGACTGTGTCTACGAAGCAATGGAAGATTTTGCTTTAAGTTCATTTAATTTTCCTAACTTTGGAACTTGTAATTTTTATTTATATAATCATTAGTTATTCTGAAATTACTTTTTCTTTTCGCTTTTATTGAAAATTTTTTTAATGCTGTAAATAATGAATAGTGAATACATCTTTTATTTTATTGAAAAATGAAAGAAAACTTTTGCGTGTCTTACAATTAATTAGCTTCTTTTACAATGAATGTCTCTCTGCCACGGTGGTTTGCTGCCTATCCTTGCTTATAATAGATCCATTTGCAGAGACTAGGAGATCTGAATAGACCAAGGGTTTATATACTGCGGGGATGCCATTTCAGCTTAAAAAAAACTTATTTCAAGTAGCCTAATAGGAATGCTTACAAAGGAGACAAATTTTTTGTTAACTGAAGACATATTAAATAAGGATCAACTTATTTGCTGGAGACTTTTGGCTACGTCGAGAAAGCAACAAAGTGAAGAGCGAGAGTTGACTCTTCGCAAAGTACACAATCCATTACTAATCCTAGACCTCGTCACCATCCTTGACGTCTTTCTTCCACTGGCGGCCGGCCTTTTCAGTGGAGTGCTCGCTTTGACTTTTGAGTACATTTACGCGAGACATGTTCGTGGTACTCGAAAATTGCCCCTTTTAAATTGCGCACCTTGTGATTTTTTTCACTTTTAAATCGAGTACACCCTCTAAACATGAGTATCATGGTATTATGAACCATTTGTAAATTAAAGGTATGAATGTCGTTGAATTCAGCGACAAGTATAAATTGATTTGAACATCTTGAAGCGTGTTGTTTAAAACAAAGCAAATGGCAATTTCTAGCAAGTAACATGAAAATATTTTGTTAGAAGAAAGTCGTGACTTCAAATGATAGAGACTATGACTGGCTTATGATTAGGTTTGTGAGTGAGTGGGAGATCGAAGATTAGTTAATGTTGTCCTCTGGCTGTTGTGCCATAGACAATCATCAATCTGTGATGTCATCATTTTTCGTTAAGGTTAGGAAAATTAAATGAACTTAAAGCAAAATCTTCCATTGCTTCGTAGACATAGTCCATGAATCGATTGCGTCTTCTGGTTACTGTAGAATCGCCACTTGCCACCTGTTACTGTGGGAGGCGCACATGTCTTGCGTTTGGCAGCGGAGTCGACAGTTGTGGTGCCGAATCCCAAATATTAAAAATTTATGAGCAAAATGGCTCCCTACAAAGAAATATTAATTTTCTCCTTTTATTTATTTTAAAAATTGCCAAGAAAAAATTGTAATAATTCGAACCAATCCGAGAATCTCATGGCGGAAGAGTTCGAAGGCGGCGCGGCCAGCGAGGTACTCCTCGAACAGCAAAGTGTGAGGGAGAAGAAAGTGAATGAGAGAGTGTGAGATAGAGAGCAGGAGAGAGAGAGAGAGAAAGAGTGAGGGAGAGAAGGAAAGACAGAGATAGAGAGAAATAGAGCGACAGAGAAGGCGAGAAAAGAAGAATGAGAATGAGTGAGAGAGAGGAATGTGACAGCTTGTGAAATGCAGAAGATACTATTTGTAATTCGCAGAATACTTCTAAAAACTGATGCCACTTGAGGGTATTGATGCTATAAATACCATTCAGTTCTCGCTGACACATTCTGCCTCCGCCTTCGTCTTCCATTTCCAAACAAAAACTTATCAAAAGCGACCCGGTGGTTTTGATATTTGCTCGGTCAGTAAAGGGAAGCTTAACGGAAACATCTCGTTCACATCAGAGCCAGTAATATACTATTAATTAGAAAAATTAGGTGAAATTAAGGAAAATCTATCATTGCTTCCAAGACATAGTCGATGAATCGCCGATTCGACGATTGCGTCTTCTGGTTACTGTAGAATCGCCACTTGCCACCGGTTACTATGGGAGGCGCGCATGTCTTGCGGTAGGCAGAGGACTCGGCCCGCTGCGGTGGCGAATCCCTAATAGTAAAAATTTAAGAACAAAATGAAGAAAAATATTTTATGTATTTTAAAAAATTGCAAAAAAAAATTGAAATATTCGCAGCAATCCGTACAGAATCTCATGACGGAAGAGATCTAAGGGGCCGCGGCCAGCGAGGTACTCCTCGAACACCAAAGTATGAGGGAGAAGAAAGTGCGAGAGTGTGTGAGAGAGAAGGAGAGAGTTTAAGAGAAAGAGTTAGGAAGAGAAGGAGAGACAGAGAGAGTCAGAGAGAGTGGGAAGGTGAGAAAAAGAAGTGAGAATGAGAGTGAATGATTAGCAGATTACTTCTAGAAACTAACACCACTTGAGGTATTGATGCAATAAATGCCATGCAGTTCTCGCTGACACATTCTGCATGTTCCACTTCCAAACAAATATACTTATCAACAGCAACCCGGTGGTTTTCATATGTGCTCGGTCGATAAAGTAAAATGGAACGGAAACCTCTCGGTAATTCCTCGAGCCTCAAGTCCCCTTTACTTTATTACAACACCATTCGCCTTCTTAATTCTTTTCACCCCCTTCTCCTCATGACCGATCTCTCGTTCTCACATGCTATTTCACAGGTCACAACAAACCGAAGTAATTTAAAATTTTACATAATAAAATCTGATCTTACTTGAAATATTTTATTCGATGGGCACGCTCCTTTAATAGAGTCCTGCTATTTCCTCTTACAAGCAGCATACCTGGCGTCGTTTCTGTGAATTTCATGTTAAGAGTCGGTAGATTGTTGCTCAGCACCATCCCTCATCTCCACCAATGATGATACCATTTCAAGATTGCACACGACGCTTCCTGCTCCATCAATCTTGCAGTTATGCGGATTTTGTTGTTGTTTTCATTGGAGTGGCTCTGATGAAAAACTTCTTTCTACTTTAGATGATGCAAGCGACGCAAGAGAAGAGAATGCACAGTCGAGGGAGAAGGAGCGCGGGCAGCAACGGTGATGCCTGAAGCGGGTACTAAGAGTGCGAGCGAGAAGAAGGAGAGCGAAGAGGAGACGAAGCCAGTCTCCGCCACTGTGCGACCCCTTCTTTGGCGATTCCATAGCCGTGTATGACGACCAATTTCGTCAGGCTCCGGATGTACTCACTGTGTATTTATTGAATTATAACACTCAACGTATTTATTTCATGATAAATATGAGTATACTCATTTTACAAGTCTTCTTTAAAATAGGGCTAAAAAATTTTGGAACATAAATCGAATACGCCGTATTGATCATCCTCATTAAAGGAGTGCAATCACCGAAAAATATTTAATGCAGGTTCGAATTGCCGTGTCTGTCCTGTGATTCCTCACTCTCATTCTCACGTGCTCTTTCGTAGGTCGCACAAACCCGCTGCGTGAAAATAGCACGCGCGAATGAGAGTGCGAAGGCTGCGGCACATTAAAATATTACATAATTTTAAGATGATCGCCCTCCTTTAATAATGGTCTATTTAGCCTGCCTGTAAGGAATAAGGGCATTTTATTGGTGTTATTATTTTATTGCTTTTATTTTTTAACTTGGCAAAATTAGGGCCATAATGGGTATTTCAGAGACCAGCACGCATAAAGATCAAATAGGAAAGAGTAGTTTCCATTTGAAGATTACTTC
Organism: Allodiplogaster sudhausi; assembly: GCA_945643635.1. Classification (NCBI taxonomy): domain Eukaryota; kingdom Metazoa; phylum Nematoda; class Chromadorea; order Rhabditida; family Diplogasteridae; genus Allodiplogaster; species Allodiplogaster sudhausi. The sequence goes on from CALZFC010000243.1 coordinate 1,765,302, forward strand.
TAAAAACTGGTGTCTCATGAGGTATAAATGCCATTCAATTCTCGCTGACACATACTGCATCCGCCTAATCTTCCGTTGCCAAACAACAACTTATCAAATCTGAACCGGTGGTTTTGATATTTCCTCGGTCATTAAAGCGAAACGCAAAGAAAGCCTCTCCTTAACGCGTAGAAAGTTCCTGGCTCCTTCATATTTCCTATAGCTTGATCTAGCATTTCAAAACGAGAATCCTCCTCACGTCCCCTCGATGTTCTAGAAAGGAGATTGCATTCATAAATTTCGTAGGCGCATCGTCGGAATGTGTGTCATTCGTGTGGCCAATGCTCTATCGCTGAAGATGCCATGCTCAAGCTTATGAAACTTCAGACCTTCTGTAAACCACCGGTCAGACTATAATGTTTAATTTTTTTTATTTTTTATTTTTAAATAATGCGGAAACACACTGAAGGGAACATTAAATGTAAAAAAAACCACATAAAAAGAAATGAACTTGCTGAATGCTTTGGAGTTGGATCGAGTTGATGGCCGACTCACACAGAGAACCGCCGTAGGTCAGCACGCCGACCATGCTCATCGGAGTGTACAATAGAGCGAGGACTGCAGTAAACCGAGAGACACGCCGTCTGATTCGCTGCACTTCTTCTATTCTCGGATGTGGCCGCCACCGCATGGTGGGTGTGAGGTTTTTTTGTATATGTCAGAACAGCACAGCTTTGCAGAACGCGCTGGCTCTAAACTGGAAATTGCTCCTCATTCAACCTTGTTGGCGCCAATCCATCCTTCGACGTGATCGTCGTCAATGCTCTGCTGGCCTCTGACGCTGCTGCCGAGGCCTGCGCCCACCTCCACATCGCCAAGAACGCGATTCATGGGGTGGGTCTGCTCTCTCTCTCTCTCCCTCTCTCTCTCTCTATTTCTCTCTCTCTCTCTTTCTCTTTCCCTCTCTTTTCAGAGTGTCCTGCGAGGTTCCGGTCGTACTCCGCCGCACGAATTAAGCGACTTTTACGACAAGCAGGAAGACTTCAATCGGCTGATGATGCCATGCTCAATCTTATGAAACTTCAGACCTTCTGTAAACCACAGGTCAGGTTTAATTTTAATTTTAATTTTTTGAAAACAATGCGGAAACACACTGAAGGGAACATTAAATGTAAAAAAAACCACATAAAAAGAAATGAACTTGCTGAATGCTTTGGAGTTGGATCGAGTTGATGGCCGACTCACACAGAGATCCGCCGTAGGTCAGCACGCCGACCATGCTCATCGGAGTGTACAATAGAGCGAGGACTAGAGAGAGAGGGGGAGAGAGGCAGAGAGGCAGAGAGAGAGGCAGAGAGAGAGAGGCAGAGAGAGAGGCAAAGAGAGAGAGGCAGAGAGAAATAGAGAGAAAAGGGGGGAGAGAGATAGAGAGGATGAGAGGAAGGGGATAAATACTTTCTCTTGTCAATTTTCTCTATCATTCTGCGATAATTCTCTGTCTCTAACTCTCTCTCTCTCTCGCTCTTTCTCTCTCTCTCTCTCTCTCTCTCTCTCTCTCTTTTTCTTTGTCTCGCCCCTCTCATTGACGGTTCAGGGCTCTTGCAAGGTCTCTCGAATGCTGATGGTGAGTGAACTGACTGGAGACGCACACAACAGTGCTCTTGTTCATGTCGGCCGGGCAGCGCATGTTGTGCTGGATGGTGGGGAAGGCGGTGTGGCCGCCGTAGGAGAAGAGGAAGGTGCCGAGGGAAAGGAAGTAGTTCGTGGCAGCTCGGAGAGTGGCTAAGGATAGATTATTAAAAAAAAGAATTGCGCGGGAGATTTAAACTTTAAATATACAAGCTACAGTACTCCTGAGTACACTGTCGATCTTGCTCACTCACTGAATGGCATCCGCCGTAGTCCATTGAAGCACCGATGATGATAAGGAGCACGGCTGCGGTTGTCGTGAACATTGCAATGACGACAGCCCACCTGGGAGGGAGGAAGAAAGAGGGAGAGAGAGAGAAAGAGAGAGAGAGAGAGAGAGAGAGAGAGACAGCGACAGAGAGTGAGACAGAAGAGACAGAGAGAGAGGGAGAGAGAAGAAGAATGAGACTCACCAAAAGTCATTAGGTGACTTGAGTAAAGTAACCGGCCACAGACAGACGGAGAGGACGAGGATTATGATGCAGTACGAGAATTTCACGCCGAAGAAGGCCTAAACAACATACAAAGTAGATAGATATATCCAGATTTATCTCGTTTTATTTATTTATTCCTTCTTTATATTCACGCTTTTCTGGATTGCATTAAATTGTACTAATGCCGTTTCCTTCCTTCGTGATGTCATCTTTATCTTACGGGAGGATTCCGTCGCAGCGAGTCAAGACAATTGACAATTTGTAATTAATAATTTGAGCTGTAAAACGTTTAATTATTTTAAATAACCTGGATAAAGTCCCCGATGTTCTTGGAAGAGAGAAGAATGTACACGACGGTCATCATAAACTGCGTGTAGTCGATGATGATCGAGACGAATTTCCTTAAAGCTTAGGTATTATTTATTGGCGATTTGTCTATAACAATTTGTCATTCCCTCAGACTCCATGAAGAAACTCCAATTGGCTCAGGGTCTAATTTGAAGGAGATGAAACGTCACGAACAGGCAAAGGATGATATAGCGAAGTGCATGAGAACCCATAAAAGAAGGGTCAGTAGCGTTATTTCGTCCAAGAATTCATAGTTTAGTTTATTCGAATTAGAATATTCCAATCCTTTTTTTCTACACTTTTTCCATAAGGCCTTGTTATCCTACTCTTATGGCTTATAACAAAAGCTCTTATGCATGGAATTCCATTGAAAGGGATTCACCTTGTAGCAAATTTCATCCTCTTTCTTATGATGTACGTTGGGGTATGTAGAATTGTTTCTGAAGTAGTTTTTTAAGCGTTCTTATTTTACAAAACGAAATTTCCTATATAAATCCAAACTTTTCAATAAAAGTTTGTATGTAACATTTGAAGATCTCCATGAGAGCTCTTAGATGATACACTTACGATTTTGTAATATTAAGATTGAGCTTAGTTATGGACCAATGAATGCGCTTGCACTGTGCCTCGGCGACCGAAAATGCGCCATTTTGACCGACTTCCGCGCATTTTTCGCGTGATATCGAAGACATCGTACGCTTTAAGCTTTAATGTTTTTTGAAAGATGCTTATTTTGTAGCAAATTTCACGCTCTTTCTCTCTATCTAGGTCCCAGAGTGGAGAAATGGCCATAAAGTGGTGTGATTACCCTTCATATTATTTAAGGCCAATTTTCTTGATCAAAATGAAATCTTAACAAAACATGTTCCTTGATGAAATTTGAAGCGCTTTCGAAATGCTATTGAATGATATGTACATGGTTTCACAAAACAGGTTTTGGATGAAGTTATGGCGCAATGAATTTTCAGGGTTACGGTAGTGTATCTCAAAGGGAAAAAAATCGTATGATGATGAAATTAGGCTCATTAAATAGAGCGTGTCGAGTTGTATAAGAAAAATGTTTTTTGTTAACGAATTCGAAAACAATTTTCCCGGGGCAGGCCGCGCTCGCAGCCTACTGACATGCTCTCTTAAGTGATGCTGTGCTGGAGTCACTGTCTCCTCTGCTAAACTTTTCAGAGCGAAGGGTTGTTTGACGCGATATTAGCAGGTATTTACATGAGAAACAAGTAGTGCACAAGTTTGTCAAGGAGTGAATTATTTATTTGTTTGCCTTACCTTCTCCTTAGTAAAAAAAAATCAGCGTTTATTGAAATTGCTTACACCTGCTATCGACAAACACGCCAGATTTCGGCATTGCCTTATATTTTATTTCTATCATTACCATTAGAATTGCATACATAGTTTAGAAGAAGCAGACATTTCATTTCCGTTTGCCTTTTCTCAAAACCGCAGCCAAGTGGAAGAAGCATGGCATCATTCATTTTTAAATAGAGACTATTATGCTAAATTTTTTGCAAATATCATGAATGCGAAGCTTCACGACTCCGTTTCTGTTCGTTATTGCCTAATATTATGCCGAGGAAACTTCATACTTACAGAATAATGAGCTTCATATGAACTTGGATATACTATGCCATTCATTATTCGTTCTATTTTTCACTATCCTACTTGCACCATAATTGCTGCTGCTTTAGCAATTGGAAGTAAGGACGAGTGAGTTCTAGTGGAGATAAAATTAGCTCAAATTATGTTTAATTTTTTAGAAGGAAGCCCGTAATATGCTTCGGATCGGCTCCCCCCATATGTAGCATTATACTTGTCCACTGCCCTCCGTGAAACGTCTGTAGCCTGGCTGGTGTAATTATGTGAGCAAATTTTCATCTTAAACAAATCAGCTGAACGAAGGCTACACAAACGTGCTAGAAAGAGTGAACTTCATCTCACGTTGTGATTGTCTCCTTTAGCTCTCTAAACTAGCGTTTCATTTGCCATTTGCTTTGATATGAAAAATATGATTCAAGGTATTCAAAATCAATTATATACTTGTTTACTTGCTTCATTCAATCGCTGAATTCAACGACATTCATACCTTAAATTTACAAATGGTTCATAATACCATGATAGGTTACTCATGTTTAGAGAGTGTACTCGATTTAAAAGGGAAACAAATCACAAGAAGCGCAATTTAAAAGGGTAATTTTCGAGTACCACGAACATGTCTCGCGTACATGTACTCAAAAGTCAAAGCGAACAGTCCACTGAACAGGCCGGCCGCCAGTGGAAGAAAGACGTCAAAGATGGTGACGAGGTCTAGGAGGAGTAATGGATTGTTATCGAGATGAGCCATTTTTGGTAATGTATGTTAAGTGAAATTTTGTTTCCCATCTCGAATGCTACCGTAAGAAAAACCCTAGTTTTATCTTGAGGACGTACCGACAGCATGAAGCGCGGACGAGTGAAACTTCTGATCGGTACAATTCTTAAAGAACGCCCGCTCGTACCGCTGTGTGTACTTTGCGAAGAGATGACGGAGGAAGTCGTCGTGACGCTTGAGCGCCGCGTCGAAGCGCTCGAATACCGCTTGAGAGCTCTTCGAGAATAGGATGTGCGCCGACAGTGCCGGCAGGCCTATGCCGACAGTGTCGATAAAAAAATCAATAAAAGGATTTGATAAACAATCAGTCCATAATACAAAACAAATCGTTAGCCAGTCTGAATCGATAGAGTATAATATTAATGATACCTTCGTTAATAGAAAATATATTGCATCTGTCTAGCGAGTAGTAGAACGGGCCCGAATCGATCTGTGTTGCGTAGGCGTAGCCTCCACCCTCGACGAGCTCGAATATTTTATCGGCTGTTTCTTCTTGTCGCTAAATAAAAGAAAGTATTAGCGATACATAATTTAAGGAAGACGTGTATCACTTGTTTTTGCAAAAAAAAATTATAAGCAATTTTTTTCAAACTTGAATTTATGAAAAAATGTGGCATGAATTTTGCTTATTGTTAATACACTTACAAGCGGATATTGTTTGAGCGCTTGCATGATCCGCAGAATTCGTGGATCTTGGGAATTCTTTATATATTGTGCAAACCTATGGAGAAGACGATTAGAACGAGCAGATTTAGTATCACTATTAATCAAGAAAAGAAAAAAATTTGCGCTAATTTTCGCAATGTTTAAAAGCGGGAAGATAACGGTACAAATCAAAGGTCGACGTCAAGAGAGTGACGCGGCCGGTAGCAAAGAGTGAGATTGCCTCGTCAACGGAGCGAAAAGGCTGCAAAGACACCCAAGAGACGAGCGAGGCAACCGTGCGACCGGCAATTAGACTCGCAAGAATGACCGTGAACAGCAGCGAAAACAACAGGTTTAGTAGGCTTCCTGGAAGCCGACCGTTCATAATTACTCGCAGGTTAATTTTCATTATAGACCTTCTGGAGAGAGTTGGCAATCGAGCGAGAATTCTCTCATATGATTTTCTCTCATAAGTTTGCAAATGTTTCGAGATTTCTTTTGTTTCATTATTTTATTATCATTCCTTGCATTCTCTTTCTTTCTCTCACTCTCCGACCTTCAAGACCGAGCTCGACGAATGACTCATAGTAGTCAGCTTTGCCTAATTGCTGTCGCAGCATTGTCCAGACGGCCCGGCCTAGCTGAACGGGAGCCGTCATTTTGAAATGACACTCATTTTTTCAATTTATTGCACCTCATTTACATACCGTTGTGGTGAGTGAATCACCGAATCTCCGTTGGTGGAGGATCGCGAGTGTGAGGGAGTGAACTATCAGAATACCAAGGATGGAGAGCCAGACATCGCGAAAAAACACCTACGTAGTAAGTTTTACTAAAAACGATTTGCGCAATGAACGTAAAGCTGAATACAAGACTTGGCCCAGACGAAGTATGAGTGGCTAGATACTTCTGTCTATACATATCTGCCTCCTAATATATAAATGTATGTACATACATATTTGTCCTCTCTTTCTCTTTTTTATCTTTATTCCTCTTCCTCTCTCTCTCTTCTCTTTTCGTCTTCGTTCAAAAATGTTCTGAATTTAAGACGGTTTTCAAGCCACTTAGATAGTATTCTATACGTAACGTTTGTGTAGTCGATATATAGAAATAAGGAAATTTTGGAGAAATGTACATACATCAGTATGCGCGAACCAAAAGCGCGGCTTAATCAGACCACGACGTGGATAAGATAAATCGGAAATTCACTTTTTAACTGTTTTTTTATGGACCTCGCTGATAGCCTTCTGCTCATTCAAAGTTGGCATCACGAGCCTAACGAGATATTTCATTCTCTCACGTGGAACAATTTTAGGGCCATAGCAAAAACGTAAAAGAAAACGAGGTTAGTGAGATGTGCTATCTCATGTTTTGTATCTTTTTCACCGTTAAATATAAACTGTAAACCCTTCATTTTCCAATCAGTATTTGAGAGTGAGTATTTTTTTAAATACAAGATTAACGGTAAGTAATCGGAAACAATTTTGAATACCAATTGCAAGTTCAAGAAAGTGAGGCCAATCATACATGGGCAGAATTGGAACATTATTATTTTTTCTTTTACACGCAGAAAAAAAACCTTACTGGTAACGGATATAAACTAGGGAATATCCATATATCACTTCTAGGGAAATCTGTACATATAATTTGAGCGCCCTCAATCGTAAACCACCCACACGATAATATAGATTATATTCGTGTCATTTAAAAAGTCAGAAATATAATTCAGAAGCATTGACGGATTTTTATATGGATTAAGAGAGCTTCCTAAAGCTCCGCCTACCAAGTTGACGGATATTTGTTTGTGTGTTTTACTTTCTTTTTTTTCTTCAGATTCCTCAGCAGTTCTTTCTAATGTACGGGCTTTTGCCAAAAGCAGAAGAGCATAAACAAGAGGGCATATAATATGTATGCACTCACACACCTATCATTTTCTTGTACATGGACCCATGGAGGTATCGGTTACCTGTACAGGTGTATCGCATTCCTGTTCTACAGCCACTGAATCATTCAACAAGCGTTCGAGTTCCTTTCTCAACTTTCGCTATGGGTTCATCCCAGCTCAAGTTCATGTGCACATACATACATATGTTCCTTGCGAACTTGGTATGTCTTTTTTTTTACTTTAAAAAGATTTTAAAGTTAATTTAGCAAAATTATTCTTACGATTGGTTTGTTGGCGAATGGGACGAAACGAGGAAAGTGCAAGAAAGGCGAGGAAATTCGGAAATGCTTTTCTTTGTCCACGGTCTCAGAAACACAATCAAATAGTTTATTTTTTAAACAAAAATTAAATAAATACAACGCGAGTATTATGGATATGTCACTTCCTCGCTTTTTCGACTCCTACAATCGCTTCTCTCCTTCCGTCGGCCTCCACAATCTCTGTTTGAACCCAATCCCTCTGAGAGATTCGCCCAACTACAGTGGTGGTTAGTGTCGTCTTTCCAAAACTGCAGTTCAAAGAAAAAAAATTAGGGGTGCCTACAAAAACCCCTCCACCTACGAACACTTTGGCGTAGAATGAAGACCTACCCCAGAACTTTTTCATAACCCATAATTCACATGCCGAACTGCTTCACGACCCAAAGCTCAGAATCAACTTAAAAAAAACCATTTTCACTAATATTTTAACGGCGCCAAATTACCTAGTCGAATTAAAACAAACATCCTGATAATGAGTGCTGAAAAATGAAATTATTTAATTGATCTAAATTTAATACTTAATTGCAGAATAAACTTGTTCTCGAACATCGATTGTCATGTTTTATCACTTCACACTATACAGTATCACAGACTACGGTATCGGTAACTAGCCGAGGAGACCGAGAAATGCGAATGTATGTACAAACACAGCAAAAAGTTGGCTCGGCAAACGATACAAAGATGCTATCTGAGTCTATTTATTATCAAATACTGCCTACTACGATAAGAAAATGATATGTGTATTTAGGATAAGTGTGATTTTTTTAGTACGATTTAAAATCCTGAACATTTCTTTGTGGGGATAAGGTGCGTGAATAATGTAAGCCGTTTGGAATTCTGCACCGGGTGTGGGAAACTAAAACCAGCACTAACCAAATTGACAATCACATTTGTTAATTTTTACATAATTAATAAGTCTACAAGTAGTGCAAATCTGCAATGTAGGGAGTCTGCTCATAGACCTCTAACATAACAAGCGTCTGCTATTCGTTGCCATCAGCCATCATTTTGGCACACACTAGACTGGGCGAGTTTATTATTTAGTGTAAAAGTCCAGATTGGGTGTGGTGCACGTAACGTTTGCTCGTGCAGTGATATTCTGATAGGCACCACAGCAGTTGGTAGCAGAGACAGTTGTGTCGTCCTGCAAGTACAGTAAATATTTTTGCATAAATAATATTTAGACGAATTATTTTTTACCCTTCTATTTTTTATCGGACTATGGGAAGAGAGAAAGAAAGGGAGAGAAAGAAGAGATAGTTTTAAAAAGAAAAGATGTTGAGATGATGAGAGAAAGAGAGAAGCAGACAGCTTACAGTGTTTGCCATGAAAGCAGAGACGTAGCAGGGCAGCTCGAAGCGGGCCGAACTGAGGTCACGAATCGCAGAGAACGTAGCAGCTGCGCCGCCGATGAAGCCGAACACTGAAAAGATTAGAGAGAGAGAAAGATGCGGAGAGACAAAATAAAGAATAAGAGGTGGATAAAGAGAGGAGAAGAAGAAGAGAGAAAAGAGAAACGGTTGAATGAAAGGGGGAGAAGAGCGAGAGAGAGTGAGAGAGAGAGAAAGAGAGCACTGGGGAGAGAAAATAGAGAGAGGTTTTTAGAGAATGATGGATTAATATCAAACGGACTAGAGCCTGTTATCAACATTTTATTTCTTGTGCCCGATGTATTTTTGTTCCGATATTCTTTGATCCTAGATAAGGCACTAGATGCTTAAAAGAAGAATCCCTTCTTTGTGATGTCAAAAGTAAAAATGAAGGGAAGCTTCAAAAGCACAAAAATACAAGCGAAAAAAAATGAGTGAAACGCACCAATAACAAAGACGCACGCGGCAATCATCGGCTTTGAATTGTATGTGATTACGCTGAAAATATTTATTCTTTTAAAAAAATTTCAGTTCAAAATGATTTTTTTTTATATATGTTATTTGGTCTATATTTAATCATTTTTTTTTAAAATTCGCACTCATTGAAGGACGCGGGGCCGACGTCCTTGCCATTCTCGCGCGCCTTTGCGAGGCGAGCCTTGATGAAGAGGAAGAAGAGACACGGGAAGCAGATCGAGGATAAGGTTAACGTCGAGCCTCCCACCTGGAAGAAGAAATAGAGATACAATTGTATGTTACTCAATTTATCTTTATTTATAATTAATAATTCTCACTAAAATGTACATTCTACATATCGTACGCACTTACATATGTACATAATTACGTGAATACATACATATGTACATATGTATGTATTCACGTAATTATGGGCATGTTAAAGATGTAATCGAGACTGTTTACGAATTTGTTTTATGTACATACATCTATCCTCTTGTTGGTTATATGTTCATATAATTTCGTTTGATTCACAAAGCATTATTACACAAATATATTCAACTGGCCTTTCATTCACTAATGAATGATAAGTCAGCTGAAATAAAAGAGTAAAACCTTGTTCTTGAGAGAGAAAAGCAAAAAAATACCAGATTGAGCAGTGGTCCAAAGGAAGGCACACTCTCGGCGACGAAAGCTGCCGCGAAGAGAACGGAAGTGCGCACGCAGACTCGTTGCCAGCTGAACTCTGAAACAACAATCTCTTTCAATTTCGCGCTTCTTTCATTTGAATGCTTTTGCTTCGAATAATTTGAGATCTTTTCGTTAACAAATCAGCTGATTCGAACATGAGGGATTCAAATAGATTGCGGTTGAGTTCTGTGCTCCTTTATCAATTGGTCATGCCCTAAAAGTCCATAAAGACGGAAGGCGGTGAAGCATCATGGAAAGGGAAAGGCTTATTAGGAGATTATAGCGAAGTACATTGCCGCATGAGAATCTAATCTTATCAGAATAATCCGCGCTTTCTTGTGTGATGAGCTAAAATAATAGATGTTCCTATGTAGGAAGGTAATAATTCTTATGACTTTCGACTATTGCTTGCTTATTATATATGTATGTACAAACATAGATAGCGAGAGAGTTTTGCTAAAAAAAAAGAAATTAGCGATCACATTACTTACCACTTACTTTTATATATTTGGTTGATTTTCAAATTTCAAATTCTAATTATTTACGTTGCGGCACATGGAAGAGGTCCTCAATCTCTTGGTTGACCGGATTGAAGACAATCGTGAGAGTCAGAATGAGATGCACAGTGATGAGCACGTTGATTGCCTGCGAGTTGAAAGTCTCATTAAAAGAATTTATATTCATTTGGACTATATCTTTGTAAACAAAATTCCTTCCAATTTTGATCATATCTTCAAAATAACTAAATCAGCATAATAAAAATAACATCAAGAAATTGTTGATACTTTCCATTGTTTCGTAGTATTAAATGCCGATCTTTCCTCACCCTTTTCCACATTTATGTATATTACAGCTTACTGTAGTATCAATCATAACAAGCCACATACCTTCGTGTAAAGATAATCCGACGACATTTTGCCGTGACCAAAGAGCAAGATAACTGTCGCTCTTTTTGTTTTGGTTTTTCATTCAATTAAGCGGGATCAGCTGTGTCATAATTTGCCTTGCAATAGGTGATGCTATAAAAAAGTGCACTAAATTCGAGAAATTAAGCATGGAGAACGAGAGAAGGGAAAGGAGAGAGAGAGAGAGAGAAAAGGAGAGATAGAGATAGTAAACGAAAAGGAGAGGAGCGAGCGACGAGAGATAACGAGAAGGTGTGGGGACCAAGCAATCGACTACGAAGACTGCATAGAAGAGTGAGAGAAATAGAATGATTACAAAGCACGCAGAAACATCAGCGCAACAGTGCTCAAGGTTGTGAGGCCTCAGCGCTTCTGTAAACCGCAGGTCAGACTAATAACATGTTTAATCGTTTTTTAATGATGCGTAACACCCTATAGGGATCATGAAATGTAAAAAAAAATGGATTCCACAAATAAATCTCTGAATGAATGAACCTGCTGAATGCCTTGGACTTGGATCGAGTTGATGACCGAGTCACGCAGAGAATCGCCGTAGGTCAGCACGCCGACGATGCCCGTCGGAGTGTACATCAGAGCGAGGACTAGAGAGAGAGAGAGAAAGAGAGAGGTTAAGAGAGAAAGAGAGAGAATGAGATGGAGAGACAGAGAAGGAGAGAGTCATGGTGATAGTGTGAGTGGGGGAATGAAAAGAAAAAGGTAAAACATTTCTGTTGTTAACTTGCTCTATCATTCTAATTGTAAGATATCTCTCTGTCTCTCTTTCTCTCTCTCCGTATTCCTTGTACTGGTGCTCTGATTGGCGATTTAGGGGTTTCCACTAGTGATGCCTGCGCGAATTGATAAGTGGTTACTGACTGGTGAAGGCGACGAAGGTGCTCTTGTTGAAGTCGGCCGGGCAGCGCATGTCGTGCTGGATGGTGGGGAAGGCGGTGTGGCCGCCGTAGGAGAAGAGGAAGGTGCCGAGGGCAAGGAAGTAGTTCGTGACTCGGAAGGGAGGCAGCTGTGATGATGGCTGAGGAGGCAGAGAGATTAGTGTTCGCTATAGGAGAGAATACATAGATTGCGCAAAGGGTTTGAACATTTAAATTACAAGCTACAGTACTCGTGAGCGAATATGCCGTCACTCCAAATTCCCACTTGCTCTCTCACTTACATGGCAAGCGCCGTAGTCCATTGAGGCACCCACGATGATCAGGATCACGGCTGCGGATGTCGTGAACATTGCAATGACGACAGCCCACCTGAGAATGGAAGAGAGAGAGAGAAGGAGAGAGAAAGTGAGAAGAAAGAAGAGAAGAGCGAAGAGGGGAAAGGGAGAAGTATAGAGCGAGAGAGAGAGAGAGAGAGAGAGAGAGAATCAGACTCACCAAAAGTCATTAGGCGACTTGAGGAACGTTACCGGCAGCAGACAGACGGCTACGGCGAGGATTACGAGGCAGTACGAGATTTTGACGCCGAAGAAGGCCTGGACAGAGCAGATAAAGTATTTTATGTATGTACATTCATACATATGTATATGATTTGTCTTGAATAATTCATTTTTTTTTATTCTTGATATTCATGCTTGTTCTTCGTCCAATTAAATGGAACTAAGGAACACGTAATCATTGCATTCTTTCTTATATTACTAATCATTCTAGGGCATAAGAGAAAGAGAGTGAAAGAGAGAGAGAGAGAGAGAGAGAGAGAGAAAGGTGTATGGAGGAGGGTGATTTGCTGTATTCTTTGGTCGTTTCCCTCCCTCATGAAGTCATCTTTATCATGCGGGAGTATTCCGCTGCAGAGAATCAAGCCAGTCGACAAACTGTCACCACCAATCGAGCTATCCCCATTGTAAACTTGTCATGTTCCTATTACGCTGCATGACATGACAGATGCAAGAGAGAGAGAGAGCAAGAGGGAGGTGAGAGAGATGAAACAGATAGAGAACAGAGAGAGAGAGAGAGAGAGAGAGAGAGAGAGTTGTAAACGGTTCTCCTTATCTAGTAGTAGATCGTGCAAGTTGACAAGTCAGCCAGTGGTTATTTTCTGACAAGCAAACTGCACTTGCAGTGACGAGACGAAAAGAGCGTAACAGCTACTTCCTCGTTAGCAGTTGCTGTTTTACTACACCGGCTCAGCAGAAACACTACATCAAGCAGTTTCGTCAGGGGTATAGTTCAGGGGTAGAGCGCTCGCTTTGCATGCGAGAAGTCTGGGGTTCGAATCCCCATACCTCCAAATGTTTTTTCTTTTTAAAACTAAATTTCCCTTAAAAATGTTTCGTTGTTGAATTAGGTAGAGAGAATACCTCAATAAAGTCCTGGATGTTCTTGGAAGAGAGAAGAGTGTAGACGACGGCAATCATGAACTGCGTGATGTTAATGATGATCGAGACGAAGGTTCTCAAATCCCAGTTATTCTTGTTTATACCAAGAAGTTGTTCAACATGGTGATGACATTATCCATCTTATTTAAAGGAGGCATCCGGGGAATAATTAACCTAATTGTATGTTTTTCTTCAACACTCTTCTCACCTCTCCTTTTATTTCTTTTCGCACTTCTCTCAATCTCTCTCTCTCTCTCTCCCTCTCCCTCCCACCTCATCTCTCAATCTCTCTCTCTCCCTCTCCCTCCCACCTCATCTCTCAATCTCTCTCTCTCCCTCTCCCTCCCACCTCATCTCTCAATCTCTCTCTCTCCCTCTCCCTCCCACCTCATCTCTCAATCTCTCTCTCTCCCTCTCCCTCCCACCTCATCTCTCAATCTCTCTCTCTCCCTCTCCCTCCCACCTCATCTCTCAATCTCTCTCTCTCCCTCTCCCTCCCACCTCATCTCTCAATCTCTCTCTCTCCCTCTCCCTCCCACCTCATCTCTCAATCTCTCTCTCTCCCTCTCCCTCCCACCTCATCTCTCAATCTCTCTCTCTCCCTCTCCCTCCCACCTCATCTCTCAATCTCTCTCTCTCCCTCTCCCTCCCACCTCATCTCTCAATCTCTCTCTCTCCCTCTCCCTCCCACCTCATCTCTCAATCTCTCTCTCTCCCTCTCCCTCCCACCTCATCTCTCAATCTCTCTCTCTCCCTCTCCCTCCCACCTCATCTCTCAATCTCTCTCTCTCCCTCTCCCTCCCACCTCATCTCTCAATCTCTCTCTCTCCCTCTCCCTCCCACCTCATCTCTCAATCTCTCTCTCTCCCTCTCCCTCCCACCTCATCTCTCAATCTCTCTCTCTCCCTCTCCCTCCCACCTCATCTCTCAATCTCTCTCTCTCCCTCTCCCTCCCACCTCATCTCTCAATCTCTCTCTCTCCCTCTCCCTCCCACCTCATCTCTCAATCTCTCTCTCTCCCTCTCCCTCCCACCTCATCTCTCAATCTCTCTCTCTAACTCTCCCTCCCACCTCATCTCTCAATCTCTCTCTCTCCCTCTCCCTCCCACCTCATCTCTCAATCTCTCTCTCTCCCTCTCCCTCCCACCTCATCTCTCAATCTCTCTCTCTCCCTCTCCCTCCCACCTCATCTCTCAATCTCTCTCTCTCCCTCTCCCTCCCACCTCATCTCTCAATCTCTCTCTCTCCCTCTCCCTCCCACCTCATCCATGGTCCATGTGCCCTGAAGCCGATCTCGGCGTATGGTTTCCTCGTGTGATGCCTGTACTCTGGCCACTTCTCGAGTAACATGGCCCATGTCTGGCCGAGTACGTAGGAAGTAAAGGTGGTCACGGCTGTCATGAGAGCCATGATGACAAGGCCAGGGTAGAAACCTGCGAAGATTATTCGTAGCGATCAAACACACATGGATTTAAATTACAGCAGAATTTATAATTCAGTTATATAATAGCGTAAATGCCATTATATCCCAAAGGAAGCTGGGAAAGAGTTCTATAAGAATATATTCACAAGGAAAGAGCAGAGAAAGAAAGCGAGAGAGAGTGCGCAGACCCGTCTGAATAAGCGCTGTGGGCAGAGCGACAATTCCACCGCCGGCGAGATCGCCCACCACGAAGAGACCGGTCACGAACCTGGCAATTTGGTGGATGTAAAAAAGTTATTTGAACAAAAAATAACAATGGTAAAAACAGAGAGATGTGAAAAACAAATTAAAAAAAAAATGATTGCATTATGGATACCGACCATCCGAGCCCCTTTGTGTTGCGGAACTTCTCGCCCGGCTTGAGGCTGCGCTGCGAGAGCGCGAGGGAGGCGGCCGAAGAGGCTGTGCTCGGCGCGCGACTCTTCTCGCAACTTGAAGAGGCAGACATGTCTGTTTTCCTAAAATTCAAATTAATCAACGTTAATCTGGAGCAGACTTTGTATTTATTCAATTCTTGAAATATATGTATGTAAATTTATTTTTATATGTTTTTAAAATAGTGATTCTAATCTCCAAGATACACTGCGCTCATACGTGGGTGGAATTTTTTTTCTATTTTTGCTTCTAAGTAACATGAATGCAATGTAGAGCAAAATATAGTGCAAAAACCGGATGCAGAAAAAAGGAATTAAAAAGTACTGTAAAGAGAAATTTTTTTTTATCTTGTGTTTTCATTCCACTTCTCTTCTGCTTTTCAAGACAGTGATTATGGCTACAAGAGGATTACTATGTTTGATGACTTTATCACTGGCCAACGACCATCCTTCCATTTTTAGTCATTTCACTCGACTACCTTTGCTCCCGTGACGCTACACTTTTCTGCTGACATTGACTTTTCACGCTTTTATAAATTCCTCTTGCTTGCATCTAATGAGCTTCAAACGATAAGCATCTATCAAATATCAGATCCAACGAGAAGAATGATAATGACATGAATTGTCACGCAAATCACGATCTGCTTCAAAAGAGGTGAAGAATAGAACGCCACAATCACTAACGATCCCGTCAATAAAAAGGCACATTTATGAGCTATCAGATCAGAATAAATAATAGTTCCAAGAAGACTCAAACAGATGAGTTCTGCTGATCATTTATTGTTAGTGTAGTGCACAAAGTAAATAATTGCACTTGACTAGTTTAGCTAGTTTAGAGAGTGCTCGCCAGATGATCTCAACAGACAAACTCGTCTTTATCATGCACTCTGACGAAGCGGAAGTTGACTCTTCTATAATCCGTGGAGCATAAGCATGTTGAACAAAACACAAGTTGAACTAGTTGCGAGTATGAAGAGTGCGAGAGAGAATGAGGGAAAAATAGTAGAGAGGGAAGAGAGAGGACAGGATAAATAAGGGACCGAGAGAGAGAAGGAGAGAGCGAGAGAAAGAGAGAGAGAGAGAAGTTAACTGTAGTTGTTCTTTTGTAGCAAGTCGAAATAACCGCTTATGGTTAGCCCACCCACATCATTGAGTAAATCCGCTTCTATTCGCTGATGCGCCCTTTTTAATGTTTGATAAACAAAGAGCAACAAAGTTGCGACGTCACGACCATTGTCAAGGGATCAAAGAGAACTTGGCAAATAATACAATAAAAAATCTCTTCTCTTGGTTATTTATTCCGACGCTTTATGTCAGACTCTCTCTTTCTTTCTCTCTCTCTCTCTCTCTCTGTCTCTCTGTCTCTCTTTTCTCACTATCTCCCACATTCATACGCTCACTTGGTCCTTGAATAACTTTGCCTGCACACACAGTAGATATGAAATCTACTCAACTCTGCTGTGTGCTTTTGATGGTGTGTGAGAAAGCAAAACACAGTAGAAGAGTTGCGCGCTAACATATCTGCGCGAACATTTATTTACATATTTATCCTGAAATCTTTACCTTGGGGAATCTAATGTTGTCCAATTTCCTGTAATATTCCAGATCCTGAGCGAGACTCTAAGTGGAAATAACAATTACTTGTTGTCATTCGTCAAAGAACTCGGCAGGCAATTGAAAGCGTGACCAGAAACTCGAAAAAAGACATTGATCTGATCAGACTCTATAGATTCAGTCAAATTATTTTAAAAGGAAAATAATTTGAATAAAGATATTATTTTTAAATAATTAAACTAAATAAAAACGAAATATGTATAGAATGACCAAGCGTCCATGATGAGCGAGTCGAGTCTCTCCCTGAGGTTTGCTCTGCCTTTGCGATGGCCACGAATGAGAACGGAAGACGCTTCTTTGGAATGCCCAAGTGTCCTTTCAAAGAGAACAGGGATGACAGAGAGATGGAAACAAAGAGAGCGAGAAAGGTAGAGAGTACGAGAGAGAGAGAGAGACATTGGAAAAAGAAAGTGACCACGAGAGGAAACGAGAGAAAAAAGAGCTTACAGTGCAAGAGATAAAAAGGTCGCTTCCGCAATCGCAAGCCAAACTATCTCCGAGGGCAATTCTGTGTGTTTGACCGGCTGCGAGATGATTTTTCGCATACTCTTCCTCTCCCTCTCTCTCGTTCCGCCTCTTCTTTCTCTCTCCTCCTCTTACCCTCTCCCATATCTTCTATCCCTCGCTCTCTCCCTCTCTATCTCATGCAGCACATTCTCTCTGCCCGTGCCTGCTCTCTCTTCATCTTCATTAGTCCACCATTCTGAAAATTGCTCTCCTTCTCTGTGCTCTCTCCACTACCAGAGATTATCTGTTCGGAAGCGGAATCCCGCGATAAGAAGCCGTGCTGAGGAAACTAAAAGAGTCAGTGGCAGGAAGAAAGGGAGGGAGAGAAGAAAGAAGAGGAAAAGATCTAAGAGAAACGGAACGAAAAGAGAAAGAGAGATATAGACAGAGATGCAGAGAACTTGGAATCATGAAAACTAAGGCGATCAGAAGGCATCATGTCAGCTCATCATTTGCCGTGAACAGAAAGACAAAAGGAAGGCAGCTATTCTCAGAGTTGGCACTGATAAGGAGGACAATGGCAGCGTGGCTCGTGTACTTATCACTCTCTTCCTCTTACTCCTTTATCTCTCTATCCCTCTCACGCATATCTCTCTCTCCCTCTCTTCTCTCTCGCTCGCATCTCTCTCTCCTTTCGCTCTCTCTCTTTCTCTCTCTCATTTCTCTCTCTCTCTTCTATCTCTCCACCCTCTCTTTCTCAGTTATCCTCTCAGTGTAACTTTGACTCTCTCCAGTCTTCCCCCCTTTCCCTCGTCCATTCTCTCTGGCTGGTTCTCCCGCTCTCTCTTCCTCGTCCTTATCTGCACGGCTGTGTCGACCGGAGTCTTGGGAGCAGAGAATGGAGCGAAGGAGGAAGATTTACGCCCGCAACGAAACGAGGCCTCGGAATGTGTATCGTGTTAGAGTGAGTGAGTGATTGAAAGCTACTACCAAAAATAGACAAATCTCTTCCTCGCAATCAACACGACGGCCATTGAGAGAATGTGTGGAATTCAGTTTCCTTTCGCAGGCCAACGTGTTCTCTTCTAATGCACGATATCACTCGGGTTTGTTTTAAAATAATACGATAGTATCGAAACAATGGTATAAAAAAAGGTAACAGGATACCAGTGGCAATTAGAGCATTATGAACATTATTTATTCGATGCATCATTATGATGTGACAACATTTTGAAATATTGATCAAGATCAAAACATTGATCGAGATCGAATATTAATCGTGATCAAACCATTTGTCGCCTTAAATGGTTGTTACTGAAATCGCATAGGTTTTTTAACCATAAGTTTATGCTTGAGGATGTTAGCAGGAGAAGAAAATAATAGCATAAGTCTTTTCAATTATGCTTAATGAAGCGAGCGGAAGAAAAAATAGGATTTTTTAAAATGAAAGGCTTCTCAAAAGATATGCATGTACAGTACCGCTCAGCGGCCAGGAGTCTCGGCTATAGCGGCTATAGCGGCCGCGTGCCAAAGAGACCAAGCGAAATTAAGCCTTGTAACATTTTTGTTTTCAGAATTCATTGTTATTTTTGGCTTCAGGATAATGTCATAATGCATATTCACCATAATGGAAAATCTTGTGAATTCCATGGTGCAGGAGCACCACAATTCGTAGTGTGTGAACGTGTCATCGTTTCAGTGAATTCTATGAATGCAGTTGCTCGAAGAATACAGCTTTAAATTACAGTTTCATACTTCATTTAGTATCCTTTTGTCTTATCAAGTGACTTTTAATGTTGCAAGTGAAAAAAAGCATGGCAAAAAAAATCTTGAATAAGAAAGGAAGAAATTGGGTCAAAAGAGAAAAAAAATTTGGATTTCAAAACTGGAAAAGTTGAGAGGAGACAGCCCGGCACTTTGTTTTCGAAATTGAAATCTGGCAATTTACAAAACACAACGGAAGGCATGGAATTTTCGTGGCATTGACTCTTACAGCTCTAAAAAACAACATCAAAATGTTCCCAAAATTGTTTGGAATCGACTTCATGTGTGGCTGGTTAGAGCATTGGTATGCCTAGCATCTGCATGAGCAAAGGGACTTGGTTCGGTTCCTCTTTTGACCCAATTTCTTCCTTTCTTATGCAAGATTTTTTTTGCCATGCTTTTTTTCACTTGCAACATTAAAAGTCACTTGATAAGACAAAAGGATACTAAATGAAGTAAGAAACTGTAATTTAAAGCTGTATTCTTCGAGCAACTGCATTCATAAAATTCACTGAAACGATGACACGTTCACACACTGCGAATTGTGGTGCTCCTGCACCATGGAATTCACAAGATTTTCCATTATGGTGAATATGCATTATTTTGTTAAGTTTTTGAGCTTAATGGATGCAGAACATTACCCTGAAGCCAAAAATAACAATGAATTCTGAAAACAAAAATGTTACAGGACTTAATTTCGCTTGGCCTCTTTGGCACGCGGCCGCTATAGCGGCTATAGCCGAGACCCCTGGCCGCTGAGCGGTACTGTAGCTTTCTCATGGTCAGATTCAAAGTGCAAGGGTACCAAAGTTCTAAAGTGCAAATTTCATGCAATATGCATATTAAAATGTTTGTGACATGGATGAAAGGGCTCCTCAGCCTTCACTCATGCTTGTCACAGTGGCGGCTAGCGGTCGTCTCAGATTCGCTCTTCTGCTCTTCCTCTCTCTTTTTCTTCTCTCCTCGAACTCTCTCGTTATCGGAGGTTTTCTTTTCTTTGTTAGCTTCATGTTTACATATATTCGGGGAAATCACTTATTGTAAGCAAAATTGAAAATAGTTAAAGATGCTTTAAGAAAAGTGTACGCAAACTACAACAACAATCAATGAAGAATCGTTGCAGAATGCGACGGTGCTAATTTGAGGCGCGCTCTTGGCGCGAATCCAACTTTTTTTGTTGTCGACGAAGAGTGTAATGTCATCTTCACGGACAGTGTTGAGGCTGTTAGGCAAGGTGCGGGAATATGTTTTTATTTTTATTTTTCTTTTCTTTATAGTGCTTCATTTATAAATTTAAAAAAAATTGCAGGTACCCTTCTTAATATTGTGCGTTTATGATAGAATAATATAACAGTATTATCCTCCTGCAGCTCTCTCGAGTGAGTTCGATGAAACGGGAAGAAGAAGAAGAATGGAAGGCGGCTGCTTCAACGCCGGCTCAGTTATCTTTGCGACCTCTCGCACGCGCTCTCAGCTTCATCTCTTCATCGCCAAGCGACCGACTCGCAACAACGCGACCTCTTGGCACGCCTTTGAGTACGGTAGTTTTCAGATTACTGTAGCGCTTTTTTTCTGATACAAAAAGCCAAATAATTTTTGACAATAATCACATTACCGACGCCATACTAAAACGTATTCTATATTTCAGCTTCTTCGCAACTACTCGAGAGAAGTTCTTGTCGCAGAGAAAACACTCACTAAATGATACACACGATTACGTTGGAGGAAACGGCGATAACTACAGAAAGATTTATCATTTTGACTCACCATCGCCATCGCTCGATTCGTGCCATTTCGATTTGGATGATAGCGTCAGCAGCTGTTTATAAGTTCAGAGAATGGAATTGGAATTCCCACTGCAATTCAGAAAGCATCACAATAGGAAACCGAATATGAGAAAAGTATCGTTGACAACTGGAGCATCTAAATTTAGGCGAAACCTAATCCGGACGTCCACTGCCATCGCTTCGTATCAAAGGAGATTGTCGAAAAGCGGAAATATCGCTACAAGAACGGAAGTTATAGGCACGTTCATGTACAAAAATGATATTTAATCGATTCGATAACAAGAAAACTGCCATCATGCTGTATGAACAAAAAATATGACCAATTATGATACTAAAACATTAAACTGTAGTTCTTTTGGCAGATTTTTTTCATAATGTTTTTCTTTTGTAAATGGGATAAAAAATAGGGACCACAATAAAATGTTGGGAATATTGACCCAAATTAATTTGAGAAAAAAATTCATGTGTAACATCGGGATATGCTTGAAGGTTAACGAAGACCGTTGCCCTTCAGTCGCCGTCGCCGATTCGAGTGTTTCCGCACGTGGTCGCGTCATATTCTGATGACGAAGCCTCTGGAGGCTCCTCTCACTTCATCTTGCGCACTCTTCTACTGCCGACTCTGCAAGGTTCAGAAGAGTGTATTAAAATAGAGTTCCTTAAAGCATTCTTCCAATATGCTCAATTCTTAATACATAAATTATTGCATCTATGAAAATCTCAATAATTGTAAACCAGACATAATTTATGATTCGTAAGCAATATGCCACTTTATTGCATTACGAAAAATTATTTAAACGTGACATTTGCATGTACATACATATTGCTAGACAAATATTTTGCAAAGATTTTTAAATTTTATATATCATGTATAGAAAATTTAATTTAAATAATATTCAAGAAATATTAAACGATTTTAAAGATGCCTTTAAATTTACCTCTCGCTTCAGACGTCAGCGACGCCGCTCTCTTTGGCCGCTCTACCGACTACATCTTTCGTGTTCAGCGTCTACGTTTTGAGGTTAGAAGAGCTCTTTTCGCAACGAAGCAACGAAAAAAATTCATATGAAGTTACGCACCAAAAATAACGTCAACTTTAACTTCAGCAATTCAATTTTAATATCTATTAAAAATGACAGGATGCTAGCCGCTTCGACGCCGCAGCCCACGTTGTTTTCCACGACTCGCGTGCCATCGTCATCGCATTCTGCACGCAAAAGAATTTCTCACGAACAAGTCGCGCACAAAACGGCAGCGAAAAACGCATTTGTCGCTATTACGTCGCAAGGAATGATGTAATTCTTTAATGAAGCATTTACATTAGTGCTTGCAGTCTTTGCCGCGTAGCAAAGGTGATTCAAGAACAAATGAAGACAATTAATTGATTTTTGACACTTGGTCTTTTCCTTAAGGGTTCCGTTCAGCCGAATTTCTTGTGCTTCCTGGAAAGCCACGACGGCCTTCGTCCTATGGGCCTTCTGGTCTACGAAGAGCTAGAAAGAGGTCTCGAGCTTTTCTTTTGTATCTCGAAGATGTAAAAAAATAAACATTATGCAAAAGAAGCAAGTTGCAGAGTCCCGACATCGCCGTCAGGCTGATTCATCTTCTAATGCGGCAGGTTCAAGGATATTATTACAAAGTGTACTAGGGCTTATTATAGATATAATAATATCAATCTATATTTGTATGATTTTTGATCTGCCCTTTGTTGAAGGCGTGAGAAAAGCTCGTGAGAGCCGCCATGATGCCATCGCGTTCTTTGACCTCTCCAACATGCCGGTGGTTGCTGATTCTCATCCGGCCGGTTCCTGGAGCGACTTCCCGCCCACCTCAGTCATGGTCTTCGCCGTCGTTGTCGGCGTCTATCTTGCACTGTGCGAACTGTCATCTACCTTCAAGGAGCCAAAACTCCATCGTGAATCCTTTTTGCTTGACACAAATCGAAAAGGCGCCAATTAATTTTCTGCTCCTTCTGTAAAAGCTCAATTTTAATTAGGTACATTTTCTGCCTCTTCTCGATCACGGATGATTTCGGCATTGCTGAAGTGAGGAATCACTTTTTCCCGCAATATACCTATGCATTTCTGGTTAAATCTGATTAGGCGTATTTGTTTCTGTAAAATCGTTAAAATTGTTTTTTTAAAGCCATTCGATGCCGACGACGACGATGTTGTGGTGCCAGCAAAAGTGAAGCCTACGGGTCCCGCGCCGCTTGTCAAGATTGTCGAGTACGGTTCTTCTTTCATTCATTGAAGTCTTAAATATGACGAAATAAAACGAGTGATATCTTAAATAAAAAAACCAGTTTAAATACATACAGAAATAATTTTTAAATTAAAATTTAAATATTTGGTCTCAAATTTTTGAATGTTTTTCCTTTCAGGAAGCCTGTTTATGTCACAAAAGTAGTTCGAGAACAGCCGGCCATTTCGGTATGCCAATTACACTATCTTTTCAATGACGTAGTACAGTTTTTAAAGCAAAATTTAGAAGAGTCATTGCCGATTTAAAATGTATGTATGTTTTCTAATAGGCAAAGCCAATGATAAGGGAAGAAGGGACGCAAACGACGCCGTTGGCAAGGTCCTTTCAAATTTAACATTTTTTTAAAATATATAATTATCAGGATAAATCGAATACTCTTTTAGTGAGCCAGCAAAGCGTGCCGAAATGCTGCCACGGAAGACAAAAAGCTCGTCTTCTCGGACTGTTAGAATGCCAAAATTTTGTAACATCGCATTTTTCCGATATCTAATTTGTACATTCATCATTTTTTAACATTCCTTAAAGTAGGCCATAGGGGAAAAACTCCTACCACGAAGTCCCTGACAGATTGGTAAAAAGTACGGTGTGAAGAAATAGTGCTATTGCCCCTTGCCTCTCTCCACAGAAACTAGTGGCTAGAACAACTGGCAGGTGTGCGCACGTGTTAAGCAAATGCCAGCCAATATAGGTTGCGCGGCCCTATATATATAAATTTTAAGTGCAGGATTCGACTGGCCCCATCGGCCGCAGTATTGCTTTGCCAAAGGTTTTTGAAATTGGCGGGAAAATATAATATACCCGAATTCAAAGTTGAGAATCCTGTTAATTTCCACAGGGCATAGAGGTTTTTGTGAATTCGGGACTCTTGCAATCGAATTTTCTAGCTCAACCTGATAAAATAATGCGAAAAAACAATACACTATTTATTCGCCTCGGACCTCCTTTAAACTAACTACTTTTTAAGGTTTAAATAAATATTTATTTTCTCCTGACATATTGACAGACTATCATTCGACATCGTCGAATCAGGCGAACGACCACGAATAGAAGACGTAATGAAGCAGACGAGGTTGCATGCCATAAAAAGATAGCTTAAAAATGCAATCGAAAGAAAATTTTGCTGTATTCAAAAGTATAATATGGTTGAAATTAATAAAAATTAGGTTGCGTACACTCAAAAGCAGGGGCCGCTTGAGCAGCGTGGAGAACTCGAGCTAAGAGGCCGCGACGCGACCGCAGCGCTTCGTCGCATGAACGTGTGTGGACTCTGCAAATTGCTATGTTCCACATAAAATAAATGGTTTTGAGCAACATTATATTTTTTTTTAGCAAATTCTGCCCGAAACCGTCCGTTTGCCAGAGCCGAGTGACCAGTCGATCACGACAACCGTGAGAATCAAGGCCGTCAGTGCTATTTATAAAATATAAAACTGAGCAGTGAGGAAGACAGCTCTAATTTATTTTTGGCAATTAATAATACGATTTCCCATCATTTTATCGAACATTTCTGACTACCGGGAACAAACGGGCCGGCCCAACTTTTCTTGGGCCCGGCCCAAGGCCCTGGAAATTTAGGCTAGCCGGCCCTGCTGGCCGAGGCCACTTTGCACCTCTTACAGTGTCTGATATAGAGAAAATATTTTCAATGTAAGTATTTTTAGAAGAGAATTCGGAAGCCGACTGTCGTAGTCTCAGAAGGCCATGCAGTCCAAGGCTACGAGCAGGCAAATGCCGTCTCTTCGGTGTTACCAGTACCTTGCAACTTCATTTATTTGTTATGAGTACATGCAATATATGTAATACGAAAAGACGCTTTGTGAGATTGCATTAAATATTGATAAACATTTAAATAATAAAGCGGTAATTTTTCGTGAATATTATCTTGCAGGAATCGCCCGACTCAAAGGGAATTATCGTACCACGAGGTTTTCCGCACTCGAACCTCGTCTATTTCTCATCTTTCCCCGACGATGAGGCCATATCTGTGAGCTACTCTTAAACACATATCTATTCAATTAATCAATTCAACATTTCGAGTTTCCTGAATCACCATTATTTCGTTTATTTTTGTAGTCTAGAATGATAAACAAAGGCGGTCGAAAACTTATTCAAAATAAAAAATCTCTATTAATTGTCTTCTAATTGTAAGAATGAAGTCGAATCTATGAAGGATCCAAACGAGATGACGAAGCGTAGGTTGTTTCATTTTTTTAATTAAAGTTTTTTTCGTTTAATGAATTAGAGTATTTTAACCAAATTCTTGTAATATTTTACAGCACTGATTGAGATGCACGTGAAGAAAAGAAAATAAAGAAAACAAAAATGTGTCAAGATAAATGGACTCCGAAAAGCTTGAAGTCGAAAGCTGTTTCCGTTTTACATACGCTTCCTTTCCCATTTATATGTATTATATGATAAACAATGATTCGAATACATCTTAATTATGCATAATACATATCAACATGAACACAAAATACTTAGATTTTCGTTCAGAACTATTTTAAAACAGTTTATTTTTATATTATTAAAAACAATTACTTCACCCCTGAGCTATTCCCCCACACGAGCACTTACTTGAAAATATAATTTCAGTACAAATCTAGATAATTGAAAGTAATAAGCTACGACCTCAAAATGTTGATATGATAAAAATTTTCGAATCCCCATACCTCCAAATATTTTGTTCAGATGTAGCATTTTGCATGTGCAGCTATAACAAATTTGAGCTGCCTTCGTCACTGATCAGCTTTTTATCATATCAACATTTTGAGGTCGTATCTTATTACTTTCACTTATCTAGATTTGTACTGAAATTATACTTTCAAGTAAGTGCTCGTGTGGGGGTATAGCTCAGGGGTAGAGCGCTCGCTTTGCATGCGAGAAGTCTGGGGTTCGAATCCCCATACCTATAAGTATTTTGTTCAGATGTAGCATTTTGCATGTGCAGCTATAACAAATTTGAGCTGCCTTCGTCACTGATCTGCTTTTTATCATATCAACATTTTGAGGTCGTATCTTATTACTTTCACTTATCTAGATTTGTACTGAAATTATACTTTCAAGCGAGAAGTCTGGGGTTCGAATCCCCATACCTCCAAACATTTTGTTCAGTAGCATTTTGCATGTGCAGCTATAACAAATTTGAGCTGCCTTCGTCACTGATCAGCTTTTTATCATATCAACATTTTGAGGTCGTATCTTATTACTTTCACTTATCTAGATTTGTACTGAAATTATACTTTCAAGTAAGTGCTCGTGTGGGGGTATAGCTCAGGGGTAGAGCGCTCGCTTTGCATGCGAGAAGTCTGGGGTTCGAATCCCCATACCTCCAAATATTTTGTTCAGATGTAGCATTTTGCATGTGCAGCTATAACAAATTTGAGCTGCCTTCGTCACTGATCAGCTTTTTATCATATCAACATTTTGAGGTCGTATCTTATTACTTTCACTTATCTAGATTTGTACTGAAATTATACTTTCAAGTAAGTGCTCGTGTGGGGGTATAGCACAGGGGTAGAGCGCTCGCTTTGCATGCGAGAAGTCTGGGGTTCGAATCCCCATACCTCCAAATATTTTGTTCAGATGTAGCATTTTGCATGTGCAGCTATAACAAATTTGAGCTGCCTTCGTCACTGATCAGCTTTTTATCATATCAACATTTTGAGGTCGTATCTTATTACTTTCACTTATCTAGATTTGTACTGAAATTATACTTTCAAGTAAGTGCTCGTGTGGGGGTATAGCTCAGGGGTAGAGCGCTCGCTTTGCATGCGAGAAGTCTGGGGTTCGAATCCCCATACCTCCAAGTATTTTGTTCAGATGTAGCATTTTGCATGTGCAGCTATAACAAATTTGAGCTGCCTTCGTCACTGATCTGCTTTTTATCATATCAACATTTTGAGGTCGTATCTTATTACTTTCACTTATCTAGATTTGTACTGAAATTATACTTTCAAGTAAGTGCTCGTGTGGGGGTATAGCTCAGGGGTAGAGCGCTCGCTTTGCATGCGAGAAGTCTGGGGTTCGAATCCCCATACCTCCAAATATTTTGTTCAGATGTAGCATTTTGCATGTGCAGCTATAACAAATTTGAGCTGCCTTCGTCACTGATCAGCTTTTTATCATATCAACATTTTGAGGTCGTATCTTATTACTTTCACTTATCTAGATTTGTACTGAAATTATACTTTCAAGTAAGTGCTCGTGTGGGGGTATAGCTCAGGGGTAGAGCGCTCGCTTTGCATGCGAGAAGTCTGGGGTTCGAATCCCCATACCTCCAAATATTTTGTTCAGATGTAGCATTTTGCATGTGCAGCTATAACAAATTTGAGCTGCCTTCGTCACTGATCAGCTTTTTATCATATCAACATTTTGAGGTCGTATCTTATTACTTTCACTTATCTAGATTTGTACTGAAATTATACTTTCAAGTAAGTGCTCGTGTGGGGGTATAGCTCAGGGGTAGAGCGCTCGCTTTGCATGCGAGAAGTCTGGGGTTCGAATCCCCATACCTCCAAATATTTTGTTCAAATGTAGCATTTTGCATGTGCAGCTATAACAAATTTGAGCTGCCTTCGTCACTGATCAGCTTTTTATCATATCAACATTTTGAGGTCGTATCTTATTACTTTCACTTATCTAGATTTGTACTGAAATTATACTTTCAAGTAAGTGCTCGTGTGGGGGTATAGCTCAGGGGTAGAGCGCTCGCTTTGCATGCGAGAAGTCTGGGGTTCGAATCCCCATACCTCCAAATATTTTGTTCAGATGTAGCATTTTGCATGTGCAGCTATAACAAATTTGAGCTGCCTTCGTCACTGATCAGCTTTTTATCATATCAACATTTTGAGGTCGTATCTTATTACTTTCACTTATCTAGATTTCTACTGAAATTATACTTTCAAGTAAGTGCTCGTGTGGGGGTATAGCTCAGGGGTAGAGCGCTCGCTTTGCATGCGAGAAGTCTGGGGTTCGAATCCCCATACCTCCAAACATTTTGTTCAGTAGCATTTTGCATGTGCAGCTATAACAAATTTGAGCTGCCTTCGTCACTGATCAGCTTTTTATCATATCAACATTTTGAGGTCGTATCTTATTACTTTCACTTATCTAGATTTGTACTGAAATTATACTTTCAAGTAAGTGCTCGTGTGGGGGTATAGCTCAGGGGTAGAGCGCTCGCTTTGCATGCGAGAAGTCTGGGGTTCGAATCCCCATACCTCCAAATATTTTGTTCAGATGTAGCATTTTGCATGTGCAGCTATAACAAATTTGAGCTGCCTTCGTCACTGATCTGCTTTTTATCATATCAACATTTTGAGGTCGTATCTTATTACTTTCACTTATCTAGATTTGTACTGAAATTATACTTTCAAGCGAGAAGTCTGGGGTTCGAATCCCCATACCTCCAAACATTTTGTTCAGTAGCATTTTGCATGTGCAGCTATAACAAATTTGAGCTGCCTTCGTCACTGATCAGCTTTTTATCATATCAACATTTTGAGGTCGTATCTTATTACTTTCACTTATCTAGATTTGTACTGAAATTATACTTTCAAGTAAGTGCTCGTGTGGGGGTATAGCTCAGGGGTAGAGCGCTCGCTTTGCATGCGAGAAGTCTGGGGTTCGAATCCCCATACCTCCAAATATTTTGTTCAGATGTAGCATTTTGCATGTGCAGCTATAACAAATTTGAGCTGCCTTCGTCACTGATCAGCTTTTTATCATATCAACATTTTGAGGTCGTATCTTATTACTTTCACTTATCTAGATTTGTACTGAAATTATACTTTCAAGTAAGTGCTCGTGTGGGGGTATAGCTCAGGGGTAGAGCGCTCGCTTTGCATGCGAGAAGTCTGGGGTTCGAATCCCCATACCTCCAAATATTTTGTTCAAATGTAGCATTTTGCATGTGCAGCTATAACAAATTTGAGCTGCCTTCGTCACTGATCAGCTTTTTATCATATCAACATTTTGAGGTCGTATCTTATTACTTTCACTTATCTAGATTTGTACTGAAATTATACTTTCAAGTAAGTGCTCGTGTGGGGGTATAGCTCAGGGGTAGAGCGCTCGCTTTGCATGCGAGAAGTCTGGGGTTCGAATCCCCATACCTCCAAATATTTTGTTCAGATGTAGCATTTTGCATGTGCAGCTATAACAAATTTGAGCTGCCTTCGTCACTGATCAGCTTTTTATCATATCAACATTTTGAGGTCGTATCTTATTACTTTCACTTATCTAGATTTCTACTGAAATTATACTTTCAAGTAAGTGCTCGTGTGGGGGTATAGCTCAGGGGTAGAGCGCTCGCTTTGCATGCGAGAAGTCTGGGGTTCGAATCCCCATACCTCCAAACATTTTGTTCAGTAGCATTTTGCATGTGCAGCTATAACAAATTTGAGCTGCCTTCGTCACTGATCAGCTTTTTATCATATCAACATTTTGAGGTCGTATCTTATTACTTTCACTTATCTAGATTTGTACTGAAATTATACTTTCAAGTAAGTGCTCGTGTGGGGGTATAGCTCAGGGGTAGAGCGCTCGCTTTGCATGCGAGAAGTCTGGGGTTCGAATCCCCATACCTCCAAATATTTTGTTCAGATGTAGCATTTTGCATGTGCAGCTATAACAAATTTGAGCTGCCTTCGTCACTGATCTGCTTTTTATCATATCAACATTTTGAGGTCGTATCTTATTACTTTCACTTATCTAGATTTGTACTGAAATTATACTTTCAAGCGAGAAGTCTGGGGTTCGAATCCCCATACCTCCAAACATTTTGTTCAGTAGCATTTTGCATGTGCAGCTATAACAAATTTGAGCTGCCTTCGTCACTGATCAGCTTTTTATCATATCAACATTTTGAGGTCGTATCTTATTACTTTCACTTATCTAGATTTGTACTGAAATTATACTTTCAAGTAAGTGCTCGTGTGGGGGTATAGCTCAGGGGTAGAGCGCTCGCTTTGCATGCGAGAAGTCTGGGGTTCGAATCCCCATACCTCCAAATATTTTGTTCAGATGTAGCATTTTGCATGTGCAGCTATAACAAATTTGAGCTGCCTTCGTCACTGATCAGCTTTTTATCATATCAACATTTTGAGGTCGTATCTTATTACTTTCACTTATCTAGATTTGTACTGAAATTATACTTTCAAGTAAGTGCTCGTGTGGGGGTATAGCTCAGGGGTAGAGCGCTCGCTTTGCATGCGAGAAGTCTGGGGTTCGAATCCCCATACCTCCAAATATTTTGTTCAGATGTAGCATTTTGCATGTGCAGCTATAACAAATTTGAGCTGCCTTCGTCACTGATCAGCTTTTTATCATATCAACATTTTGAGGTCGTATCTTATTACTTTCACTTATCTAGATTTGTACTGAAATTATACTTTCAAGTAAGTGCTCGTGTGGGGGTATAGCTCAGGGGTAGAGCGCTCGCTTTGCATGCGAGAAGTCTGGGGTTCGAATCCCCATACCTCCAAACATTTTGTTCAGATGTAGCATTTTGCATGTGCAGCTATAACAAATTTGAGCTGCCTTCGTCACTGATCAGCTTTTTATCATATCAACATTTTGAGGTCGTATCTTATAACTTTCACTTATCTAGATTTGTACTGAAATTATACTTTCAAGTAAGTGCTCGTGTGGGGGTATAGCTCAGGGGTAGAGCGCTCGCTTTGCATGCGAGAAGTCTGGGGTTCGAATCCCCATACCTCCAAATATTTTGTTCAGATGTAGCATT
Organism: Allodiplogaster sudhausi; assembly: GCA_945643635.1. Classification (NCBI taxonomy): domain Eukaryota; kingdom Metazoa; phylum Nematoda; class Chromadorea; order Rhabditida; family Diplogasteridae; genus Allodiplogaster; species Allodiplogaster sudhausi. The sequence continues at coordinate 1,796,207 of CALZFC010000243.1, forward strand.
TTGCATGTGCAGCTATAACAAATTTGAGCTGCCTTCGTCACTGATCAGCTTTTTATCATATCAACAGTTTGAGGTCGTATCTTATTAGTTTCAATTATCTAGATTTGTACTGAAATTATACTTTCAAGCGAGAAGTCTGGGGTTCGAATCCCCATACCTCCAAACATTTTGTTCAGTAGCATTTTGCATGTGCAGCTATAACAAATTTGAGCTGCCTTCGTCACTGATCAGCTTTTTATCATATCAACATTTTGAGGTCGTATCTTATTACTTTCACTTATCTAGATTTGTACTGAAATTATACTTTCAAGTAAGTGCTCGTGTGGGGGTATAGCTCAGGGGTAGAGCGCTCGCTTTGCATGCGAGAAGTCTGGGGTTCGAATCCCCATACCTCCAAATATTTTGTTCAGATGTAGCATTTTGCATGTGCAGCTATAACAAATTTGAGCTGCCTTCGTCACTGATCAGCTTTTTATCATATCAACATTTTGAGGTCGTATCTTATTACTTTCACTTATCTAGATTTGTACTGAAATTATACTTTCAAGTAAGTGCTCGTGTGGGGGTATAGCTCAGGGGTAGAGCGCTCGCTTTGCATGCGAGAAGTCTGGGGTTCGAATCCCCATACCTCCAAATATTTTGTTCAGATGTAGCATTTTGCATGTGCAGCTATAACAAATTTGAGCTGCCTTCGTCACTGATCAGCTTTTTATCATATCAACATTTTGAGGTCGTATCTTATTACTTTCACTTATCTAGATTTGTACTGAAATTATACTTTCAAGCGAGAAGTCTGGGGTTCGAATCCCCATACCTCCAAACATTTTGTTCAGATGTAGCATTTTGCATGTGCAGCTATAACAAATTTGAGCTGCCTTCGTCACTGATCAGCTTTTTATCATATCAACATTTTGAGGTCGTATCTTATTACTTTCACTTATCTAGATTTGTACTGAAATTATACTTTCAAGTAAGTGCTCGTGTGGGGGTATAGCTCAGGGGTAGAGCGCTCGCTTTGCATGCGAGAAGTCTGGGGTTCGAATCCCCATACCTCCAAATATTTTGTTCAGATGTAGCATTTTGCATGTGCAGCTATAACAAATTTGAGCTGCCTTCGTCACTGATCAGCTTTTTATCATATCAACAGTTTGAGGTCGTATCTTATTAGTTTCAATTATCTAGATTTGTACTGAAATTATACTTTCAAGCGAGAAGTCTGGGGTTCGAATCCCCATACCTCCAAACATTTTGTTCAGTAGCATTTTGCATGTGCAGCTATAACAAATTTGAGCTGCCTTCGTCACTGATCAGCTTTTTATCATATCAACATTTTGAGGTCGTATCTTATTACTTTCACTTATCTAGATTTGTACTGAAATTATACTTTCAAGTAAGTGCTCGTGTGGGGGTATAGCTCAGGGGTAGAGCGCTCGCTTTGCATGCGAGAAGTCTGGGGTTCGAATCCCCATACCTCCAAATATTTTGTTCAGATGTAGCATTTTGCATGTGCAGCTATAACAAATTTGAGCTGCCTTCGTCACTGATCAGCTTTTTATCATATCAACATTTTGAGGTCGTATCTTATTACTTTCACTTATCTAGATTTGTACTGAAATTATACTTTCAAGTAAGTGCTCGTGTGGGGGTATAGCTCAGGGGTAGAGCGCTCGCTTTGCATGCGAGAAGTCTGGGGTTCGAATCCCCATACCTCCAAATATTTTGTTCAGATGTAGCATTTTGCATGTGCAGCTATAACAAATTTGAGCTGCCTTCGTCACTGATCAGCTTTTTATCATATCAACATTTTGAGGTCGTATCTTATTACTTTCACTTATCTAGATTTGTACTGAAATTATACTTTCAAGCGAGAAGTCTGGGGTTCGAATCCCCATACCTCCAAACATTTTGTTCAGATGTAGCATTTTGCATGTGCAGCTATAACAAATTTGAGCTGCCTTCGTCACTGATCAGCTTTTTATCATATCAACATTTTGAGGTCGTATCTTATTACTTTCACTTATCTAGATTTGTACTGAAATTATACTTTCAAGTAAGTGCTCGTGTGGGGGTATAGCTCAGGGGTAGAGCGCTCGCTTTGCATGCGAGAAGTCTGGGGTTCGAATCCCCATACCTCCAAATATTTTGTTCAGATGTAGCATTTTGCATGTGCAGCTATAACAAATTTGAGCTGCCTTCGTCACTGATCAGCTTTTTATCATATCAACAGTTTGAGGTCGTATCTTATTACTTTCAATTATCTAGATTTGTACTGAAATTATACTTTCAAGTAAGTGCTCGTTTGGGGTGTAGCTCAGGGGTAGAGCGCTCGCTTTGCATGCGAGAAGTCTGGGGTTCGAATCCCCATACCTCCAAATATTTTGTTCAGATGTAGCATTTTGCATGTGCATCTATAACAAATTTGAGCTGCCTTCGTCACTGATCAGCTTTTTATCATATCAACAGTTTGAGGTCGTATCTTATTACTTTCAATTATCTAATTTGTACTGAAATTATACTTTCAAGTAAGTGCTCGTGTGGGGGTATAGCTCAGGGGTAGAGCGCTCGCTTTGCATGCGAGAAGTCTGGGGTTCGAATCCCCATACCTCCAAATATTTTGTTCAGATGTAGCATTTTGCATGTGCAGCTATAACAAATTTGAGCTGCCTTCGTCACTGATCAGCTTTTTATCATATCAACATTTTGAGGTCGTATCTTATTACTTTCACTTATCTAGATTTGTACTGAAATTATACTTTCAAGTAAGTGCTCGTGTGGGGGTATAGCTCAGGGGTAGAGCGCTCGCTTTGCATGCGAGAAGTCTGGGGTTCGAATCCCCATACCTCCAAATATTTTGTTCAGATGTAGCATTTTGCATGTGCAGCTATAACAAATTTGAGCTGCCTTCGTCACTGATCAGCTTTTTATCATATCAACATTTTGAGGTCGTATCTTATTACTTTCACTTATCTAGATTTGTACTGAAATTATACTTTCAAGCGAGAAGTCTGGGGTTCGAATCCTAATACCTCCAAACATTTTGTTCAGTAGCATTTTGCATGTGCAGCTATAACAAATTTGAGCTGCCTTCGTCACTGATCAGCTTTTTATCATATCAACATTTTGAGGTCGTATCTTATTACTTTCACTTATCTAGATTTGTACTGAAATTATACTTTCAAGTAAGTGCTCGTGTGGGGGTATAGCTCAGGGGTAGAGCGCTCGCTTTGCATGCGAGAAGTCTGGGGTTCGAATCCCCATACCTCCAAATATTTTGTTCAGATGTAGCATTTTGCATGTGCAGCTATAACAAATTTGAGCTGCCTTCGTCACTGATCAGCTTTTTATCATATCAACATTTTGAGGTCGTATCTTATTACTTTCACTTATCTAGATTTGTACTGAAATTATACTTTCAAGTAAGTGCTCGTGTGGGGGTATAGCTCAGGGGTAGAGCGCTCGCTTTGCATGCGAGAAGTCTGGGGTTCGAATCCCCATACCTCCAAATATTTTGTTCAGATGTAGCATTTTGCATGTGCAGCTATAACAAATTTGAGCTGCCTTCGTCACTGATCAGCTTTTTATCATATCAACATTTTGAGGTCGTATCTTATTACTTTCACTTATCTAGATTTGTACTGAAATTATACTTTCAAGTAAGTGCTCGTGTGGGGGTATAGCTCAGGGGTAGAGCGCTCGCTTTGCATGCGAGAAGTCTGGGGTTCGAATCCCCATACCTCCAAACATTTTGTTCAGTAGCATTTTGCATGTGCAGCTATAACAAATTTGAGCTGCCTTCGTCACTGATCAGCTTTTTATCATATCAACATTTTGAGGTCGTATCTTATTACTTTCACTTATCTAGATTTGTACTGAAATTATACTTTCAAGTAAGTGCTCGTGTGGGGGTATAGCTCAGGGGTAGAGCGCTCGCTTTGCATGCGAGAAGTCTGGGGTTCGAATCCCCATACCTCCAAATATTTTGTTCAAATGTAGCATTTTGCATGTGCAGCTATAACAAATTTGAGCTGCCTTCGTCACTGATCAGCTTTTTATCATATCAACATTTTGAGGTCGTATCTTATTACTTTCACTTATCTAGATTTGTACTGAAATTATACTTTCAAGTAAGTGCTCGTGTGGGGGTATAGCTCAGGGGTAGAGCGCTCGCTTTGCATGCGAGAAGTCTGGGGTTCGAATCCCCATACCTCCAAATATTTTGTTCAGATGTAGCATTTTGCATGTGCAGCTATAACAAATTTGAGCTGCCTTCGTCACTGATCAGCTTTTTATCATATCAACATTTTGAGGTCGTATCTTATTACTTTCACTTATCTAGATTTGTACTGAAATTATACTTTCAAGTAAGTGCTCGTGTGGGGTATAGCTCAGGGGTAGAGCGCTCGCTTTGCATGCGAGAAGTCTGGGGTTCGAATCCCCATACCTCCAAATATTTTGTTCAGTAGCATTTTGCATGTGCAGCTATAACAAATTTGAGCTGCCTTCGTCACTGATCAGCTTTTTATCATATCAACATTTTGAGGTCGTATCTTATTACTTTCACTTATCTAGATTTGTACTGAAATTATACTTTCAAGTAAGTGCTCGTGTGGGGGTATAGCTCAGGGGTAGAGCGCTCGCTTTGCATGCGAGAAGTCTGGGGTTCGAATCCCCATACCTCCAAATATTTTGTTCAGATGTAGCATTTTGCATGTGCAGCTATAACAAATTTGAGCTGCCTTCGTCACTGATCAGCTTTTTATCATATCAACATTTTGAGGTCGTATCTTATTACTTTCACTTATCTAGATTTGTACTGAAATTATACTTTCAAGCGAGAAGTCTGGGGTTCGAATCCCCATACCTCCAAACATTTTGTTCAGTAGCATTTTGCATGTGCAGCTATAACAAATTTGAGCTGCCTTCGTCACTGATCAGCTTTTTATCATATCAACATTTTGAGGTCGTATCTTATTACTTTCACTTATCTAGATTTGTACTGAAATTATACTTTCAAGTAAGTGCTCGTGTGGGGGTATAGCTCAGGGGTAGAGCGCTCGCTTTGCATGCGAGAAGTCTGGGGTTCGAATCCCCATACCTCCAAATATTTTGTTCAGATGTAGCATTTTGCATGTGCAGCTATAACAAATTTGAGCTGCCTTCGTCACTGATCAGCTTTTTATCATATCAACATTTTGAGGTCGTATCTTATTACTTTCACTTATCTAGATTTGTACTGAAATTATACTTTCAAGTAAGTGCTCGTGTGGGGGTATAGCTCAGGGGTAGAGCGCTCGCTTTGCATGCGAGAAGTCTGGGGTTCGAATCCCCATACCTCCAAATATTTTGTTCAGATGTAGCATTTTGCATGTGCAGCTATAACAAATTTGAGCTGCCTTCGTCACTGATCAGCTTTTTATCATATCAACATTTTGAGGTCGTATCTTATTACTTTCACTTATCTAGATTTGTACTGAAATTATACTTTCAAGTAAGTGCTCGTGTGGGGGTATAGCTCAGGGGTAGAGCGCTCGCTTTGCATGCGAGAAGTCTGGGGTTCGAATCCCCATACCTCCAAATATTTTGTTCAGATGTAGCATTTTGCATGTGCAGCTATAACAAATTTGAGCTGCCTTCGTCACTGATCAGCTTTTTATCATATCAACATTTTGAGGTCGTATCTTATTACTTTCACTTATCTAGATTTGTACTGAAATTATACTTTCAAGTAAGTGCTCGTGTGAGGGTATAGCTCAGGGGTAGAGCGCTCGCTTTGCATGCGAGAAGTCTGGGGTTCGAATCCCCATACCTCCAAATATTTTGTTCAGTAGCATTTTGCATGTGCAGCTATAACAAATTTGAGCTGCCTTCGTCACTGATCAGCTTTTTATCATATCAACATTTTGAGGTCGTATCTTATTACTTTCACTTATCTAGATTTGTACTGAAATTATACTTTCAAGTAAGTGCTCGTGTGGGGGTATAGCTCAGGGGTAGAGCGCTCGCTTTGCATGCGAGAAGTCTGGGGTTCGAATCCCCATACCTCCAAATATTTTGTTCAGATGTAGCATTTTGCATGTGCAGCTATAACAAATTTGAGCTGCCTTCGTCACTGATCAGCTTTTTATCATATCAACATTTTGAGGTCGTATCTTATTACTTTCACTTATCTAGATTTGTACTGAAATTATACTTTCAAGCGAGAAGTCTGGGGTTCGAATCCCCATACCTCCAAACATTTTGTTCAGTAGCATTTTGCATGTGCAGCTATAACAAATTTGAGCTGCCTTCGTCACTGATCAGCTTTTTATCATATCAACATTTTGAGGTCGTATCTTATTACTTTCACTTATCTAGATTTGTACTGAAATTATACTTTCAAGTAAGTGCTCGTGTGGGGGTATAGCTCAGGGGTAGAGCGCTCGCTTTGCATGCGAGAAGTCTGGGGTTCGAATCCCCATACCTCCAAATATTTTGTTCAGATGTAGCATTTTGCATGTGCAGCTATAACAAATTTGAGCTGCCTTCGTCACTGATCAGCTTTTTATCATATCAACATTTTGAGGTCGTATCTTATTACTTTCACTTATCTAGATTTGTACTGAAATTATACTTTCAAGCGAGAAGTCTGGGGTTCGAATCCCCATACCTCCAAACATTTTGTTCAGATGTAGCATTTTGCATGTGCAGCTATAACAAATTTGAGCTGCCTTCGTCACTGATCAGCTTTTTATCATATCAACATTTTGAGGTCGTATCTTATTACTTTCACTTATCTAGATTTGTACTGAAATTATACTTTCAAGTAAGTGCTCGTGTGGGGCTCAGGGGTAGAGCGCTCGCTTTGCATGCGAGAAGTCTGGGGTTCGAATCCCCATACCTCCAAATATTTTGTTCAGATGTAGCATTTTGCATGTGCAGCTATAACAAATTTGAGCTGCCTTCGTCACTGATCAGCTTTTTATCATATCAACAGTTTGAGGTCGTATCTTATTACTTTCAATTATCTAGATTTGTACTGAAATTATACTTTCAAGTAAGTGCTCGTGTGGGGTATAGCTCAGGGGTAGAGCGCTCGCTTTGCATGCGAGAAGTCTGGGGTTCGAATCCCCATACCTCCAAATATTTTGTTCAGATGTAGCATTTTGCATGTGCAGCTATAACAAATTTGAGCTGCCTTCGTCACTGATCAGCTTTTTATCATATCAACATTTTGAGGTCGTATCTTATTACTTTCAATTATCTAGATTTGTACTGAAATTATACTTTCAAGTAAGTGCTCGTGTGGGGGTATAGCTCAGGGGTAGAGCGCTCGCTTTGCATGCGAGAAGTCTGGGGTTCGAATCCCCATACCTCCAAATATTTTGTTCAGATGTAGCATTTTGCATGTGCAGCTATAACAAATTTGAGCTGCCTTCGTCACTGATCAGCTTTTTATCATATCAACATTTTGAGGTCGTATCTTATTACTTTCACTTATCTAGATTTGTACTGAAATTATACTTTCAAGTAAGTGCTCGTGTGGGGGTATAGCTCAGGGGTAGAGCGCTCGCTTTGCATGCGAGAAGTCTGGGGTTCGAATCCCCATACCTCCAAATATTTTGTTCAGATGTAGCATTTTGCATGTGCAGCTATAACAAATTTGAGCTGCCTTCGTCACTGATCAGCTTTTTATCATATCAACATTTTGAGGTCGTATCTTATTACTTTCACTTATCTAGATTTGTACTGAAATTATACTTTCAAGCGAGAAGTCTGGGGTTCGAATCCTAATACCTCCAAACATTTTGTTCAGTAGCATTTTGCATGTGCAGCTATAACAAATTTGAGCTGCCTTCGTCACTGATCAGCTTTTTATCATATCAACATTTTGAGGTCGTATCTTATTACTTTCACTTATCTAGATTTGTACTGAAATTATACTTTCAAGTAAGTGCTCGTGTGGGGGTATAGCTCAGGGGTAGAGCGCTCGCTTTGCATGCGAGAAGTCTGGGGTTCGAATCCCCATACCTCCAAATATTTTGTTCAGATGTAGCATTTTGCATGTGCAGCTATAACAAATTTGAGCTGCCTTCGTCACTGATCAGCTTTTTATCATATCAACATTTTGAGGTCGTATCTTATTACTTTCACTTATCTAGATTTGTACTGAAATTATACTTTCAAGTAAGTGCTCGTGTGGGGGTATAGCTCAGGGGTAGAGCGCTCGCTTTGCATGCGAGAAGTCTGGGGTTCGAATCCCCATACCTCCAAATATTTTGTTCAGATGTAGCATTTTGCATGTGCAGCTATAACAAATTTGAGCTGCCTTCGTCACTGATCAGCTTTTTATCATATCAACATTTTGAGGTCGTATCTTATTACTTTCACTTATCTAGATTTGTACTGAAATTATACTTTCAAGTAAGTGCTCGTGTGGGGGTATAGCTCAGGGGTAGAGCGCTCGCTTTGCATGCGAGAAGTCTGGGGTTCGAATCCCCATACCTCCAAATATTTTGTTCAGTAGCATTTTGCATGTGCAGCTATAACAAATTTGAGCTGCCTTCGTCACTGATCAGCTTTTTATCATATCAACATTTTGAGGTCGTATCTTATTACTTTCACTTATCTAGATTTGTACTGAAATTATACTTTCAAGTAAGTGCTCGTGTGGGGGTATAGCTCAGGGGTAGAGCGCTCGCTTTGCATGCGAGAAGTCTGGGGTTCGAATCCCCATACCTCCAAATATTTTGTTCAGATGTAGCATTTTGCATGTGCAGCTATAACAAATTTGAGCTGCCTTCGTCACTGATCAGCTTTTTATCATATCAACATTTTGAGGTCGTATCTTATTACTTTCACTTATCTAGATTTGTACTGAAATTATACTTTCAAGTAAGTGCTCGTGTGGGGGTATAGCTCAGGGGTAGAGCGCTCGCTTTGCATGCGAGAAGTCTGGGGTTCGAATCCCCATACCTCCAAATATTTTGTTCAGATGTAGCATTTTGCATGTGCAGCTATAACAAATTTGAGCTGCCTTCGTCACTGATCAGCTTTTTATCATATCAACATTTTGAGGTCGTATCTTATTACTTTCACTTATCTAGATTTGTACTGAAATTATACTTTCAAGTAAGTGCTCGTGTGGGGGTATAGCTCAGGGGTAGAGCGCTCGCTTTGCATGCGAGAAGTCTGGGGTTCGAATCCCCATACCTCCAAATATTTTGTTCAGTAGCATTTTGCATGTGCAGCTATAACAAATTTGAGCTGCCTTCGTCACTGATCAGCTTTTTATCATATCAACATTTTGAGGTCGTATCTTATTACTTTCACTTATCTAGATTTGTACTGAAATTATACTTTCAAGTAAGTGCTCGTGTGGGGGTATAGCTCAGGGGTAGAGCGCTCGCTTTGCATGCGAGAAGTCTGGGGTTCGAATCCCCATACCTCCAAATATTTTGTTCAGATGTAGCATTTTGCATGTGCAGCTATAACAAATTTGAGCTGCCTTCGTCACTGATCAGCTTTTTATCATATCAACATTTTGAGGTCGTATCTTATTACTTTCACTTATCTAGATTTGTACTGAAATTATACTTTCAAGCGAGAAGTCTGGGGTTCGAATCCCCATACCTCCAAACATTTTGTTCAGTAGCATTTTGCATGTGCAGCTATAACAAATTTGAGCTGCCTTCGTCACTGATCAGCTTTTTATCATATCAACATTTTGAGGTCGTATCTTATTACTTTCACTTATCTAGATTTGTACTGAAATTATACTTTCAAGTAAGTGCTCGTGTGGGGGTATAGCTCAGGGGTAGAGCGCTCGCTTTGCATGCGAGAAGTCTGGGGTTCGAATCCCCATACCTCCAAATATTTTGTTCAGATGTAGCATTTTGCATGTGCAGCTATAACAAATTTGAGCTGCCTTCGTCACTGATCAGCTTTTTATCATATCAACATTTTGAGGTCGTATCTTATTACTTTCACTTATCTAGATTTGTACTGAAATTATACTTTCAAGTAAGTGCTCGTGTGGGGGTATAGCTCAGGGGTAGAGCGCTCGCTTTGCATGCGAGAAGTCTGGGGTTCGAATCCCCATACCTCCAAATATTTTGTTCAGATGTAGCATTTTGCATGTGCAGCTATAACAAATTTGAGCTGCCTTCGTCACTGATCAGCTTTTTATCATATCAACATTTTGAGGTCGTATCTTATTACTTTCACTTATCTAGATTTGTACTGAAATTATACTTTCAAGCGAGAAGTCTGGGGTTCGAATCCCCATACCTCCAAACATTTTGTTCAGATGTAGCATTTTGCATGTGCAGCTATAACAAATTTGAGCTGCCTTCGTCACTGATCAGCTTTTTATCATATCAACATTTTGAGGTCGTATCTTATTACTTTCACTTATCTAGATTTGTACTGAAATTATACTTTCAAGTAAGTGCTCGTGTGGGGGTATAGCTCAGGGGTAGAGCGCTCGCTTTGCATGCGAGAAGTCTGGGGTTCGAATCCCCATACCTCCAAATATTTTGTTCAGATGTAGCATTTTGCATGTGCAGCTATAACAAATTTGAGCTGCCTTCGTCACTGATCAGCTTTTTATCATATCAACAGTTTGAGGTCGTATCTTATTACTTTCAATTATCTAGATTTGTACTGAAATTATACTTTCAAGTAAGTGCTCGTTTGGGGTATAGCTCAGGGGTAGAGCGCTCGCTTTGCATGCGAGAAGTCTGGGGTTCGAATCCCCATACCTCCAAATATTTTGTTCAGATGTAGCATTTTGCATGTGCAGCTATAACAAATTTGAGCTGCCTTCGTCACTGATCAGCTTTTTATCATATCAACATTTTGAGGTCGTATCTTATTACTTTCAATTATCTAGATTTGTACTGAAATTATACTTTCAAGTAAGTGCTCGTGTGGGGGTATAGCTCAGGGGTAGAGCGCTCGCTTTGCATGCGAGAAGTCTGGGGTTCGAATCCCCATACCTCCAAATATTTTGTTCAGATGTAGCATTTTGCATGTGCAGCTATAACAAATTTGAGCTGCCTTCGTCACTGATCAGCTTTTTATCATATCAACATTTTGAGGTCGTATCTTATTACTTTCACTTATCTAGATTTGTACTGAAATTATACTTTCAAGTAAGTGCTCGTGTGGGGGTATAGCTCAGGGGTAGAGCGCTCGCTTTGCATGCGAGAAGTCTGGGGTTCGAATCCCCATACCTCCAAATATTTTGTTCAGATGTAGCATTTTGCATGTGCAGCTATAACAAATTTGAGCTGCCTTCGTCACTGATCAGCTTTTTATCATATCAACATTTTGAGGTCGTATCTTATTACTTTCACTTATCTAGATTTGTACTGAAATTATACTTTCAAGCGAGAAGTCTGGGGTTCGAATCCCCATACCTCCAAACATTTTGTTCAGTAGCATTTTGCATGTGCAGCTATAACAAATTTGAGCTGCCTTCGTCACTGATCAGCTTTTTATCATATCAACATTTTGAGGTCGTATCTTATTACTTTCACTTATCTAGATTTGTACTGAAATTATACTTTCAAGTAAGTGCTCGTGTGGGGGTATAGCTCAGGGGTAGAGCGCTCGCTTTGCATGCGAGAAGTCTGGGGTTCGAATCCCCATACCTCCAAATATTTTGTTCAGATGTAGCATTTTGCATGTGCAGCTATAACAAATTTGAGCTGCCTTCGTCACTGATCAGCTTTTTATCATATCAACATTTTGAGGTCGTATCTTATTACTTTCAATTATCTAGATTTGTACTGAAATTATACTTTCAAGTAAGTGCTCGTGTGGGGGTATAGCTCAGGGGTAGAGCGCTCGCTTTGCATGCGAGAAGTCTGGGGTTCGAATCCCCATACCTCCAAATATTTTGTTCAGATGTAGCATTTTGCATGTGCAGCTATAACAAATTTGAGCTGCCTTCGTCACTGATCAGCTTTTTATCATATCAACATTTTGAGGTCGTATCTTATTACTTTCACTTATCTAGATTTGTACTGAAATTATACTTTCAAGTAAGTGCTCGTGTGGGGGTATAGCTCAGGGGTAGAGCGCTCGCTTTGCATGCGAGAAGTCTGGGGTTCGAATCCCCATACCTCCAAATATTTTGTTCAGATGTAGCATTTTGCATGTGCAGCTATAACAAATTTGAGCTGCCTTCGTCACTGATCAGCTTTTTATCATATCAACATTTTGAGGTCGTATCTTATTACTTTCACTTATCTAGATTTGTACTGAAATTATACTTTCAAGTAAGTGCTCGTGTGGGGGTATAGCTCAGGGGTAGAGCGCTCGCTTTGCATGCGAGAAGTCTGGGGTTCGAATCCCCATACCTCCAAATATTTTGTTCAGATGTAGCATTTTGCATGTGCAGCTATAACAAATTTGAGCTGCCTTCGTCACTGATCAGCTTTTTATCATATCAACATTTTGAGGTCGTATCTTATTACTTTCACTTATCTAGATTTGTACTGAAATTATACTTTCAAGCGAGAAGTCTGGGGTTCGAATCCCCATACCTCCAAACATTTTGTTCAGTAGCATTTTGCATGTGCAGCTATAACAAATTTGAGCTGCCTTCGTCACTGATCAGCTTTTTATCATATCAACATTTTGAGGTCGTATCTTATTACTTTCACTTATCTAGATTTGTACTGAAATTATACTTTCAAGTAAGTGCTCGTGTGGGGGTATAGCTCAGGGGTAGAGCGCTCGCTTTGCATGCGAGAAGTCTGGGGTTCGAATCCCCATACCTCCAAATATTTTGTTCAGATGTAGCATTTTGCATGTGCAGCTATAACAAATTTGAGCTGCCTTCGTCACTGATCAGCTTTTTATCATATCAACATTTTGAGGTCGTATCTTATTACTTTCACTTATCTAGATTTGTACTGAAATTATACTTTCAAGTAAGTGCTCGTGTGGGGGTATAGCTCAGGGGTAGAGCGCTCGCTTTGCATGCGAGAAGTCTGGGGTTCGAATCCCCATACCTCCAAATATTTTGTTCAGATGTAGCATTTTGCATGTGCAGCTATAACAAATTTGAGCTGCCTTCGTCACTGATCAGCTTTTTATCATATCAACATTTTGAGGTCGTATCTTATTACTTTCACTTATCTAGATTTGTACTGAAATTATACTTTCAAGTAAGTGCTCGTGTGGGGTATAGCTCAGGGGTAGAGCGCTCGCTTTGCATGCGAGAAGTCTGGGGTTCGAATCCCCATACCTCCAAATATTTTGTTCAGATGTAGCATTTTGCATGTGCAGCTATAACAAATTTGAGCTGCCTTCGTCACTGATCAGCTTTTTATCATATCAACATTTTGAGGTCGTATCTTATTACTTTCACTTATCTAGATTTGTACTGAAATTATACTTTCAAGTAAGTGCTCGTGTGGGGGTATAGCTCAGGGGTAGAGCGCTCGCTTTGCATGCGAGAAGTCTGGGGTTCGAATCCCCATACCTCCAAATATTTTGTTCAGATGTAGCATTTTGCATGTGCAGCTATAACAAATTTGAGCTGCCTTCGTCACTGATCAGCTTTTTATCATATCAACATTTTGAGGTCGTATCTTATTACTTTCACTTATCTAGATTTGTACTGAAATTATACTTTCAAGTAAGTGCTCGTGTGGGGGTATAGCTCAGGGGTAGAGCGCTCGCTTTGCATGCGAGAAGTCTGGGGTTCGAATCCCCATACCTCCAAATATTTTGTTCAGATGTAGCATTTTGCATGTGCAGCTATAACAAATTTGAGCTGCCTTCGTCACTGATCAGCTTTTTATCATATCAACATTTTGAGGTCGTATCTTATTACTTTCACTTATCTAGATTTGTACTGAAATTATACTTTCAAGCGAGAAGTCTGGGGTTCGAATCCCCATACCTCCAAACATTTTGTTCAGTAGCATTTTGCATGTGCAGCTATAACAAATTTGAGCTGCCTTCGTCACTGATCAGCTTTTTATCATATCAACATTTTGAGGTCGTATCTTATTACTTTCACTTATCTAGATTTGTACTGAAATTATACTTTCAAGTAAGTGCTCGTGTGGGGGTATAGCTCAGGGGTAGAGCGCTCGCTTTGCATGCGAGAAGTCTGGGGTTCGAATCCCCATACCTCCAAATATTTTGTTCAGATGTAGCATTTTGCATGTGCAGCTATAACAAATTTGAGCTGCCTTCGTCACTGATCAGCTTTTTATCATATCAACATTTTGAGGTCGTATCTTATTACTTTCAATTATCTAGATTTGTACTGAAATTATACTTTCAAGTAAGTGCTCGTGTGGGGGTATAGCTCAGGGGTAGAGCGCTCGCTTTGCATGCGAGAAGTCTGGGGTTCGAATCCCCATACCTCCAAATATTTTGTTCAGATGTAGCATTTTGCATGTGCAGCTATAACAAATTTGAGCTGCCTTCGTCACTGATCAGCTTTTTATCATATCAACATTTTGAGGTCGTATCTTATTACTTTCACTTATCTAGATTTGTACTGAAATTATACTTTCAAGTAAGTGCTCGTGTGGGGGTATAGCTCAGGGGTAGAGCGCTCGCTTTGCATGCGAGAAGTCTGGGGTTCGAATCCCCATACCTCCAAATATTTTGTTCAGATGTAGCATTTTGCATGTGCAGCTATAACAAATTTGAGCTGCCTTCGTCACTGATCAGCTTTTTATCATATCAACATTTTGAGGTCGTATCTTATTACTTTCACTTATCTAGATTTGTACTGAAATTATACTTTCAAGTAAGTGCTCGTGTGGGGGTATAGCTCAGGGGTAGAGCGCTCGCTTTGCATGCGAGAAGTCTGGGGTTCGAATCCCCATACCTCCAAATATTTTGTTCAGATGTAGCATTTTGCATGTGCAGCTATAACAAATTTGAGCTGCCTTCGTCACTGATCAGCTTTTTATCATATCAACATTTTGAGGTCGTATCTTATTACTTTCACTTATCTAGATTTGTACTGAAATTATACTTTCAAGCGAGAAGTCTGGGGTTCGAATCCCCATACCTCCAAACATTTTGTTCAGTAGCATTTTGCATGTGCAGCTATAACAAATTTGAGCTGCCTTCGTCACTGATCAGCTTTTTATCATATCAACATTTTGAGGTCGTATCTTATTACTTTCACTTATCTAGATTTGTACTGAAATTATACTTTCAAGTAAGTGCTCGTGTGGGGGTATAGCTCAGGGGTAGAGCGCTCGCTTTGCATGCGAGAAGTCTGGGGTTCGAATCCCCATACCTCCAAATATTTTGTTCAGATGTAGCATTTTGCATGTGCAGCTATAACAAATTTGAGCTGCCTTCGTCACTGATCAGCTTTTTATCATATCAACATTTTGAGGTCGTATCTTATTACTTTCACTTATCTAGATTTGTACTGAAATTATACTTTCAAGTAAGTGCTCGTGTGGGGGTATAGCTCAGGGGTAGAGCGCTCGCTTTGCATGCGAGAAGTCTGGGGTTCGAATCCCCATACCTCCAAATATTTTGTTCAGATGTAGCATTTTGCATGTGCAGCTATAACAAATTTGAGCTGCCTTCGTCACTGATCAGCTTTTTATCATATCAACATTTTGAGGTCGTATCTTATTACTTTCACTTATCTAGATTTGTACTGAAATTATACTTTCAAGTAAGTGCTCGTGTGGGGGTATAGCTCAGGGGTAGAGCGCTCGCTTTGCATGCGAGAAGTCTGGGGTTCGAATCCCCATACCTCCAAATATTTTGTTCAGATGTAGCATTTTGCATGTGCAGCTATAACAAATTTGAGCTGCCTTCGTCACTGATCAGCTTTTTATCATATCAACATTTTGAGGTCGTATCTTATTACTTTCACTTATCTAGATTTGTACTGAAATTATACTTTCAAGTAAGTGCTCGTGTGGGGGTATAGCTCAGGGGTAGAGCGCTCGCTTTGCATGCGAGAAGTCTGGGGTTCGAATCCCCATACCTCCAAATATTTTGTTCAGATGTAGCATTTTGCATGTGCAGCTATAACAAATTTGAGCTGCCTTCGTCACTGATCAGCTTTTTATCATATCAACATTTTGAGGTCGTATCTTATTACTTTCACTTATCTAGATTTGTACTGAAATTATACTTTCAAGTAAGTGCTCGTGTGGGGGTATAGCTCAGGGGTAGAGCGCTCGCTTTGCATGCGAGAAGTCTGGGGTTCGAATCCCCATACCTCCAAATATTTTGTTCAGATGTAGCATTTTGCATGTGCAGCTATAACAAATTTGAGCTGCCTTCGTCACTGATCAGCTTTTTATCATATCAACATTTTGAGGTCGTATCTTATTACTTTCACTTATCTAGATTTGTACTGAAATTATACTTTCAAGTAAGTGCTCGTGTGGGGGTATAGCTCAGGGGTAGAGCGCTCGCTTTGCATGCGAGAAGTCTGGGGTTCGAATCCCCATACCTCCAAATATTTTGTTCAGATGTAGCATTTTGCATGTGCAGCTATAACAAATTTGAGCTGCCTTCGTCACTGATCAGCTTTTTATCATATCAACATTTTGAGGTCGTATCTTATTACTTTCACTTATCTAGATTTGTACTGAAATTATACTTTCAAGCGAGAAGTCTGGGGTTCGAATCCCCATACCTCCAAACATTTTGTTCAGTAGCATTTTGCATGTGCAGCTATAACAAATTTGAGCTGCCTTCGTCACTGATCAGCTTTTTATCATATCAACATTTTGAGGTCGTATCTTATTACTTTCACTTATCTAGATTTGTACTGAAATTATACTTTCAAGTAAGTGCTCGTGTGGGGGTATAGCTCAGGGGTAGAGCGCTCGCTTTGCATGCGAGAAGTCTGGGGTTCGAATCCCCATACCTCCAAATATTTTGTTCAGATGTAGCATTTTGCATGTGCAGCTATAACAAATTTGAGCTGCCTTCGTCACTGATCAGCTTTTTATCATATCAACATTTTGAGGTCGTATCTTATTACTTTCACTTATCTAGATTTGTACTGAAATTATACTTTCAAGTAAGTGCTCGTGTGGGGGTATAGCTCAGGGGTAGAGCGCTCGCTTTGCATGCGAGAAGTCTGGGGTTCGAATCCCCATACCTCCAAATATTTTGTTCAGATGTAGCATTTTGCATGTGCAGCTATAACAAATTTGAGCTGCCTTCGTCACTGATCAGCTTTTTATCATATCAACATTTTGAGGTCGTATCTTATTACTTTCACTTATCTAGATTTGTACTGAAATTATACTTTCAAGTAAGTGCTCGTGTGGGGGTATAGCTCAGGGGTAGAGCGCTCGCTTTGCATGCGAGAAGTCTGGGGTTCGAATCCCCATACCTCCAAATATTTTGTTCAGATGTAGCATTTTGCATGTGCAGCTATAACAAATTTGAGCTGCCTTCGTCACTGATCAGCTTTTTATCATATCAACATTTTGAGGTCGTATCTTATTACTTTCACTTATCTAGATTTGTACTGAAATTATACTTTCAAGCGAGAAGTCTGGGGTTCGAATCCCCATACCTCCAAACATTTTGTTCAGTAGCATTTTGCATGTGCAGCTATAACAAATTTGAGCTGCCTTCGTCACTGATCAGCTTTTTATCATATCAACATTTTGAGGTCGTATCTTATTACTTTCACTTATCTAGATTTGTACTGAAATTATACTTTCAAGCGAGAAGTCTGGGGTTCGAATCCCCATACCTCCAAACATTTTGTTCAGTAGCATTTTGCATGTGCAGCTATAACAAATTTGAGCTGCCTTCGTCACTGATCAGCTTTTTATCATATCAACATTTTGAGGTCGTATCTTATTACTTTCACTTATCTAGATTTGTACTGAAATTATACTTTCAAGTAAGTGCTCGTGTGGGGGTATAGCTCAGGGGTAGAGCGCTCGCTTTGCATGCGAGAAGTCTGGGGTTCGAATCCCCATACCTCCAAATATTTTGTTCAGATGTAGCATTTTGCATGTGCAGCTATAACAAATTTGAGCTGCCTTCGTCACTGATCAGCTTTTTATCATATCAACATTTTGAGGTCGTATCTTATTACTTTCACTTATCTAGATTTGTACTGAAATTATACTTTCAAGTAAGTGCTCGTGTGGGGGTATAGCTCAGGGGTAGAGCGCTCGCTTTGCATGCGAGAAGTCTGGGGTTCGAATCCCCATACCTCCAAATATTTTGTTCAGATGTAGCATTTTGCATGTGCAGCTATAACAAATTTGAGCTGCCTTCGTCACTGATCAGCTTTTTATCATATCAACATTTTGAGGTCGTATCTTATTACTTTCACTTATCTAGATTTGTACTGAAATTATACTTTCAAGTAAGTGCTCGTGTGGGGGTATAGCTCAGGGGTAGAGCGCTCGCTTTGCATGCGAGAAGTCTGGGGTTCGAATCCCCATACCTCCAAATATTTTGTTCAGATGTAGCATTTTGCATGTGCAGCTATAACAAATTTGAGCTGCCTTCGTCACTGATCAGCTTTTTATCATATCAACATTTTGAGGTCGTATCTTATTACTTTCACTTATCTAGATTTGTACTGAAATTATACTTTCAAGTAAGTGCTCGTGTGGGGGTATAGCTCAGGGGTAGAGCGCTCGCTTTGCATGCGAGAAGTCTGGGGTTCGAATCCCCATACCTCCAAATATTTTGTTCAGATGTAGCATTTTGCATGTGCAGCTATAACAAATTTGAGCTGCCTTCGTCACTGATCAGCTTTTTATCATATCAACATTTTGAGGTCGTATCTTATTACTTTCACTTATCTAGATTTGTACTGAAATTATACTTTCAAGTAAGTGCTCGTGTGGGGGTATAGCTCAGGGGTAGAGCGCTCGCTTTGCATGCGAGAAGTCTGGGGTTCGAATCCCCATACCTCCAAATATTTTGTTCAGATGTAGCATTTTGCATGTGCAGCTATAACAAATTTGAGCTGCCTTCGTCACTGATCAGCTTTTTATCATATCAACATTTTGAGGTCGTATCTTATTACTTTCACTTATCTAGATTTGTACTGAAATTATACTTTCAAGTAAGTGCTCGTGTGGGGGTATAGCTCAGGGGTAGAGCGCTCGCTTTGCATGCGAGAAGTCTGGGGTTCGAATCCCCATACCTCCAAATATTTTGTTCAGATGTAGCATTTTGCATGTGCAGCTATAACAAATTTGAGCTGCCTTCGTCACTGATCAGCTTTTTATCATATCAACATTTTGAGGTCGTATCTTAT
The DNA here is from genome assembly GCA_945643635.1 of Allodiplogaster sudhausi. Taxonomy (NCBI): domain Eukaryota; kingdom Metazoa; phylum Nematoda; class Chromadorea; order Rhabditida; family Diplogasteridae; genus Allodiplogaster; species Allodiplogaster sudhausi. The sequence continues at coordinate 1,815,450 of CALZFC010000243.1, forward strand.
TACTTTCACTTATCTAGATTTGTACTGAAATTATACTTTCAAGCGAGAAGTCTGGGGTTCGAATCCCCATACCTCCAAACATTTTTGTTCAGTAGCATTTTGCATGTGCAGCTATAACAAATTTGAGCTGCCTTCGTCACTGATCAGCTTTTTATCATATCAACATTTTGAGGTCGTATCTTATTACTTTCACTTATCTAGATTTGTACTGAAATTATACTTTCAAGTAAGTGCTCGTGTGGGGGTATAGCTCAGGGGTAGAGCGCTCGCTTTGCATGCGAGAAGTCTGGGGTTCGAATCCCCATACCTCCAAATATTTTGTTCAGATGTAGCATTTTGCATGTGCAGCTATAACAAATTTGAGCTGCCTTCGTCACTGATCAGCTTTTTATCATATCAACATTTTGAGGTCGTATCTTATTACTTTCACTTATCTAGATTTGTACTGAAATTATACTTTCAAGTAAGTGCTCGTGTGGGGGTATAGCTCAGGGGTAGAGCGCTCGCTTTGCATGCGAGAAGTCTGGGGTTCGAATCCCCATACCTCCAAATATTTTGTTCAGATGTAGCATTTTGCATGTGCAGCTATAACAAATTTGAGCTGCCTTCGTCACTGATCAGCTTTTTATCATATCAACATTTTGAGGTCGTATCTTATTACTTTCACTTATCTAGATTTGTACTGAAATTATACTTTCAAGTAAGTGCTCGTGTGGGGGTATAGCTCAGGGGTAGAGCGCTCGCTTTGCATGCGAGAAGTCTGGGGTTCGAATCCCCATACCTCCAAATATTTTGTTCAGATGTAGCATTTTGCATGTGCAGCTATAACAAATTTGAGCTGCCTTCGTCACTGATCAGCTTTTTATCATATCAACATTTTGAGGTCGTATCTTATTACTTTCACTTATCTAGATTTGTACTGAAATTATACTTTCAAGCGAGAAGTCTGGGGTTCGAATCCCCATACCTCCAAACATTTTGTTCAGTAGCATTTTGCATGTGCAGCTATAACAAATTTGAGCTGCCTTCGTCACTGATCAGCTTTTTATCATATCAACATTTTGAGGTCGTATCTTATTACTTTCACTTATCTAGATTTGTACTGAAATTATACTTTCAAGCGAGAAGTCTGGGGTTCGAATCCCCATACCTCCAAACATTTTGTTCAGTAGCATTTTGCATGTGCAGCTATAACAAATTTGAGCTGCCTTCGTCACTGATCAGCTTTTTATCATATCAACATTTTGAGGTCGTATCTTATTACTTTCACTTATCTAGATTTGTACTGAAATTATACTTTCAAGTAAGTGCTCGTGTGGGGGTATAGCTCAGGGGTAGAGCGCTCGCTTTGCATGCGAGAAGTCTGGGGTTCGAATCCCCATACCTCCAAATATTTTGTTCAGATGTAGCATTTTGCATGTGCAGCTATAACAAATTTGAGCTGCCTTCGTCACTGATCAGCTTTTTATCATATCAACATTTTGAGGTCGTATCTTATTACTTTCACTTATCTAGATTTGTACTGAAATTATACTTTCAAGTAAGTGCTCGTGTGGGGGTATAGCTCAGGGGTAGAGCGCTCGCTTTGCATGCGAGAAGTCTGGGGTTCGAATCCCCATACCTCCAAATATTTTGTTCAGATGTAGCATTTTGCATGTGCAGCTATAACAAATTTGAGCTGCCTTCGTCACTGATCAGCTTTTTATCATATCAACATTTTGAGGTCGTATCTTATTACTTTCACTTATCTAGATTTGTACTGAAATTATACTTTCAAGTAAGTGCTCGTGTGGGGGTATAGCTCAGGGGTAGAGCGCTCGCTTTGCATGCGAGAAGTCTGGGGTTCGAATCCCCATACCTCCAAATATTTTGTTCAGATGTAGCATTTTGCATGTGCAGCTATAACAAATTTGAGCTGCCTTCGTCACTGATCAGCTTTTTATCATATCAACATTTTGAGGTCGTATCTTATTACTTTCACTTATCTAGATTTGTACTGAAATTATACTTTCAAGTAAGTGCTCGTGTGGGGGTATAGCTCAGGGGTAGAGCGCTCGCTTTGCATGCGAGAAGTCTGGGGTTCGAATCCCCATACCTCCAAATATTTTGTTCAGATGTAGCATTTTGCATGTGCAGCTATAACAAATTTGAGCTGCCTTCGTCACTGATCAGCTTTTTATCATATCAACATTTTGAGGTCGTATCTTATTACTTTCACTTATCTAGATTTGTACTGAAATTATACTTTCAAGCGAGAAGTCTGGGGTTCGAATCCCCATACCTCCAAACATTTTGTTCAGTAGCATTTTGCATGTGCAGCTATAACAAATTTGAGCTGCCTTCGTCACTGATCAGCTTTTTATCATATCAACATTTTGAGGTCGTATCTTATTACTTTCACTTATCTAGATTTGTACTGAAATTATACTTTCAAGTAAGTGCTCGTGTGGGGGTATAGCTCAGGGGTAGAGCGCTCGCTTTGCATGCGAGAAGTCTGGGGTTCGAATCCCCATACCTCCAAATATTTTGTTCAGATGTAGCATTTTGCATGTGCAGCTATAACAAATTTGAGCTGCCTTCGTCACTGATCAGCTTTTTATCATATCAACATTTTGAGGTCGTATCTTATTACTTTCACTTATCTAGATTTGTACTGAAATTATACTTTCAAGTAAGTGCTCGTGTGGGGGTATAGCTCAGGGGTAGAGCGCTCGCTTTGCATGCGAGAAGTCTGGGGTTCGAATCCCCATACCTCCAAATATTTTGTTCAGATGTAGCATTTTGCATGTGCAGCTATAACAAATTTGAGCTGCCTTCGTCACTGATCAGCTTTTTATCATATCAACATTTTGAGGTCGTATCTTATTACTTTCACTTATCTAGATTTGTACTGAAATTATACTTTCAAGTAAGTGCTCGTGTGGGGGTATAGCTCAGGGGTAGAGCGCTCGCTTTGCATGCGAGAAGTCTGGGGTTCGAATCCCCATACCTCCAAATATTTTGTTCAGATGTAGCATTTTGCATGTGCAGCTATAACAAATTTGAGCTGCCTTCGTCACTGATCAGCTTTTTATCATATCAACATTTTGAGGTCGTATCTTATTACTTTCACTTATCTAGATTTGTACTGAAATTATACTTTCAAGTAAGTGCTCGAGAAGTCTGGCGAGTTCGAATCCCCATACCTCCAAATATTTTGTTCAGATGTAGCATTTTGCATGTGCAGCTATAACAAATTTGAGCTGCCTTCGTCACTGATCAGCTTTTTATCATATCAACATTTTGAGGTCGTATCTTATTACTTTCACTTATCTAGATTTGTACTGAAATTATACTTTCAAGCGAGAAGTCTGGGGTTCGAATCCCCATACCTCCAAACATTTTGTTCAGTAGCATTTTGCATGTGCAGCTATAACAAATTTGAGCTGCCTTCGTCACTGATCAGCTTTTTATCATATCAACATTTTGAGGTCGTATCTTATTACTTTCACTTATCTAGATTTGTACTGAAATTATACTTTCAAGTAAGTGCTCGTGTGGGGGTATAGCTCAGGGGTAGAGCGCTCGCTTTGCATGCGAGAAGTCTGGGGTTCGAATCCCCATACCTCCAAATATTTTGTTCAGATGTAGCATTTTGCATGTGCAGCTATAACAAATTTGAGCTGCCTTCGTCACTGATCAGCTTTTTATCATATCAACATTTTGAGGTCGTATCTTATTACTTTCACTTATCTAGATTTGTACTGAAATTATACTTTCAAGTAAGTGCTCGTGTGGGGGTATAGCTCAGGGGTAGAGCGCTCGCTTTGCATGCGAGAAGTCTGGGGTTCGAATCCCCATACCTCCAAATATTTTGTTCAGATGTAGCATTTTGCATGTGCAGCTATAACAAATTTGAGCTGCCTTCGTCACTGATCAGCTTTTTATCATATCAACATTTTGAGGTCGTATCTTATTACTTTCACTTATCTAGATTTGTACTGAAATTATACTTTCAAGTAAGTGCTCGTGTGGGGGTATAGCTCAGGGGTAGAGCGCTCGCTTTGCATGCGAGAAGTCTGGGGTTCGAATCCCCATACCTCCAAATATTTTGTTCAGATGTAGCATTTTGCATGTGCAGCTATAACAAATTTGAGCTGCCTTCGTCACTGATCAGCTTTTTATCATATCAACATTTTGAGGTCGTATCTTATTACTTTCACTTATCTAGATTTGTACTGAAATTATACTTTCAAGCGAGAAGTCTGGGGTTCGAATCCCCATACCTCCAAACATTTTGTTCAGTAGCATTTTGCATGTGCAGCTATAACAAATTTGAGCTGCCTTCGTCACTGATCAGCTTTTTATCATATCAACATTTTGAGGTCGTATCTTATTACTTTCACTTATCTAGATTTGTACTGAAATTATACTTTCAAGCGAGAAGTCTGGGGTCTCGAATCCCCATACCTCCAAATATTTTGTTCAGTAGCATTTTGCATGTGCAGCTATAACAAATTTGAGCTGCCTTCGTCACTGATCAGCTTTTTATCATATCAACATTTTGAGGTCGTATCTTATTACTTTCACTTATCTAGATTTGTACTGAAATTATACTTTCAAGTAAGTGCTCGTGTGGGGGTATAGCTCAGGGTAGAGCGCTCGCTTTGCATGCGAGAAGTCTGGGGTTCGAATCCCCATACCTCCAAATATTTTGTTCAGATGTAGCATTTTGCATGTGCAGCTATAACAAATTTGAGCTGCCTTCGTCACTGATCAGCTTTTTATCATATCAACATTTTGAGGTCGTATCTTATTACTTTCACTTATCTAGATTTGTACTGAAATTATACTTTCAAGTAAGTGCTCGTGTGGGGGTATAGCTCAGGGGTAGAGCGCTCGCTTTGCATGCGAGAAGTCTGGGGTTCGAATCCCCATACCTCCAAATATTTTGTTCAGATGTAGCATTTTGCATGTGCAGCTATAACAAATTTGAGCTGCCTTCGTCACTGATCAGCTTTTTATCATATCAACATTTTGAGGTCGTATCTTATTACTTTCACTTATCTAGATTTGTACTGAAATTATACTTTCAAGTAAGTGCTCGTGTGGGGGTATAGCTCAGGGGTAGAGCGCTCGCTTTGCATGCGAGAAGTCTGGGGTTCGAATCCCCATACCTCCAAATATTTTGTTCAGATGTAGCATTTTGCATGTGCAGCTATAACAAATTTGAGCTGCCTTCGTCACTGATCAGCTTTTTATCATATCAACATTTTGAGGTCGTATCTTATTACTTTCACTTATCTAGATTTGTACTGAAATTATACTTTCAAGCGAGCTCAAGTCTTTGGGAGAAGTCTCGAATCCCCATACCTCCAAATATTTTGTTCAGTAGCATTTTGCATGTGCAGCTATAACAAATTTGAGCTGCCTTCGTCACTGATCAGCTTTTTATCATATCAACATTTTGAGGTCGTATCTTATTACTTTCACTTATCTAGATTTGTACTGAAATTATACTTTCAAGTAAGTGCTCGTGTGGGGGTATAGCTCAGGGGTAGAGCGCTCGCTTTGCATGCGAGAAGTCTGGGGTTCGAATCCCCATACCTCCAAATATTTTGTTCAGATGTAGCATTTTGCATGTGCAGCTATAACAAATTTGAGCTGCCTTCGTCACTGATCAGCTTTTTATCATATCAACATTTTGAGGTCGTATCTTATTACTTTCACTTATCTAGATTTGTACTGAAATTATACTTTCAAGCGAGAAGTCTGGGGTTCGAATCCCCATACCTCCAAACATTTTGTTCAGTAGCATTTTGCATGTGCAGCTATAACAAATTTGAGCTGCCTTCGTCACTGATCAGCTTTTTATCATATCAACATTTTGAGGTCGTATCTTATTACTTTCACTTATCTAGATTTGTACTGAAATTATACTTTCAAGTAAGTGCTCGTGTGGGGGTATAGCTCAGGGGTAGAGCGCTCGCTTTGCATGCGAGAAGTCTGGGGTTCGAATCCCCATACCTCCAAATATTTTGTTCAGATGTAGCATTTTGCATGTGCAGCTATAACAAATTTGAGCTGCCTTCGTCACTGATCAGCTTTTTATCATATCAACATTTTGAGGTCGTATCTTATTACTTTCACTTATCTAGATTTGTACTGAAATTATACTTTCAAGTAAGTGCTCGTGTGGGGGTATAGCTCAGGGGTAGAGCGCTCGCTTTGCATGCGAGAAGTCTGGGGTTCGAATCCCCATACCTCCAAATATTTTGTTCAGATGTAGCATTTTGCATGTGCAGCTATAACAAATTTGAGCTGCCTTCGTCACTGATCAGCTTTTTATCATATCAACATTTTGAGGTCGTATCTTATTACTTTCACTTATCTAGATTTGTACTGAAATTATACTTTCAAGTAAGTGCTCGTGTGGGGGTATAGCTCAGGGGTAGAGCGCTCGCTTTGCATGCGAGAAGTCTGGGGTTCGAATCCCCATACCTCCAAATATTTTGTTCAGATGTAGCATTTTGCATGTGCAGCTATAACAAATTTGAGCTGCCTTCGTCACTGATCAGCTTTTTATCATATCAACATTTTGAGGTCGTATCTTATTACTTTCACTTATCTAGATTTGTACTGAAATTATACTTTCAAGTAAGTGCTCGTGTGGGGGTATAGCTCAGGGGTAGAGCGCTCGCTTTGCATGCGAGAAGTCTGGGGTTCGAATCCCCATACCTCCAAATATTTTGTTCAGATGTAGCATTTTGCATGTGCAGCTATAACAAATTTGAGCTGCCTTCGTCACTGATCAGCTTTTTATCATATCAACATTTTGAGGTCGTATCTTATTACTTTCACTTATCTAGATTTGTACTGAAATTATACTTTCAAGCGAGAAGTCTGGGGTTCGAATCCCCATACCTCCAAACATTTTGTTCAGTAGCATTTTGCATGTGCAGCTATAACAAATTTGAGCTGCCTTCGTCACTGATCAGCTTTTTATCATATCAACATTTTGAGGTCGTATCTTATTACTTTCACTTATCTAGATTTGTACTGAAATTATACTTTCAAGTAAGTGCTCGTGTGGGGGTATAGCTCAGGGGTAGAGCGCTCGCTTTGCATGCGAGAAGTCTGGGGTTCGAATCCCCATACCTCCAAATATTTTGTTCAGATGTAGCATTTTGCATGTGCAGCTATAACAAATTTGAGCTGCCTTCGTCACTGATCAGCTTTTTATCATATCAACATTTTGAGGTCGTATCTTATTACTTTCACTTATCTAGATTTGTACTGAAATTATACTTTCAAGTAAGTGCTCGTGTGGGGGTATAGCTCAGGGGTAGAGCGCTCGCTTTGCATGCGAGAAGTCTGGGGTTCGAATCCCCATACCTCCAAATATTTTGTTCAGATGTAGCATTTTGCATGTGCAGCTATAACAAATTTGAGCTGCCTTCGTCACTGATCAGCTTTTTATCATATCAACATTTTGAGGTCGTATCTTATTACTTTCACTTATCTAGATTTGTACTGAAATTATACTTTCAAGCGAGAAGTCTGGGGTTCGAATCCCCATACCTCCAAACATTTTGTTCAGTAGCATTTTGCATGTGCAGCTATAACAAATTTGAGCTGCCTTCGTCACTGATCAGCTTTTTATCATATCAACATTTTGAGGTCGTATCTTATTACTTTCACTTATCTAGATTTGTACTGAAATTATACTTTCAAGTAAGTGCTCGTGTGGGGGTATAGCTCAGGGGTAGAGCGCTCGCTTTGCATGCGAGAAGTCTGGGGTTCGAATCCCCATACCTCCAAATATTTTGTTCAGATGTAGCATTTTGCATGTGCAGCTATAACAAATTTGAGCTGCCTTCGTCACTGATCAGCTTTTTATCATATCAACATTTTGAGGTCGTATCTTATTACTTTCACTTATCTAGATTTGTACTGAAATTATACTTTCAAGTAAGTGCTCGTGTGGGGGTATAGCTCAGGGGTAGAGCGCTCGCTTTGCATGCGAGAAGTCTGGGGTTCGAATCCCCATACCTCCAAATATTTTGTTCAGATGTAGCATTTTGCATGTGCAGCTATAACAAATTTGAGCTGCCTTCGTCACTGATCAGCTTTTTATCATATCAACATTTTGAGGTCGTATCTTATTACTTTCACTTATCTAGATTTGTACTGAAATTATACTTTCAAGCGAGAAGTCTGGGGTTCGAATCCCCATACCTCCAAACATTTTGTTCAGTAGCATTTTGCATGTGCAGCTATAACAAATTTGAGCTGCCTTCGTCACTGATCAGCTTTTTATCATATCAACATTTTGAGGTCGTATCTTATTACTTTCACTTATCTAGATTTGTACTGAAATTATACTTTCAAGTAAGTGCTCGTGTGGGGGTATAGCTCAGGGGTAGAGCGCTCGCTTTGCATGCGAGAAGTCTGGGGTTCGAATCCCCATACCTCCAAATATTTTGTTCAGATGTAGCATTTTGCATGTGCAGCTATAACAAATTTGAGCTGCCTTCGTCACTGATCAGCTTTTTATCATATCAACATTTTGAGGTCGTATCTTATTACTTTCACTTATCTAGATTTGTACTGAAATTATACTTTCAAGTAAGTGCTCGTGTGGGGGTATAGCTCAGGGGTAGAGCGCTCGCTTTGCATGCGAGAAGTCTGGGGTTCGAATCCCCATACCTCCAAATATTTTGTTCAGATGTAGCATTTTGCATGTGCAGCTATAACAAATTTGAGCTGCCTTCGTCACTGATCAGCTTTTTATCATATCAACATTTTGAGGTCGTATCTTATTACTTTCACTTATCTAGATTTGTACTGAAATTATACTTTCAAGCGAGAAGTCTGGGGTTCGAATCCCCATACCTCCAAACATTTTGTTCAGTAGCATTTTGCATGTGCAGCTATAACAAATTTGAGCTGCCTTCGTCACTGATCAGCTTTTTATCATATCAACATTTTGAGGTCGTATCTTATTACTTTCACTTATCTAGATTTGTACTGAAATTATACTTTCAAGCGAGAAGTCTGGGGTTCGAATCCCCATACCTCCAAACATTTTGTTCAGTAGCATTTTGCATGTGCAGCTATAACAAATTTGAGCTGCCTTCGTCACTGATCAGCTTTTTATCATATCAACATTTTGAGGTCGTATCTTATTACTTTCACTTATCTAGATTTGTACTGAAATTATACTTTCAAGTAAGTGCTCGTGTGGGGGTATAGCTCAGGGGTAGAGCGCTCGCTTTGCATGCGAGAAGTCTGGGGTTCGAATCCCCATACCTCCAAATATTTTGTTCAGATGTAGCATTTTGCATGTGCAGCTATAACAAATTTGAGCTGCCTTCGTCACTGATCAGCTTTTTATCATATCAACATTTTGAGGTCGTATCTTATTACTTTCACTTATCTAGATTTGTACTGAAATTATACTTTCAAGCGAGAAGTCTGGGGTTCGAATCCCCATACCTCCAAACATTTTGTTCAGTAGCATTTTGCATGTGCAGCTATAACAAATTTGAGCTGCCTTCGTCACTGATCAGCTTTTTATCATATCAACATTTTGAGGTCGTATCTTATTACTTTCACTTATCTAGATTTGTACTGAAATTATACTTTCAAGTAAGTGCTCGTGTGGGGGTATAGCTCAGGGGTAGAGCGCTCGCTTTGCATGCGAGAAGTCTGGGGTTCGAATCCCCATACCTCCAAATATTTTGTTCAGATGTAGCATTTTGCATGTGCAGCTATAACAAATTTGAGCTGCCTTCGTCACTGATCAGCTTTTTATCATATCAACATTTTGAGGTCGTATCTTATTACTTTCACTTATCTAGATTTGTACTGAAATTATACTTTCAAGCGAGAAGTCTGGGGTTCGAATCCCCATACCTCCAAACATTTTGTTCAGTAGCATTTTGCATGTGCAGCTATAACAAATTTGAGCTGCCTTCGTCACTGATCAGCTTTTTATCATATCAACATTTTGAGGTCGTATCTTATTACTTTCACTTATCTAGATTTGTACTGAAATTATACTTTCAAGTAAGTGCTCGTGTGGGGGTATAGCTCAGGGGTAGAGCGCTCGCTTTGCATGCGAGAAGTCTGGGGTTCGAATCCCCATACCTCCAAATATTTTGTTCAGATGTAGCATTTTGCATGTGCAGCTATAACAAATTTGAGCTGCCTTCGTCACTGATCAGCTTTTTATCATATCAACATTTTGAGGTCGTATCTTATTACTTTCACTTATCTAGATTTGTACTGAAATTATACTTTCAAGTAAGTGCTCGTGTGGGGGTATAGCTCAGGGGTAGAGCGCTCGCTTTGCATGCGAGAAGTCTGGGGTTCGAATCCCCATACCTCCAAATATTTTGTTCAGATGTAGCATTTTGCATGTGCAGCTATAACAAATTTGAGCTGCCTTCGTCACTGATCAGCTTTTTATCATATCAACATTTTGAGGTCGTATCTTATTACTTTCACTTATCTAGATTTGTACTGAAATTATACTTTCAAGTAAGTGCTCGTGTGGGGGTATAGCTCAGGGGTAGAGCGCTCGCTTTGCATGCGAGAAGTCTGGGGTTCGAATCCCCATACCTCCAAATATTTTGTTCAGATGTAGCATTTTGCATGTGCAGCTATAACAAATTTGAGCTGCCTTCGTCACTGATCAGCTTTTTATCATATCAACATTTTGAGGTCGTATCTTATTACTTTCACTTATCTAGATTTGTACTGAAATTATACTTTCAAGTAAGTGCTCGTGTGGGGGTATAGCTCAGGGGTAGAGCGCTCGCTTTGCATGCGAGAAGTCTGGGGTTCGAATCCCCATACCTCCAAATATTTTGTTCAGATGTAGCATTTTGCATGTGCAGCTATAACAAATTTGAGCTGCCTTCGTCACTGATCAGCTTTTTATCATATCAACATTTTGAGGTCGTATCTTATTACTTTCACTTATCTAGATTTGTACTGAAATTATACTTTCAAGTAAGTGCTCGTGTGGGGGTATAGCTCAGGGGTAGAGCGCTCGCTTTGCATGCGAGAAGTCTGGGGTTCGAATCCCCATACCTCCAAATATTTTGTTCAGATGTAGCATTTTGCATGTGCAGCTATAACAAATTTGAGCTGCCTTCGTCACTGATCAGCTTTTTATCATATCAACATTTTGAGGTCGTATCTTATTACTTTCACTTATCTAGATTTGTACTGAAATTATACTTTCAAGCGAGAAGTCTGGGGTTCGAATCCCCATACCTCCAAACATTTTGTTCAGTAGCATTTTGCATGTGCAGCTATAACAAATTTGAGCTGCCTTCGTCACTGATCAGCTTTTTATCATATCAACATTTTGAGGTCGTATCTTATTACTTTCACTTATCTAGATTTGTACTGAAATTATACTTTCAAGTAAGTGCTCGTGTGGGGGTATAGCTCAGGGGTAGAGCGCTCGCTTTGCATGCGAGAAGTCTGGGGTTCGAATCCCCATACCTCCAAATATTTTGTTCAGATGTAGCATTTTGCATGTGCAGCTATAACAAATTTGAGCTGCCTTCGTCACTGATCAGCTTTTTATCATATCAACATTTTGAGGTCGTATCTTATTACTTTCACTTATCTAGATTTGTACTGAAATTATACTTTCAAGTAAGTGCTCGTGTGGGGGTATAGCTCAGGGGTAGAGCGCTCGCTTTGCATGCGAGAAGTCTGGGGTTCGAATCCCCATACCTCCAAATATTTTGTTCAGATGTAGCATTTTGCATGTGCAGCTATAACAAATTTGAGCTGCCTTCGTCACTGATCAGCTTTTTATCATATCAACATTTTGAGGTCGTATCTTATTACTTTCACTTATCTAGATTTGTACTGAAATTATACTTTCAAGCGAGAAGTCTGGGGTTCGAATCCCCATACCTCCAAACATTTTGTTCAGTAGCATTTTGCATGTGCAGCTATAACAAATTTGAGCTGCCTTCGTCACTGATCAGCTTTTTATCATATCAACATTTTGAGGTCGTATCTTATTACTTTCACTTATCTAGATTTGTACTGAAATTATACTTTCAAGTAAGTGCTCGTGTGGGGGTATAGCTCAGGGGTAGAGCGCTCGCTTTGCATGCGAGAAGTCTGGGGTTCGAATCCCCATACCTCCAAATATTTTGTTCAGATGTAGCATTTTGCATGTGCAGCTATAACAAATTTGAGCTGCCTTCGTCACTGATCAGCTTTTTATCATATCAACATTTTGAGGTCGTATCTTATTACTTTCACTTATCTAGATTTGTACTGAAATTATACTTTCAAGTAAGTGCTCGTGTGGGGGTATAGCTCAGGGGTAGAGCGCTCGCTTTGCATGCGAGAAGTCTGGGGTTCGAATCCCCATACCTCCAAATATTTTGTTCAGATGTAGCATTTTGCATGTGCAGCTATAACAAATTTGAGCTGCCTTCGTCACTGATCAGCTTTTTATCATATCAACATTTTGAGGTCGTATCTTATTACTTTCACTTATCTAGATTTGTACTGAAATTATACTTTCAAGCGAGAAGTCTGGGGTTCGAATCCCCATACCTCCAAATATTTTGTTCAGTAGCATTTTGCATGTGCAGCTATAACAAATTTGAGCTGCCTTCGTCACTGATCAGCTTTTTATCATATCAACATTTTGAGGTCGTATCTTATTACTTTCACTTATCTAGATTTGTACTGAAATTATACTTTCAAGTAAGTGCTCGTGTGGGGGTATAGCTCAGGGGTAGAGCGCTCGCTTTGCATGCGAGAAGTCTGGGGTTCGAATCCCCATACCTCCAAATATTTTGTTCAGATGTAGCATTTTGCATGTGCAGCTATAACAAATTTGAGCTGCCTTCGTCACTGATCAGCTTTTTATCATATCAACATTTTGAGGTCGTATCTTATTACTTTCACTTATCTAGATTTGTACTGAAATTATACTTTCAAGTAAGTGCTCGTGTGGGGTATAGCTCAGGGGTAGAGCGCTCGCTTTGCATGCGAGAAGTCTGGGGTTCGAATCCCCATACCTCCAAATATTTTGTTCAGATGTAGCATTTTGCATGTGCAGCTATAACAAATTTGAGCTGCCTTCGTCACTGATCAGCTTTTTATCATATCAACATTTTGAGGTCGTATCTTATTACTTTCACTTATCTAGATTTGTACTGAAATTATACTTTCAAGCGAGAAGTCTGGGGTTCGAATCCCCATACCTCCAAACATTTTGTTCAGTAGCATTTTGCATGTGCAGCTATAACAAATTTGAGCTGCCTTCGTCACTGATCAGCTTTTTATCATATCAACATTTTGAGGTCGTATCTTATTACTTTCACTTATCTAGATTTGTACTGAAATTATACTTTCAAGCGAGAAGTCTGGGGTTCGAATCCCCATACCTCCAAATATTTTGTTCAGTTAGCATTTTGCATGTGCAGCTATAACAAATTTGAGCTGCCTTCGTCACTGATCAGCTTTTTATCATATCAACATTTTGAGGTCGTATCTTATTACTTTCACTTATCTAGATTTGTACTGAAATTATACTTTCAAGTAAGTGCTCGTGTGGGGGTATAGCTCAGGGGTAGAGCGCTCGCTTTGCATGCGAGAAGTCTGGGGTTCGAATCCCCATACCTCCAAATATTTTGTTCAGATGTAGCATTTTGCATGTGCAGCTATAACAAATTTGAGCTGCCTTCGTCACTGATCAGCTTTTTATCATATCAACATTTTGAGGTCGTATCTTATTACTTTCACTTATCTAGATTTGTACTGAAATTATACTTTCAAGTAAGTGCTCGTGTGGGGGTATAGCTCAGGGGTAGAGCGCTCGCTTTGCATGCGAGAAGTCTGGGGTTCGAATCCCCATACCTCCAAATATTTTGTTCAGATGTAGCATTTTGCATGTGCAGCTATAACAAATTTGAGCTGCCTTCGTCACTGATCAGCTTTTTATCATATCAACATTTTGAGGTCGTATCTTATTACTTTCACTTATCTAGATTTGTACTGAAATTATACTTTCAAGCGAGAAGTCTGGGGTTCGAATCCCCATACCTCCAAACATTTTGTTCAGTAGCATTTTGCATGTGCAGCTATAACAAATTTGAGCTGCCTTCGTCACTGATCAGCTTTTTATCATATCAACATTTTGAGGTCGTATCTTATTACTTTCACTTATCTAGATTTGTACTGAAATTATACTTTCAAGTAAGTGCTCGTGTGGGGGTATAGCTCAGGGGTAGAGCGCTCGCTTTGCATGCGAGAAGTCTGGGGTTCGAATCCCCATACCTCCAAATATTTTGTTCAGATGTAGCATTTTGCATGTGCAGCTATAACAAATTTGAGCTGCCTTCGTCACTGATCAGCTTTTTATCATATCAACATTTTGAGGTCGTATCTTATTACTTTCACTTATCTAGATTTGTACTGAAATTATACTTTCAAGTAAGTGCTCGTGTGGGGTATAGCTCAGGGGTAGAGCGCTCGCTTTGCATGCGAGAAGTCTGGGGTTCGAATCCCCATACCTCCAAATATTTTGTTCAGATGTAGCATTTTGCATGTGCAGCTATAACAAATTTGAGCTGCCTTCGTCACTGATCAGCTTTTTATCATATCAACATTTTGAGGTCGTATCTTATTACTTTCACTTATCTAGATTTGTACTGAAATTATACTTTCAAGTAAGTGCTCGTGTGGGGGTATAGCTCAGGGGTAGAGCGCTCGCTTTGCATGCGAGAAGTCTGGGGTTCGAATCCCCATACCTCCAAATATTTTGTTCAGATGTAGCATTTTGCATGTGCAGCTATAACAAATTTGAGCTGCCTTCGTCACTGATCAGCTTTTTATCATATCAACATTTTGAGGTCGTATCTTATTACTTTCACTTATCTAGATTTGTACTGAAATTATACTTTCAAGTAAGTGCTCGTGTGGGGGTATAGCTCAGGGGTAGAGCGCTCGCTTTGCATGCGAGAAGTCTGGGGTTCGAATCCCCATACCTCCAAATATTTTGTTCAGATGTAGCATTTTGCATGTGCAGCTATAACAAATTTGAGCTGCCTTCGTCACTGATCAGCTTTTTATCATATCAACATTTTGAGGTCGTATCTTATTACTTTCACTTATCTAGATTTGTACTGAAATTATACTTTCAAGTAAGTGCTCGTGTGGGGGTATAGCTCAGGGGTAGAGCGCTCGCTTTGCATGCGAGAAGTCTGGGGTTCGAATCCCCATACCTCCAAATATTTTGTTCAGATGTAGCATTTTGCATGTGCAGCTATAACAAATTTGAGCTGCCTTCGTCACTGATCAGCTTTTTATCATATCAACATTTTGAGGTCGTATCTTATTACTTTCACTTATCTAGATTTGTACTGAAATTATACTTTCAAGTAAGTGCTCGTGTGGGGGTATAGCTCAGGGGTAGAGCGCTCGCTTTGCATGCGAGAAGTCTGGGGTTCGAATCCCCATACCTCCAAATATTTTGTTCAGATGTAGCATTTTGCATGTGCAGCTATAACAAATTTGAGCTGCCTTCGTCACTGATCAGCTTTTTATCATATCAACATTTTGAGGTCGTATCTTATTACTTTCACTTATCTAGATTTGTACTGAAATTATACTTTCAAGCGAGAAGTCTGGGGTTCGAATCCCCATACCTCCAAACATTTTGTTCAGTAGCATTTTGCATGTGCAGCTATAACAAATTTGAGCTGCCTTCGTCACTGATCAGCTTTTTATCATATCAACATTTTGAGGTCGTATCTTATTACTTTCACTTATCTAGATTTGTACTGAAATTATACTTTCAAGCGAGAAGTCTGGGGTTCGAATCCCCATACCTCCAAACATTTTGTTCAGTAGCATTTTGCATGTGCAGCTATAACAAATTTGAGCTGCCTTCGTCACTGATCAGCTTTTTATCATATCAACATTTTGAGGTCGTATCTTATTACTTTCACTTATCTAGATTTGTACTGAAATTATACTTTCAAGTAAGTGCTCGTGTGGGGGTATAGCTCAGGGGTAGAGCGCTCGCTTTGCATGCGAGAAGTCTGGGGTTCGAATCCCCATACCTCCAAATATTTTGTTCAGATGTAGCATTTTGCATGTGCAGCTATAACAAATTTGAGCTGCCTTCGTCACTGATCAGCTTTTTATCATATCAACATTTTGAGGTCGTATCTTATTACTTTCACTTATCTAGATTTGTACTGAAATTATACTTTCAAGTAAGTGCTCGTGTGGGGGTATAGCTCAGGGGTAGAGCGCTCGCTTTGCATGCGAGAAGTCTGGGGTTCGAATCCCCATACCTCCAAATATTTTGTTCAGATGTAGCATTTTGCATGTGCAGCTATAACAAATTTGAGCTGCCTTCGTCACTGATCAGCTTTTTATCATATCAACATTTTGAGGTCGTATCTTATTACTTTCACTTATCTAGATTTGTACTGAAATTATACTTTCAAGTAAGTGCTCGTGTGGGGGTATAGCTCAGGGGTAGAGCGCTCGCTTTGCATGCGAGAAGTCTGGGGTTCGAATCCCCATACCTCCAAATATTTTGTTCAGATGTAGCATTTTGCATGTGCAGCTATAACAAATTTGAGCTGCCTTCGTCACTGATCAGCTTTTTATCATATCAACATTTTGAGGTCGTATCTTATTACTTTCACTTATCTAGATTTGTACTGAAATTATACTTTCAAGTAAGTGCTCGTGTGGGGGTATAGCTCAGGGGTAGAGCGCTCGCTTTGCATGCGAGAAGTCTGGGGTTCGAATCCCCATACCTCCAAATATTTTGTTCAGATGTAGCATTTTGCATGTGCAGCTATAACAAATTTGAGCTGCCTTCGTCACTGATCAGCTTTTTATCATATCAACATTTTGAGGTCGTATCTTATTACTTTCACTTATCTAGATTTGTACTGAAATTATACTTTCAAGTAAGTGCTCGTGTGGGGGTATAGCTCAGGGGTAGAGCGCTCGCTTTGCATGCGAGAAGTCTGGGGTTCGAATCCCCATACCTCCAAATATTTTGTTCAGATGTAGCATTTTGCATGTGCAGCTATAACAAATTTGAGCTGCCTTCGTCACTGATCAGCTTTTTATCATATCAACATTTTGAGGTCGTATCTTATTACTTTCACTTATCTAGATTTGTACTGAAATTATACTTTCAAGCGAGAAGTCTGGGGTTCGAATCCCCATACCTCCAAATATTTTGTTCAGTAGCATTTTGCATGTGCAGCTATAACAAATTTGAGCTGCCTTCGTCACTGATCAGCTTTTTATCATATCAACATTTTGAGGTCGTATCTTATTACTTTCACTTATCTAGATTTGTACTGAAATTATACTTTCAAGCGAGAAGTCTGGGGTTCGAATCCCCATACCTCCAAACATTTTGTTCAGTAGCATTTTGCATGTGCAGCTATAACAAATTTGAGCTGCCTTCGTCACTGATCAGCTTTTTATCATATCAACATTTTGAGGTCGTATCTTATTACTTTCACTTATCTAGATTTGTACTGAAATTATACTTTCAAGTAAGTGCTCGTGTGGGGGTATAGCTCAGGGGTAGAGCGCTCGCTTTGCATGCGAGAAGTCTGGGGTTCGAATCCCCATACCTCCAAATATTTTGTTCAGATGTAGCATTTTGCATGTGCAGCTATAACAAATTTGAGCTGCCTTCGTCACTGATCAGCTTTTTATCATATCAACATTTTGAGGTCGTATCTTATTACTTTCACTTATCTAGATTTGTACTGAAATTATACTTTCAAGTAAGTGCTCGTGTGGGGGTATAGCTCAGGGGTAGAGCGCTCGCTTTGCATGCGAGAAGTCTGGGGTTCGAATCCCCATACCTCCAAATATTTTGTTCAGATGTAGCATTTTGCATGTGCAGCTATAACAAATTTGAGCTGCCTTCGTCACTGATCAGCTTTTTATCATATCAACATTTTGAGGTCGTATCTTATTACTTTCACTTATCTAGATTTGTACTGAAATTATACTTTCAAGCGAGAAGTCTGGGGTTCGAATCCCCATACCTCCAAACATTTTGTTCAGTAGCATTTTGCATGTGCAGCTATAACAAATTTGAGCTGCCTTCGTCACTGATCAGCTTTTTATCATATCAACATTTTGAGGTCGTATCTTATTACTTTCACTTATCTAGATTTGTACTGAAATTATACTTTCAAGTAAGTGCTCGTGTGGGGGTATAGCTCAGGGGTAGAGCGCTCGCTTTGCATGCGAGAAGTCTGGGGTTCGAATCCCCATACCTCCAAATATTTTGTTCAGATGTAGCATTTTGCATGTGCAGCTATAACAAATTTGAGCTGCCTTCGTCACTGATCAGCTTTTTATCATATCAACATTTTGAGGTCGTATCTTATTACTTTCACTTATCTAGATTTGTACTGAAATTATACTTTCAAGTAAGTGCTCGTGTGGGGGTATAGCTCAGGGGTAGAGCGCTCGCTTTGCATGCGAGAAGTCTGGGGTTCGAATCCCCATACCTCCAAATATTTTGTTCAGATGTAGCATTTTGCATGTGCAGCTATAACAAATTTGAGCTGCCTTCGTCACTGATCAGCTTTTTATCATATCAACATTTTGAGGTCGTATCTTATTACTTTCACTTATCTAGATTTGTACTGAAATTATACTTTCAAGTAAGTGCTCGTGTGGGGGTATAGCTCAGGGGTAGAGCGCTCGCTTTGCATGCGAGAAGTCTGGGGTTCGAATCCCCATACCTCCAAATATTTTGTTCAGATGTAGCATTTTGCATGTGCAGCTATAACAAATTTGAGCTGCCTTCGTCACTGATCAGCTTTTTATCATATCAACATTTTGAGGTCGTATCTTATTACTTTCACTTATCTAGATTTGTACTGAAATTATACTTTCAAGTAAGTGCTCGTGTGGGGGTATAGCTCAGGGGTAGAGCGCTCGCTTTGCATGCGAGAAGTCTGGGGTTCGAATCCCCATACCTCCAAATATTTTGTTCAGATGTAGCATTTTGCATGTGCAGCTATAACAAATTTGAGCTGCCTTCGTCACTGATCAGCTTTTTATCATATCAACATTTTGAGGTCGTATCTTATTACTTTCACTTATCTAGATTTGTACTGAAATTATACTTTCAAGCGAGAAGTCTGGGGTTCGAATCCCCATACCTCCAAACATTTTGTTCAGTAGCATTTTGCATGTGCAGCTATAACAAATTTGAGCTGCCTTCGTCACTGATCAGCTTTTTATCATATCAACATTTTGAGGTCGTATCTTATTACTTTCACTTATCTAGATTTGTACTGAAATTATACTTTCAAGCGAGAAGTCTGGGGTTCGAATCCCCATACCTCCAAACATTTTGTTCAGTAGCATTTTGCATGTGCAGCTATAACAAATTTGAGCTGCCTTCGTCACTGATCAGCTTTTTATCATATCAACATTTTGAGGTCGTATCTTATTACTTTCACTTATCTAGATTTGTACTGAAATTATACTTTCAAGTAAGTGCTCGTGTGGGGGTATAGCTCAGGGGTAGAGCGCTCGCTTTGCATGCGAGAAGTCTGGGGTTCGAATCCCCATACCTCCAAATATTTTGTTCAGATGTAGCATTTTGCATGTGCAGCTATAACAAATTTGAGCTGCCTTCGTCACTGATCAGCTTTTTATCATATCAACATTTTGAGGTCGTATCTTATTACTTTCACTTATCTAGATTTGTACTGAAATTATACTTTCAAGTAAGTGCTCGTGTGGGGGTATAGCTCAGGGGTAGAGCGCTCGCTTTGCATGCGAGAAGTCTGGGGTTCGAATCCCCATACCTCCAAATATTTTGTTCAGATGTAGCATTTTGCATGTGCAGCTATAACAAATTTGAGCTGCCTTCGTCACTGATCAGCTTTTTATCATATCAACATTTTGAGGTCGTATCTTATTACTTTCACTTATCTAGATTTGTACTGAAATTATACTTTCAAGCGAGAAGTCTGGGGTTCGAATCCCCATACCTCCAAACATTTTGTTCAGTAGCATTTTGCATGTGCAGCTATAACAAATTTGAGCTGCCTTCGTCACTGATCAGCTTTTTATCATATCAACATTTTGAGGTCGTATCTTATTACTTTCACTTATCTAGATTTGTACTGAAATTATACTTTCAAGTAAGTGCTCGTGTGGGGGTATAGCTCAGGGGTAGAGCGCTCGCTTTGCATGCGAGAAGTCTGGGGTTCGAATCCCCATACCTCCAAATATTTTGTTCAGATGTAGCATTTTGCATGTGCAGCTATAACAAATTTGAGCTGCCTTCGTCACTGATCAGCTTTTTATCATATCAACATTTTGAGGTCGTATCTTATTACTTTCACTTATCTAGATTTGTACTGAAATTATACTTTCAAGTAAGTGCTCGTGTGGGGGTATAGCTCAGGGGTAGAGCGCTCGCTTTGCATGCGAGAAGTCTGGGGTTCGAATCCCCATACCTCCAAATATTTTGTTCAGATGTAGCATTTTGCATGTGCAGCTATAACAAATTTGAGCTGCCTTCGTCACTGATCAGCTTTTTATCATATCAACATTTTGAGGTCGTATCTTATTACTTTCACTTATCTAGATTTGTACTGAAATTATACTTTCAAGTAAGTGCTCGTGTGGGGGTATAGCTCAGGGGTAGAGCGCTCGCTTTGCATGCGAGAAGTCTGGGGTTCGAATCCCCATACCTCCAAATATTTTGTTCAGATGTAGCATTTTGCATGTGCAGCTATAACAAATTTGAGCTGCCTTCGTCACTGATCAGCTTTTTATCATATCAACATTTTGAGGTCGTATCTTATTACTTTCACTTATCTAGATTTGTACTGAAATTATACTTTCAAGCGAGAAGTCTGGGGTTCGAATCCCCATACCTCCAAACATTTTGTTCAGTAGCATTTTGCATGTGCAGCTATAACAAATTTGAGCTGCCTTCGTCACTGATCAGCTTTTTATCATATCAACATTTTGAGGTCGTATCTTATTACTTTCACTTATCTAGATTTGTACTGAAATTATACTTTCAAGTAAGTGCTCGTGTGGGGGTATAGCTCAGGGGTAGAGCGCTCGCTTTGCATGCGAGAAGTCTGGGGTTCGAATCCCCATACCTCCAAATATTTTGTTCAGATGTAGCATTTTGCATGTGCAGCTATAACAAATTTGAGCTGCCTTCGTCACTGATCAGCTTTTTATCATATCAACATTTTGAGGTCGTATCTTATTACTTTCACTTATCTAGATTTGTACTGAAATTATACTTTCAAGTAAGTGCTCGTGTGGGGGTATAGCTCAGGGGTAGAGCGCTCGCTTTGCATGCGAGAAGTCTGGGGTTCGAATCCCCATACCTCCAAATATTTTGTTCAGATGTAGCATTTTGCATGTGCAGCTATAACAAATTTGAGCTGCCTTCGTCACTGATCAGCTTTTTATCATATCAACATTTTGAGGTCGTATCTTATTACTTTCACTTATCTAGATTTGTACTGAAATTATACTTTCAAGCGAGAAGTCTGGGGTTCGAATCCCCATACCTCCAAACATTTTGTTCAGTAGCATTTTGCATGTGCAGCTATAACAAATTTGAGCTGCCTTCGTCACTGATCAGCTTTTTATCATATCAACATTTTGAGGTCGTATCTTATTACTTTCACTTATCTAGATTTGTACTGAAATTATACTTTCAAGTAAGTGCTCGTGTGGGGGTATAGCTCAGGGGTAGAGCGCTCGCTTTGCATGCGAGAAGTCTGGGGTTCGAATCCCCATACCTCCAAATATTTTGTTCAGATGTAGCATTTTGCATGTGCAGCTATAACAAATTTGAGCTGCCTTCGTCACTGATCAGCTTTTTATCATATCAACATTTTGAGGTCGTATCTTATTACTTTCACTTATCTAGATTTGTACTGAAATTATACTTTCAAGTAAGTGCTCGTGTGGGGGTATAGCTCAGGGGTAGAGCGCTCGCTTTGCATGCGAGAAGTCTGGGGTTCGAATCCCCATACCTCCAAATATTTTGTTCAGATGTAGCATTTTGCATGTGCAGCTATAACAAATTTGAGCTGCCTTCGTCACTGATCAGCTTTTTATCATATCAACATTTTGAGGTCGTATCTTATTACTTTCACTTATCTAGATTTGTACTGAAATTATACTTTCAAGTAAGTGCTCGTGTGGGGGTATAGCTCAGGGGTAGAGCGCTCGCTTTGCATGCGAGAAGTCTGGGGTTCGAATCCCCATACCTCCAAATATTTTGTTCAGATGTAGCATTTTGCATGTGCAGCTATAACAAATTTGAGCTGCCTTCGTCACTGATCAGCTTTTTATCATATCAACATTTTGAGGTCGTATCTTATTACTTTCACTTATCTAGATTTGTACTGAAATTATACTTTCAAGTAAGTGCTCGTGTGGGGTATAGCTCAGGGGTAGAGCGCTCGCTTTGCATGCGAGAAGTCTGGGGTTCGAATCCCCATACCTCCAAATATTTTGTTCAGATGTAGCATTTTGCATGTGCAGCTATAACAAATTTGAGCTGCCTTCGTCACTGATCAGCTTTTTATCATATCAACATTTTGAGGTCGTATCTTATTACTTTCACTTATCTAGATTTGTACTGAAATTATACTTTCAAGTAAGTGCTCGTGTGGGGGTATAGCTCAGGGGTAGAGCGCTCGCTTTGCATGCGAGAAGTCTGGGGTTCGAATCCCCATACCTCCAAATATTTTGTTCAGATGTAGCATTTTGCATGTGCAGCTATAACAAATTTGAGCTGCCTTCGTCACTGATCAGCTTTTTATCATATCAACATTTTGAGGTCGTATCTTATTACTTTCACTTATCTAGATTTGTACTGAAATTATACTTTCAAGCGAGAAGTCTGGGGTTCGAATCCCCATACCTCCAAACATTTTGTTCAGTAGCATTTTGCATGTGCAGCTATAACAAATTTGAGCTGCCTTCGTCACTGATCAGCTTTTTATCATATCAACATTTTGAGGTCGTATCTTATTACTTTCACTTATCTAGATTTGTACTGAAATTATACTTTCAAGTAAGTGCTCGTGTGGGGGTATAGCTCAGGGGTAGAGCGCTCGCTTTGCATGCGAGAAGTCTGGGGTTCGAATCCCCATACCTCCAAATATTTTGTTCAGATGTAGCATTTTGCATGTGCAGCTATAACAAATTTGAGCTGCCTTCGTCACTGATCAGCTTTTTATCATATCAACATTTTGAGGTCGTATCTTATTACTTTCACTTATCTAGATTTGTACTGAAATTATACTTTCAAGTAAGTGCTCGTGTGGGGTATAGCTCAGGGGTAGAGCGCTCGCTTTGCATGCGAGAAGTCTGGGGTTCGAATCCCCATACCTCCAAATATTTTGTTCAGATGTAGCATTTTGCATGTGCAGCTATAACAAATTTGAGCTGCCTTCGTCACTGATCAGCTTTTTATCATATCAACATTTTGAGGTCGTATCTTATTACTTTCACTTATCTAGATTTGTACTGAAATTATACTTTCAAGTAAGTGCTCGTGTGGGGGTATAGCTCAGGGGTAGAGCGCTCGCTTTGCATGCGAGAAGTCTGGGGTTCGAATCCCCATACCTCCAAATATTTTGTTCAGATGTAGCATTTTGCATGTGCAGCTATAACAAATTTGAGCTGCCTTCGTCACTGATCAGCTTTTTATCATATCAACATTTTGAGGTCGTATCTTATTACTTTCACTTATCTAGATTTGTACTGAAATTATACTTTCAAGTAAGTGCTCGTGTGGGGGTATAGCTCAGGGGTAGAGCGCTCGCTTTGCATGCGAGAAGTCTGGGGTTCGAATCCCCATACCTCCAAATATTTTGTTCAGATGTAGCATTTTGCATGTGCAGCTATAACAAATTTGAGCTGCCTTCGTCACTGATCAGCTTTTTATCATATCAACATTTTGAGGTCGTATCTTATTACTTTCACTTATCTAGATTTGTACTGAAATTATACTTTCAAGCGAGAAGTCTGGGGTTCGAATCCCCATACCTCCAAACATTTTGTTCAGTAGCATTTTGCATGTGCAGCTATAACAAATTTGAGCTGCCTTCGTCACTGATCAGCTTTTTATCATATCAACATTTTGAGGTCGTATCTTATTACTTTCACTTATCTAGATTTGTACTGAAATTATACTTTCAAGTAAGTGCTCGTGTGGGGGTATAGCTCAGGGGTAGAGCGCTCGCTTTGCATGCGAGAAGTCTGGGGTTCGAATCCCCATACCTCCAAATATTTTGTTCAGATGTAGCATTTTGCATGTGCAGCTATAACAAATTTGAGCTGCCTTCGTCACTGATCAGCTTTTTATCATATCAACATTTTGAGGTCGTATCTTATTACTTTCACTTATCTAGATTTGTACTGAAATTATACTTTCAAGTAAGTGCTCGTGTGGGGGTATAGCTCAGGGGTAGAGCGCTCGCTTTGCATGCGAGAAGTCTGGGGTTCGAATCCCCATACCTCCAAATATTTTGTTCAGATGTAGCATTTTGCATGTGCAGCTATAACAAATTTGAGCTGCCTTCGTCACTGATCAGCTTTTTATCATATCAACATTTTGAGGTCGTATCTTATTACTTTCACTTATCTAGATTTGTACTGAAATTATACTTTCAAGTAAGTGCTCGTGTGGGGGTATAGCTCAGGGGTAGAGCGCTCGCTTTGCATGCGAGAAGTCTGGGGTTCGAATCCCCATACCTCCAAATATTTTGTTCAGATGTAGCATTTTGCATGTGCAGCTATAACAAATTTGAGCTGCCTTCGTCACTGATCAGCTTTTTATCATATCAACATTTTGAGGTCGTATCTTATTACTTTCACTTATCTAGATTTGTACTGAAATTATACTTTCAAGCGAGAAGTCTGGGGTTCGAATCCCCATACCTCCAAACATTTTGTTCAGTAGCATTTTGCATGTGCAGCTATAACAAATTTGAGCTGCCTTCGTCACTGATCAGCTTTTTATCATATCAACATTTTGAGGTCGTATCTTATTACTTTCACTTATCTAGATTTGTACTGAAATTATACTTTCAAGTAAGTGCTCGTGTGGGGGTATAGCTCAGGGGTAGAGCGCTCGCTTTGCATGCGAGAAGTCTGGGGTTCGAATCCCCATACCTCCAAATATTTTGTTCAGATGTAGCATTTTGCATGTGCAGCTATAACAAATTTGAGCTGCCTTCGTCACTGATCAGCTTTTTATCATATCAACATTTTGAGGTCGTATCTTATTACTTTCACTTATCTAGATTTGTACTGAAATTATACTTTCAAGTAAGTGCTCGTGTGGGGTATAGCTCAGGGGTAGAGCGCTCGCTTTGCATGCGAGAAGTCTGGGGTTCGAATCCCCATACCTCCAAATATTTTGTTCAGATGTAGCATTTTGCATGTGCAGCTATAACAAATTTGAGCTGCCTTCGTCACTGATCAGCTTTTTATCATATCAACATTTTGAGGTCGTATCTTATTACTTTCACTTATCTAGATTTGTACTGAAATTATACTTTCAAGTAAGTGCTCGTGTGGGGGTATAGCTCAGGGGTAGAGCGCTCGCTTTGCATGCGAGAAGTCTGGGGTTCGAATCCCCATACCTCCAAATATTTTGTTCAGATGTAGCATTTTGCATGTGCAGCTATAACAAATTTGAGCTGCCTTCGTCACTGATCAGCTTTTTATCATATCAACATTTTGAGGTCGTATCTTATTACTTTCACTTATCTAGATTTGTACTGAAATTATACTTTCAAGCGAGAAGTCTGGGGTTCGAATCCCCATACCTCCAAATATTTTGTTCAGTAGCATTTTGCATGTGCAGCTATAACAAATTTGAGCTGCCTTCGTCACTGATCAGCTTTTTATCATATCAACATTTTGAGGTCGTATCTTATTACTTTCACTTATCTAGATTTGTACTGAAATTATACTTTCAAGTAAGTGCTCGTGTGGGGGTATAGCTCAGGGGTAGAGCGCTCGCTTTGCATGCGAGAAGTCTGGGGTTCGAATCCCCATACCTCCAAATATTTTGTTCAGATGTAGCATTTTGCATGTGCAGCTATAACAAATTTGAGCTGCCTTCGTCACTGATCAGCTTTTTATCATATCAACATTTTGAGGTCGTATCTTATTACTTTCACTTATCTAGATTTGTACTGAAATTATACTTTCAAGTAAGTGCTCGTGTGGGGGTATAGCTCAGGGGTAGAGCGCTCGCTTTGCATGCGAGAAGTCTGGGGTTCGAATCCCCATACCTCCAAATATTTTGTTCAGATGTAGCATTTTGCATGTGCAGCTATAACAAATTTGAGCTGCCTTCGTCACTGATCAGCTTTTTATCATATCAACATTTTGAGGTCGTATCTTATTACTTTCACTTATCTAGATTTGTACTGAAATTATACTTTCAAGTAAGTGCTCGTGTGGGGGTATAGCTCAGGGGTAGAGCGCTCGCTTTGCATGCGAGAAGTCTGGGGTTCGAATCCCCATACCTCCAAATATTTTGTTCAGATGTAGCATTTTGCATGTGCAGCTATAACAAATTTGAGCTGCCTTCGTCACTGATCAGCTTTTTATCATATCAACATTTTGAGGTCGTATCTTATTACTTTCACTTATCTAGATTTGTACTGAAATTATACTTTCAAGTAAGTGCTCGTGTGGGGGTATAGCTCAGGGGTAGAGCGCTCGCTTTGCATGCGAGAAGTCTGGGGTTCGAATCCCCATACCTCCAAATATTTTGTTCAGATGTAGCATTTTGCATGTGCAGCTATAACAAATTTGAGCTGCCTTCGTCACTGATCAGCTTTTTATCATATCAACATTTTGAGGTCGTATCTTATTACTTTCACTTATCTAGATTTGTACTGAAATTATACTTTCAAGTAAGTGCTCGTGTGGGGTATAGCTCAGGGGTAGAGCGCTCGCTTTGCATGCGAGAAGTCTGGGGTTCGAATCCCCATACCTCCAAATATTTTGTTCAGATGTAGCATTTTGCATGTGCAGCTATAACAAATTTGAGCTGCCTTCGTCACTGATCAGCTTTTTATCATATCAACATTTTGAGGTCGTATCTTATTACTTTCACTTATCTAGATTTGTACTGAAATTATACTTTCAAGTAAGTGCTCGTGTGGGGGTATAGCTCAGGGGTAGAGCGCTCGCTTTGCATGCGAGAAGTCTGGGGTTCGAATCCCCATACCTCCAAATATTTTGTTCAGATGTAGCATTTTGCATGTGCAGCTATAACAAATTTGAGCTGCCTTCGTCACTGATCAGCTTTTTATCATATCAACATTTTGAGGTCGTATCTTATTACTTTCACTTATCTAGATTTGTACTGAAATTATACTTTCAAGTAAGTGCTCGTGTGGGGGTATAGCTCAGGGGTAGAGCGCTCGCTTTGCATGCGAGAAGTCTGGGGTTCGAATCCCCATACCTCCAAATATTTTGTTCAGATGTAGCATTTTGCATGTGCAGCTATAACAAATTTGAGCTGCCTTCGTCACTGATCAGCTTTTTATCATATCAACATTTTGAGGTCGTATCTTATTACTTTCACTTATCTAGATTTGTACTGAAATTATACTTTCAAGTAAGTGCTCGTGTGGGGGTATAGCTCAGGGGTAGAGCGCTCGCTTTGCATGCGAGAAGTCTGGGGTTCGAATCCCCATACCTCCAAATATTTTGTTCAGATGTAGCATTTTGCATGTGCAGCTATAACAAATTTGAGCTGCCTTCGTCACTGATCAGCTTTTTATCATATCAACATTTTGAGGTCGTATCTTATTACTTTCACTTATCTAGATTTGTACTGAAATTATACTTTCAAGCGAGAAGTCTGGGGTTCGAATCCCCATACCTCCAAACATTTTGTTCAGTAGCATTTTGCATGTGCAGCTATAACAAATTTGAGCTGCCTTCGTCACTGATCAGCTTTTTATCATATCAACATTTTGAGGTCGTATCTTATTACTTTCACTTATCTAGATTTGTACTGAAATTATACTTTCAAGTAAGTGCTCGTGTGGGGGTATAGCTCAGGGGTAGAGCGCTCGCTTTGCATGCGAGAAGTCTGGGGTTCGAATCCCCATACCTCCAAATATTTTGTTCAGATGTAGCATTTTGCATGTGCAGCTATAACAAATTTGAGCTGCCTTCGTCACTGATCAGCTTTTTATCATATCAACATTTTGAGGTCGTATCTTATTACTTTCACTTATCTAGATTTGTACTGAAATTATACTTTCAAGTAAGTGCTCGTGTGGGGGTATAGCTCAGGGGTAGAGCGCTCGCTTTGCATGCGAGAAGTCTGGGGTTCGAATCCCCATACCTCCAAATATTTTGTTCAGATGTAGCATTTTGCATGTGCAGCTATAACAAATTTGAGCTGCCTTCGTCACTGATCAGCTTTTTATCATATCAACATTTTGAGGTCGTATCTTATTACTTTCACTTATCTAGATTTGTACTGAAATTATACTTTCAAGTAAGTGCTCGTGTGGGGGTATAGCTCAGGGGTAGAGCGCTCGCTTTGCATGCGAGAAGTCTGGGGTTCGAATCCCCATACCTCCAAATATTTTGTTCAGATGTAGCATTTTGCATGTGCAGCTATAACAAATTTGAGCTGCCTTCGTCACTGATCAGCTTTTTATCATATCAACATTTTGAGGTCGTATCTTATTACTTTCACTTATCTAGATTTGTACTGAAATTATACTTTCAAGTAAGTGCTCGTGTGGGGTATAGCTCAGGGGTAGAGCGCTCGCTTTGCATGCGAGAAGTCTGGGGTTCGAATCCCCATACCTCCAAATATTTTGTTCAGATGTAGCATTTTGCATGTGCAGCTATAACAAATTTGAGCTGCCTTCGTCACTGATCAGCTTTTTATCATATCAACATTTTGAGGTCGTATCTTATTACTTTCACTTATCTAGATTTGTACTGAAATTATACTTTCAAGCGAGAAGTCTGGGGTTCGAATCCCCATACCTCCAAACATTTTGTTCAGTAGCATTTTGCATGTGCAGCTATAACAAATTTGAGCTGCCTTCGTCACTGATCAGCTTTTTATCATATCAACATTTTGAGGTCGTATCTTATTACTTTCACTTATCTAGATTTGTACTGAAATTATACTTTCAAGTAAGTGCTCGTGTGGGGGTATAGCTCAGGGGTAGAGCGCTCGCTTTGCATGCGAGAAGTCTGGGGTTCGAATCCCCATACCTCCAAATATTTTGTTCAGATGTAGCATTTTGCATGTGCAGCTATAACAAATTTGAGCTGCCTTCGTCACTGATCAGCTTTTTATCATATCAACATTTTGAGGTCGTATCTTATTACTTTCACTTATCTAGATTTGTACTGAAATTATACTTTCAAGTAAGTGCTCGTGTGGGGGTATAGCTCAGGGGTAGAGCGCTCGCTTTGCATGCGAGAAGTCTGGGGTTCGAATCCCCATACCTCCAAATATTTTGTTCAGATGTAGCATTTTGCATGTGCAGCTATAACAAATTTGAGCTGCCTTCGTCACTGATCAGCTTTTTATCATATCAACATTTTGAGGTCGTATCTTATTACTTTCACTTATCTAGATTTGTACTGAAATTATACTTTCAAGTAAGTGCTCGTGTGGGGTATAGCTCAGGGGTAGAGCGCTCGCTTTGCATGCGAGAAGTCTGGGGTTCGAATCCCCATACCTCCAAATATTTTGTTCAGATGTAGCATTTTGCATGTGCAGCTATAACAAATTTGAGCTGCCTTCGTCACTGATCAGCTTTTTATCATATCAACATTTTGAGGTCGTATCTTATTACTTTCACTTATCTAGATTTGTACTGAAATTATACTTTCAAGTAAGTGCTCGTGTGGGGGTATAGCTCAGGGGTAGAGCGCTCGCTTTGCATGCGAGAAGTCTGGGGTTCGAATCCCCATACCTCCAAATATTTTGTTCAGATGTAGCATTTTGCATGTGCAGCTATAACAAATTTGAGCTGCCTTCGTCACTGATCAGCTTTTTATCATATCAACATTTTGAGGTCGTATCTTATTACTTTCACTTATCTAGATTTGTACTGAAATTATACTTTCAAGTAAGTGCTCGTGTGGGGGTATAGCTCAGGGGTAGAGCGCTCGCTTTGCATGCGAGAAGTCTGGGGTTCGAATCCCCATACCTCCAAATATTTTGTTCAGATGTAGCATTTTGCATGTGCAGCTATAACAAATTTGAGCTGCCTTCGTCACTGATCAGCTTTTTATCATATCAACATTTTGAGGTCGTATCTTATTACTTTCACTTATCTAGATTTGTACTGAAATTATACTTTCAAGTAAGTGCTCGTGTGGGGGTATAGCTCAGGGGTAGAGCGCTCGCTTTGCATGCGAGAAGTCTGGGGTTCGAATCCCCATACCTCCAAATATTTTGTTCAGATGTAGCATTTTGCATGTGCAGCTATAACAAATTTGAGCTGCCTTCGTCACTGATCAGCTTTTTATCATATCAACATTTTGAGGTCGTATCTTATTACTTTCACTTATCTAGATTTGTACTGAAATTATACTTTCAAGTAAGTGCTCGTGTGGGGGTATAGCTCAGGGGTAGAGCGCTCGCTTTGCATGCGAGAAGTCTGGGGTTCGAATCCCCATACCTCCAAATATTTTGTTCAGATGTAGCATTTTGCATGTGCAGCTATAACAAATTTGAGCTGCCTTCGTCACTGATCAGCTTTTTATCATATCAACATTTTGAGGTCGTATCTTATTACTTTCACTTATCTAGATTTGTACTGAAATTATACTTTCAAGTAAGTGCTCGTGTGGGGGTATAGCTCAGGGGTAGAGCGCTCGCTTTGCATGCGAGAAGTCTGGGGTTCGAATCCCCATACCTCCAAATATTTTGTTCAGATGTAGCATTTTGCATGTGCAGCTATAACAAATTTGAGCTGCCTTCGTCACTGATCAGCTTTTTATCATATCAACATTTTGAGGTCGTATCTTATTACTTTCACTTATCTAGATTTGTACTGAAATTATACTTTCAAGTAAGTGCTCGTGTGGGGGTATAGCTCAGGGGTAGAGCGCTCGCTTTGCATGCGAGAAGTCTGGGGTTCGAATCCCCATACCTCCAAATATTTTGTTCAGATGTAGCATTTTGCATGTGCAGCTATAACAAATTTGAGCTGCCTTCGTCACTGATCAGCTTTTTATCATATCAACATTTTGAGGTCGTATCTTATTACTTTCACTTATCTAGATTTGTACTGAAATTATACTTTCAAGTAAGTGCTCGTGTGGGGGTATAGCTCAGGGGTAGAGCGCTCGCTTTGCATGCGAGAAGTCTGGGGTTCGAATCCCCATACCTCCAAATATTTTGTTCAGATGTAGCATTTTGCATGTGCAGCTATAACAAATTTGAGCTGCCTTCGTCACTGATCAGCTTTTTATCATATCAACATTTTGAGGTCGTATCTTATTACTTTCACTTATCTAGATTTGTACTGAAATTATACTTTCAAGTAAGTGCTCGTGTGGGGGTATAGCTCAGGGGTAGAGCGCTCGCTTTGCATGCGAGAAGTCTGGGGTTCGAATCCCCATACCTCCAAATATTTTGTTCAGATGTAGCATTTTGCATGTGCAGCTATAACAAATTTGAGCTGCCTTCGTCACTGATCAGCTTTTTATCATATCAACATTTTGAGGTCGTATCTTATTACTTTCACTTATCTAGATTTGTACTGAAATTATACTTTCAAGTAAGTGCTCGTGTGGGGGTATAGCTCAGGGGTAGAGCGCTCGCTTTGCATGCGAGAAGTCTGGGGTTCGAATCCCCATACCTCCAAATATTTTGTTCAGATGTAGCATTTTGCATGTGCAGCTATAACAAATTTGAGCTGCCTTCGTCACTGATCAGCTTTTTATCATATCAACATTTTGAGGTCGTATCTTATTACTTTCACTTATCTAGATTTGTACTGAAATTATACTTTCAAGTAAGTGCTCGTGTGGGGGTATAGCTCAGGGGTAGAGCGCTCGCTTTGCATGCGAGAAGTCTGGGGTTCGAATCCCCATACCTCCAAATATTTTGTTCAGATGTAGCATTTTGCATGTGCAGCTATAACAAATTTGAGCTGCCTTCGTCACTGATCAGCTTTTTATCATATCAACATTTTGAGGTCGTATCTTATTACTTTCACTTATCTAGATTTGTACTGAAATTATACTTTCAAGTAAGTGCTCGTGTGGGGGTATAGCTCAGGGGTAGAGCGCTCGCTTTGCATGCGAGAAGTCTGGGGTTCGAATCCCCATACCTCCAAATATTTTGTTCAGATGTAGCATTTTGCATGTGCAGCTATAACAAATTTGAGCTGCCTTCGTCACTGATCAGCTTTTTATCATATCAACATTTTGAGGTCGTATCTTATTACTTTCACTTATCTAGATTTGTACTGAAATTATACTTTCAAGCGAGAAGTCTGGGGTTCGAATCCCCATACCTCCAAATATTTTGTTCAGTAGCATTTTGCATGTGCAGCTATAACAAATTTGAGCTGCCTTCGTCACTGATCAGCTTTTTATCATATCAACATTTTGAGGTCGTATCTTATTACTTTCACTTATCTAGATTTGTACTGAAATTATACTTTCAAGTAAGTGCTCGTGTGGGGGTATAGCTCAGGGGTAGAGCGCTCGCTTTGCATGCGAGAAGTCTGGGGTTCGAATCCCCATACCTCCAAATATTTTGTTCAGATGTAGCATTTTGCATGTGCAGCTATAACAAATTTGAGCTGCCTTCGTCACTGATCAGCTTTTTATCATATCAACATTTTGAGGTCGTATCTTATTACTTTCACTTATCTAGATTTGTACTGAAATTATACTTTCAAGTAAGTGCTCGTGTGGGGGTATAGCTCAGGGGTAGAGCGCTCGCTTTGCATGCGAGAAGTCTGGGGTTCGAATCCCCATACCTCCAAATATTTTGTTCAGATGTAGCATTTTGCATGTGCAGCTATAACAAATTTGAGCTGCCTTCGTCACTGATCAGCTTTTTATCATATCAACATTTTGAGGTCGTATCTTATTACTTTCACTTATCTAGATTTGTACTGAAATTATACTTTCAAGCGAGAAGTCTGGGGTTCGAATCCCCATACCTCCAAACATTTTGTTCAGTAGCATTTTGCATGTGCAGCTATAACAAATTTGAGC
Source organism: Allodiplogaster sudhausi (assembly GCA_945643635.1). NCBI lineage: Eukaryota > Metazoa > Nematoda > Chromadorea > Rhabditida > Diplogasteridae > Allodiplogaster > Allodiplogaster sudhausi. The sequence goes on from CALZFC010000243.1 coordinate 1,848,747, forward strand.
TGCCTTCGTCACTGATCAGCTTTTTATCATATCAACATTTTGAGGTCGTATCTTATTACTTTCACTTATCTAGATTTGTACTGAAATTATACTTTCAAGTAAGTGCTCGTGTGGGGGTATAGCTCAGGGGTAGAGCGCTCGCTTTGCATGCGAGAAGTCTGGGGTTCGAATCCCCATACCTCCAAATATTTTGTTCAGATGTAGCATTTTGCATGTGCAGCTATAACAAATTTGAGCTGCCTTCGTCACTGATCAGCTTTTTATCATATCAACATTTTGAGGTCGTATCTTATTACTTTCACTTATCTAGATTTGTACTGAAATTATACTTTCAAGTAAGTGCTCGTGTGGGGGTATAGCTCAGGGGTAGAGCGCTCGCTTTGCATGCGAGAAGTCTGGGGTTCGAATCCCCATACCTCCAAATATTTTGTTCAGATGTAGCATTTTGCATGTGCAGCTATAACAAATTTGAGCTGCCTTCGTCACTGATCAGCTTTTTATCATATCAACATTTTGAGGTCGTATCTTATTACTTTCACTTATCTAGATTTGTACTGAAATTATACTTTCAAGTAAGTGCTCGTGTGGGGGTATAGCTCAGGGGTAGAGCGCTCGCTTTGCATGCGAGAAGTCTGGGGTTCGAATCCCCATACCTCCAAATATTTTGTTCAGATGTAGCATTTTGCATGTGCAGCTATAACAAATTTGAGCTGCCTTCGTCACTGATCAGCTTTTTATCATATCAACATTTTGAGGTCGTATCTTATTACTTTCACTTATCTAGATTTGTACTGAAATTATACTTTCAAGCGAGAAGTCTGGGGTTCGAATCCCCATACCTCCAAACATTTTGTTCAGTAGCATTTTGCATGTGCAGCTATAACAAATTTGAGCTGCCTTCGTCACTGATCAGCTTTTTATCATATCAACATTTTGAGGTCGTATCTTATTACTTTCACTTATCTAGATTTGTACTGAAATTATACTTTCAAGTAAGTGCTCGTGTGGGGGTATAGCTCAGGGGTAGAGCGCTCGCTTTGCATGCGAGAAGTCTGGGGTTCGAATCCCCATACCTCCAAATATTTTGTTCAGATGTAGCATTTTGCATGTGCAGCTATAACAAATTTGAGCTGCCTTCGTCACTGATCAGCTTTTTATCATATCAACATTTTGAGGTCGTATCTTATTACTTTCAATTATCTAGATTTGTACTGAAATTATACTTTCAAGTAAGTGCTCGTGTGGGGGTATAGCTCAGGGGTAGAGCGCTCGCTTTGCATGCGAGAAGTCTGGGGTTCGAATCCCCATACCTCCAAATATTTTGTTCAGATGTAGCATTTTGCATGTGCAGCTATAACAAATTTGAGCTGCCTTCGTCACTGATCAGCTTTTTATCATATCAACATTTTGAGGTCGTATCTTATTACTTTCACTTATCTAGATTTGTACTGAAATTATACTTTCAAGTAAGTGCTCGTGTGGGGGTATAGCTCAGGGGTAGAGCGCTCGCTTTGCATGCGAGAAGTCTGGGGTTCGAATCCCCATACCTCCAAATATTTTGTTCAGATGTAGCATTTTGCATGTGCAGCTATAACAAATTTGAGCTGCCTTCGTCACTGATCAGCTTTTTATCATATCAACATTTTGAGGTCGTATCTTATTACTTTCACTTATCTAGATTTGTACTGAAATTATACTTTCAAGTAAGTGCTCGTGTGGGGGTATAGCTCAGGGGTAGAGCGCTCGCTTTGCATGCGAGAAGTCTGGGGTTCGAATCCCCATACCTCCAAATATTTTGTTCAGATGTAGCATTTTGCATGTGCAGCTATAACAAATTTGAGCTGCCTTCGTCACTGATCAGCTTTTTATCATATCAACATTTTGAGGTCGTATCTTATTACTTTCACTTATCTAGATTTGTACTGAAATTATACTTTCAAGTAAGTGCTCGTGTGGGGGTATAGCTCAGGGGTAGAGCGCTCGCTTTGCATGCGAGAAGTCTGGGGTTCGAATCCCCATACCTCCAAATATTTTGTTCAGTAGCATTTTGCATGTGCAGCTATAACAAATTTGAGCTGCCTTCGTCACTGATCAGCTTTTTATCATATCAACATTTTGAGGTCGTATCTTATTACTTTCACTTATCTAGATTTGTACTGAAATTATACTTTCAAGTAAGTGCTCGTGTGGGGGTATAGCTCAGGGGTAGAGCGCTCGCTTTGCATGCGAGAAGTCTGGGGTTCGAATCCCCATACCTCCAAATATTTTGTTCAGATGTAGCATTTTGCATGTGCAGCTATAACAAATTTGAGCTGCCTTCGTCACTGATCAGCTTTTTATCATATCAACATTTTGAGGTCGTATCTTATTACTTTCAATTATCTAGATTTGTACTGAAATTATACTTTCAAGTAAGTGCTCGTGTGGGGGTATAGCTCAGGGGTAGAGCGCTCGCTTTGCATGCGAGAAGTCTGGGGTTCGAATCCCCATACCTCCAAATATTTTGTTCAGATGTAGCATTTTGCATGTGCAGCTATAACAAATTTGAGCTGCCTTCGTCACTGATCAGCTTTTTATCATATCAACATTTTGAGGTCGTATCTTATTACTTTCACTTATCTAGATTTGTACTGAAATTATACTTTCAAGTAAGTGCTCGTGTGGGGGTATAGCTCAGGGGTAGAGCGCTCGCTTTGCATGCGAGAAGTCTGGGGTTCGAATCCCCATACCTCCAAATATTTTGTTCAGATGTAGCATTTTGCATGTGCAGCTATAACAAATTTGAGCTGCCTTCGTCACTGATCAGCTTTTTATCATATCAACATTTTGAGGTCGTATCTTATTACTTTCACTTATCTAGATTTGTACTGAAATTATACTTTCAAGTAAGTGCTCGTGTGGGGGTATAGCTCAGGGGTAGAGCGCTCGCTTTGCATGCGAGAAGTCTGGGGTTCGAATCCCCATACCTCCAAATATTTTGTTCAGATGTAGCATTTTGCATGTGCAGCTATAACAAATTTGAGCTGCCTTCGTCACTGATCAGCTTTTTATCATATCAACATTTTGAGGTCGTATCTTATTACTTTCACTTATCTAGATTTGTACTGAAATTATACTTTCAAGCGAGAAGTCTGGGGTTCGAATCCCCATACCTCCAAACATTTTGTTCAGTAGCATTTTGCATGTGCAGCTATAACAAATTTGAGCTGCCTTCGTCACTGATCAGCTTTTTATCATATCAACATTTTGAGGTCGTATCTTATTACTTTCACTTATCTAGATTTGTACTGAAATTATACTTTCAAGTAAGTGCTCGTGTGGGGGTATAGCTCAGGGGTAGAGCGCTCGCTTTGCATGCGAGAAGTCTGGGGTTCGAATCCCCATACCTCCAAATATTTTGTTCAGATGTAGCATTTTGCATGTGCAGCTATAACAAATTTGAGCTGCCTTCGTCACTGATCAGCTTTTTATCATATCAACATTTTGAGGTCGTATCTTATTACTTTCACTTATCTAGATTTGTACTGAAATTATACTTTCAAGTAAGTGCTCGTGTGGGGGTATAGCTCAGGGGTAGAGCGCTCGCTTTGCATGCGAGAAGTCTGGGGTTCGAATCCCCATACCTCCAAATATTTTGTTCAGATGTAGCATTTTGCATGTGCAGCTATAACAAATTTGAGCTGCCTTCGTCACTGATCAGCTTTTTATCATATCAACATTTTGAGGTCGTATCTTATTACTTTCACTTATCTAGATTTGTACTGAAATTATACTTTCAAGTAAGTGCTCGTGTGGGGGTATAGCTCAGGGGTAGAGCGCTCGCTTTGCATGCGAGAAGTCTGGGGTTCGAATCCCCATACCTCCAAATATTTTGTTCAGATGTAGCATTTTGCATGTGCAGCTATAACAAATTTGAGCTGCCTTCGTCACTGATCAGCTTTTTATCATATCAACATTTTGAGGTCGTATCTTATTACTTTCACTTATCTAGATTTGTACTGAAATTATACTTTCAAGTAAGTGCTCGTGTGGGGGTATAGCTCAGGGGTAGAGCGCTCGCTTTGCATGCGAGAAGTCTGGGGTTCGAATCCCCATACCTCCAAATATTTTGTTCAGATGTAGCATTTTGCATGTGCAGCTATAACAAATTTGAGCTGCCTTCGTCACTGATCAGCTTTTTATCATATCAACATTTTGAGGTCGTATCTTATTACTTTCACTTATCTAGATTTGTACTGAAATTATACTTTCAAGTAAGTGCTCGTGTGGGGGTATAGCTCAGGGGTAGAGCGCTCGCTTTGCATGCGAGAAGTCTGGGGTTCGAATCCCCATACCTCCAAATATTTTGTTCAGATGTAGCATTTTGCATGTGCAGCTATAACAAATTTGAGCTGCCTTCGTCACTGATCAGCTTTTTATCATATCAACATTTTGAGGTCGTATCTTATTACTTTCACTTATCTAGATTTGTACTGAAATTATACTTTCAAGCGAGAAGTCTGGGGTTCGAATCCCCATACCTCCAAACATTTTGTTCAGTAGCATTTTGCATGTGCAGCTATAACAAATTTGAGCTGCCTTCGTCACTGATCAGCTTTTTATCATATCAACATTTTGAGGTCGTATCTTATTACTTTCACTTATCTAGATTTGTACTGAAATTATACTTTCAAGTAAGTGCTCGTGTGGGGGTATAGCTCAGGGGTAGAGCGCTCGCTTTGCATGCGAGAAGTCTGGGGTTCGAATCCCCATACCTCCAAATATTTTGTTCAGATGTAGCATTTTGCATGTGCAGCTATAACAAATTTGAGCTGCCTTCGTCACTGATCAGCTTTTTATCATATCAACATTTTGAGGTCGTATCTTATTACTTTCAATTATCTAGATTTGTACTGAAATTATACTTTCAAGTAAGTGCTCGTGTGGGGGTATAGCTCAGGGGTAGAGCGCTCGCTTTGCATGCGAGAAGTCTGGGGTTCGAATCCCCATACCTCCAAATATTTTGTTCAGATGTAGCATTTTGCATGTGCAGCTATAACAAATTTGAGCTGCCTTCGTCACTGATCAGCTTTTTATCATATCAACATTTTGAGGTCGTATCTTATTACTTTCACTTATCTAGATTTGTACTGAAATTATACTTTCAAGTAAGTGCTCGTGTGGGGGTATAGCTCAGGGGTAGAGCGCTCGCTTTGCATGCGAGAAGTCTGGGGTTCGAATCCCCATACCTCCAAATATTTTGTTCAGATGTAGCATTTTGCATGTGCAGCTATAACAAATTTGAGCTGCCTTCGTCACTGATCAGCTTTTTATCATATCAACATTTTGAGGTCGTATCTTATTACTTTCACTTATCTAGATTTGTACTGAAATTATACTTTCAAGTAAGTGCTCGTGTGGGGGTATAGCTCAGGGGTAGAGCGCTCGCTTTGCATGCGAGAAGTCTGGGGTTCGAATCCCCATACCTCCAAATATTTTGTTCAGATGTAGCATTTTGCATGTGCAGCTATAACAAATTTGAGCTGCCTTCGTCACTGATCAGCTTTTTATCATATCAACATTTTGAGGTCGTATCTTATTACTTTCACTTATCTAGATTTGTACTGAAATTATACTTTCAAGTAAGTGCTCGTGTGGGGGTATAGCTCAGGGGTAGAGCGCTCGCTTTGCATGCGAGAAGTCTGGGGTTCGAATCCCCATACCTCCAAATATTTTGTTCAGATGTAGCATTTTGCATGTGCAGCTATAACAAATTTGAGCTGCCTTCGTCACTGATCAGCTTTTTATCATATCAACATTTTGAGGTCGTATCTTATTACTTTCACTTATCTAGATTTGTACTGAAATTATACTTTCAAGTAAGTGCTCGTGTGGGGGTATAGCTCAGGGGTAGAGCGCTCGCTTTGCATGCGAGAAGTCTGGGGTTCGAATCCCCATACCTCCAAATATTTTGTTCAGATGTAGCATTTTGCATGTGCAGCTATAACAAATTTGAGCTGCCTTCGTCACTGATCAGCTTTTTATCATATCAACATTTTGAGGTCGTATCTTATTACTTTCACTTATCTAGATTTGTACTGAAATTATACTTTCAAGTAAGTGCTCGTGTGGGGGTATAGCTCAGGGGTAGAGCGCTCGCTTTGCATGCGAGAAGTCTGGGGTTCGAATCCCCATACCTCCAAATATTTTGTTCAGATGTAGCATTTTGCATGTGCAGCTATAACAAATTTGAGCTGCCTTCGTCACTGATCAGCTTTTTATCATATCAACATTTTGAGGTCGTATCTTATTACTTTCACTTATCTAGATTTGTACTGAAATTATACTTTCAAGTAAGTGCTCGTGTGGGGGTATAGCTCAGGGGTAGAGCGCTCGCTTTGCATGCGAGAAGTCTGGGGTTCGAATCCCCATACCTCCAAATATTTTGTTCAGATGTAGCATTTTGCATGTGCAGCTATAACAAATTTGAGCTGCCTTCGTCACTGATCAGCTTTTTATCATATCAACATTTTGAGGTCGTATCTTATTACTTTCACTTATCTAGATTTGTACTGAAATTATACTTTCAAGTAAGTGCTCGTGTGGGGGTATAGCTCAGGGGTAGAGCGCTCGCTTTGCATGCGAGAAGTCTGGGGTTCGAATCCCCATACCTCCAAATATTTTGTTCAGATGTAGCATTTTGCATGTGCAGCTATAACAAATTTGAGCTGCCTTCGTCACTGATCAGCTTTTTATCATATCAACATTTTGAGGTCGTATCTTATTACTTTCACTTATCTAGATTTGTACTGAAATTATACTTTCAAGTAAGTGCTCGTGTGGGGGTATAGCTCAGGGGTAGAGCGCTCGCTTTGCATGCGAGAAGTCTGGGGTTCGAATCCCCATACCTCCAAATATTTTGTTCAGATGTAGCATTTTGCATGTGCAGCTATAACAAATTTGAGCTGCCTTCGTCACTGATCAGCTTTTTATCATATCAACATTTTGAGGTCGTATCTTATTACTTTCACTTATCTAGATTTGTACTGAAATTATACTTTCAAGTAAGTGCTCGTGTGGGGGTATAGCTCAGGGGTAGAGCGCTCGCTTTGCATGCGAGAAGTCTGGGGTTCGAATCCCCATACCTCCAAATATTTTGTTCAGATGTAGCATTTTGCATGTGCAGCTATAACAAATTTGAGCTGCCTTCGTCACTGATCAGCTTTTTATCATATCAACATTTTGAGGTCGTATCTTATTACTTTCACTTATCTAGATTTGTACTGAAATTATACTTTCAAGTAAGTGCTCGTGTGGGGGTATAGCTCAGGGGTAGAGCGCTCGCTTTGCATGCGAGAAGTCTGGGGTTCGAATCCCCATACCTCCAAATATTTTGTTCAGATGTAGCATTTTGCATGTGCAGCTATAACAAATTTGAGCTGCCTTCGTCACTGATCAGCTTTTTATCATATCAACATTTTGAGGTCGTATCTTATTACTTTCACTTATCTAGATTTGTACTGAAATTATACTTTCAAGTAAGTGCTCGTGTGGGGGTATAGCTCAGGGGTAGAGCGCTCGCTTTGCATGCGAGAAGTCTGGGGTTCGAATCCCCATACCTCCAAATATTTTGTTCAGATGTAGCATTTTGCATGTGCAGCTATAACAAATTTGAGCTGCCTTCGTCACTGATCAGCTTTTTATCATATCAACATTTTGAGGTCGTATCTTATTACTTTCACTTATCTAGATTTGTACTGAAATTATACTTTCAAGTAAGTGCTCGTGTGGGGGTATAGCTCAGGGGTAGAGCGCTCGCTTTGCATGCGAGAAGTCTGGGGTTCGAATCCCCATACCTCCAAATATTTTGTTCAGATGTAGCATTTTGCATGTGCAGCTATAACAAATTTGAGCTGCCTTCGTCACTGATCAGCTTTTTATCATATCAACATTTTGAGGTCGTATCTTATTACTTTCACTTATCTAGATTTGTACTGAAATTATACTTTCAAGTAAGTGCTCGTGTGGGGGTATAGCTCAGGGGTAGAGCGCTCGCTTTGCATGCGAGAAGTCTGGGGTTCGAATCCCCATACCTCCAAATATTTTGTTCAGATGTAGCATTTTGCATGTGCAGCTATAACAAATTTGAGCTGCCTTCGTCACTGATCAGCTTTTTATCATATCAACATTTTGAGGTCGTATCTTATTACTTTCACTTATCTAGATTTGTACTGAAATTATACTTTCAAGTAAGTGCTCGTGTGGGGGTATAGCTCAGGGGTAGAGCGCTCGCTTTGCATGCGAGAAGTCTGGGGTTCGAATCCCCATACCTCCAAATATTTTGTTCAGTAGCATTTTGCATGTGCAGCTATAACAAATTTGAGCTGCCTTCGTCACTGATCAGCTTTTTATCATATCAACATTTTGAGGTCGTATCTTATTACTTTCACTTATCTAGATTTGTACTGAAATTATACTTTCAAGTAAGTGCTCGTGTGGGGGTATAGCTCAGGGGTAGAGCGCTCGCTTTGCATGCGAGAAGTCTGGGGTTCGAATCCCCATACCTCCAAATATTTTGTTCAGATGTAGCATTTTGCATGTGCAGCTATAACAAATTTGAGCTGCCTTCGTCACTGATCAGCTTTTTATCATATCAACATTTTGAGGTCGTATCTTATTACTTTCACTTATCTAGATTTGTACTGAAATTATACTTTCAAGCGAGAAGTCTGGGGTTCGAATCCCCATACCTCCAAACATTTTGTTCAGTAGCATTTTGCATGTGCAGCTATAACAAATTTGAGCTGCCTTCGTCACTGATCAGCTTTTTATCATATCAACATTTTGAGGTCGTATCTTATTACTTTCACTTATCTAGATTTGTACTGAAATTATACTTTCAAGTAAGTGCTCGTGTGGGGGTATAGCTCAGGGGTAGAGCGCTCGCTTTGCATGCGAGAAGTCTGGGGTTCGAATCCCCATACCTCCAAATATTTTGTTCAGATGTAGCATTTTGCATGTGCAGCTATAACAAATTTGAGCTGCCTTCGTCACTGATCAGCTTTTTATCATATCAACATTTTGAGGTCGTATCTTATTACTTTCACTTATCTAGATTTGTACTGAAATTATACTTTCAAGTAAGTGCTCGTGTGGGGGTATAGCTCAGGGGTAGAGCGCTCGCTTTGCATGCGAGAAGTCTGGGGTTCGAATCCCCATACCTCCAAATATTTTGTTCAGATGTAGCATTTTGCATGTGCAGCTATAACAAATTTGAGCTGCCTTCGTCACTGATCAGCTTTTTATCATATCAACATTTTGAGGTCGTATCTTATTACTTTCACTTATCTAGATTTGTACTGAAATTATACTTTCAAGTAAGTGCTCGTGTGGGGGTATAGCTCAGGGGTAGAGCGCTCGCTTTGCATGCGAGAAGTCTGGGGTTCGAATCCCCATACCTCCAAATATTTTGTTCAGATGTAGCATTTTGCATGTGCAGCTATAACAAATTTGAGCTGCCTTCGTCACTGATCAGCTTTTTATCATATCAACATTTTGAGGTCGTATCTTATTACTTTCACTTATCTAGATTTGTACTGAAATTATACTTTCAAGTAAGTGCTCGTGTGGGGGTATAGCTCAGGGGTAGAGCGCTCGCTTTGCATGCGAGAAGTCTGGGGTTCGAATCCCCATACCTCCAAATATTTTGTTCAGATGTAGCATTTTGCATGTGCAGCTATAACAAATTTGAGCTGCCTTCGTCACTGATCAGCTTTTTATCATATCAACATTTTGAGGTCGTATCTTATTACTTTCACTTATCTAGATTTGTACTGAAATTATACTTTCAAGTAAGTGCTCGTGTGGGGGTATAGCTCAGGGGTAGAGCGCTCGCTTTGCATGCGAGAAGTCTGGGGTTCGAATCCCCATACCTCCAAATATTTTGTTCAGATGTAGCATTTTGCATGTGCAGCTATAACAAATTTGAGCTGCCTTCGTCACTGATCAGCTTTTTATCATATCAACATTTTGAGGTCGTATCTTATTACTTTCACTTATCTAGATTTGTACTGAAATTATACTTTCAAGTAAGTGCTCGTGTGGGGGTATAGCTCAGGGGTAGAGCGCTCGCTTTGCATGCGAGAAGTCTGGGGTTCGAATCCCCATACCTCCAAATATTTTGTTCAGATGTAGCATTTTGCATGTGCAGCTATAACAAATTTGAGCTGCCTTCGTCACTGATCAGCTTTTTATCATATCAACATTTTGAGGTCGTATCTTATTACTTTCACTTATCTAGATTTGTACTGAAATTATACTTTCAAGTAAGTGCTCGTGTGGGGGTATAGCTCAGGGGTAGAGCGCTCGCTTTGCATGCGAGAAGTCTGGGGTTCGAATCCCCATACCTCCAAATATTTTGTTCAGATGTAGCATTTTGCATGTGCAGCTATAACAAATTTGAGCTGCCTTCGTCACTGATCAGCTTTTTATCATATCAACATTTTGAGGTCGTATCTTATTACTTTCACTTATCTAGATTTGTACTGAAATTATACTTTCAAGTAAGTGCTCGTGTGGGGGTATAGCTCAGGGGTAGAGCGCTCGCTTTGCATGCGAGAAGTCTGGGGTTCGAATCCCCATACCTCCAAATATTTTGTTCAGATGTAGCATTTTGCATGTGCAGCTATAACAAATTTGAGCTGCCTTCGTCACTGATCAGCTTTTTATCATATCAACATTTTGAGGTCGTATCTTATTACTTTCAATTATCTAGATTTGTACTGAAATTATACTTTCAAGTAAGTGCTCGTGTGGGGGTATAGCTCAGGGGTAGAGCGCTCGCTTTGCATGCGAGAAGTCTGGGGTTCGAATCCCCATACCTCCAAATATTTTGTTCAGATGTAGCATTTTGCATGTGCAGCTATAACAAATTTGAGCTGCCTTCGTCACTGATCAGCTTTTTATCATATCAACATTTTGAGGTCGTATCTTATTACTTTCACTTATCTAGATTTGTACTGAAATTATACTTTCAAGTAAGTGCTCGTGTGGGGGTATAGCTCAGGGGTAGAGCGCTCGCTTTGCATGCGAGAAGTCTGGGGTTCGAATCCCCATACCTCCAAATATTTTGTTCAGATGTAGCATTTTGCATGTGCAGCTATAACAAATTTGAGCTGCCTTCGTCACTGATCAGCTTTTTATCATATCAACATTTTGAGGTCGTATCTTATTACTTTCACTTATCTAGATTTGTACTGAAATTATACTTTCAAGTAAGTGCTCGTGTGGGGGTATAGCTCAGGGGTAGAGCGCTCGCTTTGCATGCGAGAAGTCTGGGGTTCGAATCCCCATACCTCCAAATATTTTGTTCAGATGTAGCATTTTGCATGTGCAGCTATAACAAATTTGAGCTGCCTTCGTCACTGATCAGCTTTTTATCATATCAACATTTTGAGGTCGTATCTTATTACTTTCACTTATCTAGATTTGTACTGAAATTATACTTTCAAGTAAGTGCTCGTGTGGGGGTATAGCTCAGGGGTAGAGCGCTCGCTTTGCATGCGAGAAGTCTGGGGTTCGAATCCCCATACCTCCAAATATTTTGTTCAGATGTAGCATTTTGCATGTGCAGCTATAACAAATTTGAGCTGCCTTCGTCACTGATCAGCTTTTTATCATATCAACATTTTGAGGTCGTATCTTATTACTTTCACTTATCTAGATTTGTACTGAAATTATACTTTCAAGCGAGAAGTCTGGGGTTCGAATCCCCATACCTCCAAATATTTTGTTCAGTAGCATTTTGCATGTGCAGCTATAACAAATTTGAGCTGCCTTCGTCACTGATCAGCTTTTTATCATATCAACATTTTGAGGTCGTATCTTATTACTTTCACTTATCTAGATTTGTACTGAAATTATACTTTCAAGTAAGTGCTCGTGTGGGGGTATAGCTCAGGGGTAGAGCGCTCGCTTTGCATGCGAGAAGTCTGGGGTTCGAATCCCCATACCTCCAAATATTTTGTTCAGATGTAGCATTTTGCATGTGCAGCTATAACAAATTTGAGCTGCCTTCGTCACTGATCAGCTTTTTATCATATCAACATTTTGAGGTCGTATCTTATTACTTTCACTTATCTAGATTTGTACTGAAATTATACTTTCAAGTAAGTGCTCGTGTGGGGGTATAGCTCAGGGGTAGAGCGCTCGCTTTGCATGCGAGAAGTCTGGGGTTCGAATCCCCATACCTCCAAATATTTTGTTCAGATGTAGCATTTTGCATGTGCAGCTATAACAAATTTGAGCTGCCTTCGTCACTGATCAGCTTTTTATCATATCAACATTTTGAGGTCGTATCTTATTACTTTCACTTATCTAGATTTGTACTGAAATTATACTTTCAAGCGAGAAGTCTGGGGTTCGAATCCCCATACCTCCAAACATTTTGTTCAGTAGCATTTTGCATGTGCAGCTATAACAAATTTGAGCTGCCTTCGTCACTGATCAGCTTTTTATCATATCAACATTTTGAGGTCGTATCTTATTACTTTCACTTATCTAGATTTGTACTGAAATTATACTTTCAAGTAAGTGCTCGTGTGGGGGTATAGCTCAGGGGTAGAGCGCTCGCTTTGCATGCGAGAAGTCTGGGGTTCGAATCCCCATACCTCCAAATATTTTGTTCAGATGTAGCATTTTGCATGTGCAGCTATAACAAATTTGAGCTGCCTTCGTCACTGATCAGCTTTTTATCATATCAACATTTTGAGGTCGTATCTTATTACTTTCACTTATCTAGATTTGTACTGAAATTATACTTTCAAGCGAGAAGTCTGGGGTTCGAATCCCCATACCTCCAAATATTTTGTTCAGTAGCATTTTGCATGTGCAGCTATAACAAATTTGAGCTGCCTTCGTCACTGATCAGCTTTTTATCATATCAACATTTTGAGGTCGTATCTTATTACTTTCACTTATCTAGATTTGTACTGAAATTATACTTTCAAGTAAGTGCTCGTGTGGGGGTATAGCTCAGGGGTAGAGCGCTCGCTTTGCATGCGAGAAGTCTGGGGTTCGAATCCCCATACCTCCAAATATTTTGTTCAGATGTAGCATTTTGCATGTGCAGCTATAACAAATTTGAGCTGCCTTCGTCACTGATCAGCTTTTTATCATATCAACATTTTGAGGTCGTATCTTATTACTTTCACTTATCTAGATTTGTACTGAAATTATACTTTCAAGTAAGTGCTCGTGTGGGGGTATAGCTCAGGGGTAGAGCGCTCGCTTTGCATGCGAGAAGTCTGGGGTTCGAATCCCCATACCTCCAAATATTTTGTTCAGATGTAGCATTTTGCATGTGCAGCTATAACAAATTTGAGCTGCCTTCGTCACTGATCAGCTTTTTATCATATCAACATTTTGAGGTCGTATCTTATTACTTTCACTTATCTAGATTTGTACTGAAATTATACTTTCAAGTAAGTGCTCGTGTGGGGGTATAGCTCAGGGGTAGAGCGCTCGCTTTGCATGCGAGAAGTCTGGGGTTCGAATCCCCATACCTCCAAATATTTTGTTCAGATGTAGCATTTTGCATGTGCAGCTATAACAAATTTGAGCTGCCTTCGTCACTGATCAGCTTTTTATCATATCAACATTTTGAGGTCGTATCTTATTACTTTCACTTATCTAGATTTGTACTGAAATTATACTTTCAAGCGAGAAGTCTGGGGTTCGAATCCCCATACCTCCAAACATTTTGTTCAGTAGCATTTTGCATGTGCAGCTATAACAAATTTGAGCTGCCTTCGTCACTGATCAGCTTTTTATCATATCAACATTTTGAGGTCGTATCTTATTACTTTCACTTATCTAGATTTGTACTGAAATTATACTTTCAAGTAAGTGCTCGTGTGGGGGTATAGCTCAGGGGTAGAGCGCTCGCTTTGCATGCGAGAAGTCTGGGGTTCGAATCCCCATACCTCCAAATATTTTGTTCAGATGTAGCATTTTGCATGTGCAGCTATAACAAATTTGAGCTGCCTTCGTCACTGATCAGCTTTTTATCATATCAACATTTTGAGGTCGTATCTTATTACTTTCACTTATCTAGATTTGTACTGAAATTATACTTTCAAGTAAGTGCTCGTGTGGGGGTATAGCTCAGGGGTAGAGCGCTCGCTTTGCATGCGAGAAGTCTGGGGTTCGAATCCCCATACCTCCAAATATTTTGTTCAGATGTAGCATTTTGCATGTGCAGCTATAACAAATTTGAGCTGCCTTCGTCACTGATCAGCTTTTTATCATATCAACATTTTGAGGTCGTATCTTATTACTTTCACTTATCTAGATTTGTACTGAAATTATACTTTCAAGCGAGAAGTCTGGGGTTCGAATCCCCATACCTCCAAACATTTTGTTCAGTAGCATTTTGCATGTGCAGCTATAACAAATTTGAGCTGCCTTCGTCACTGATCAGCTTTTTATCATATCAACATTTTGAGGTCGTATCTTATTACTTTCACTTATCTAGATTTGTACTGAAATTATACTTTCAAGTAAGTGCTCGTGTGGGGGTATAGCTCAGGGGTAGAGCGCTCGCTTTGCATGCGAGAAGTCTGGGGTTCGAATCCCCATACCTCCAAATATTTTGTTCAGATGTAGCATTTTGCATGTGCAGCTATAACAAATTTGAGCTGCCTTCGTCACTGATCAGCTTTTTATCATATCAACATTTTGAGGTCGTATCTTATTACTTTCACTTATCTAGATTTGTACTGAAATTATACTTTCAAGCGAGAAGTCTGGGGTTCGAATCCCCATACCTCCAAACATTTTGTTCAGTAGCATTTTGCATGTGCAGCTATAACAAATTTGAGCTGCCTTCGTCACTGATCAGCTTTTTATCATATCAACATTTTGAGGTCGTATCTTATTACTTTCACTTATCTAGATTTGTACTGAAATTATACTTTCAAGTAAGTGCTCGTGTGGGGGTATAGCTCAGGGGTAGAGCGCTCGCTTTGCATGCGAGAAGTCTGGGGTTCGAATCCCCATACCTCCAAATATTTTGTTCAGATGTAGCATTTTGCATGTGCAGCTATAACAAATTTGAGCTGCCTTCGTCACTGATCAGCTTTTTATCATATCAACATTTTGAGGTCGTATCTTATTACTTTCACTTATCTAGATTTGTACTGAAATTATACTTTCAAGTAAGTGCTCGTGTGGGGGTATAGCTCAGGGGTAGAGCGCTCGCTTTGCATGCGAGAAGTCTGGGGTTCGAATCCCCATACCTCCAAATATTTTGTTCAGATGTAGCATTTTGCATGTGCAGCTATAACAAATTTGAGCTGCCTTCGTCACTGATCAGCTTTTTATCATATCAACATTTTGAGGTCGTATCTTATTACTTTCAATTATCTAGATTTGTACTGAAATTATACTTTCAAGTAAGTGCTCGTGTGGGGGTATAGCTCAGGGGTAGAGCGCTCGCTTTGCATGCGAGAAGTCTGGGGTTCGAATCCCCATACCTCCAAATATTTTGTTCAGATGTAGCATTTTGCATGTGCAGCTATAACAAATTTGAGCTGCCTTCGTCACTGATCAGCTTTTTATCATATCAACATTTTGAGGTCGTATCTTATTACTTTCACTTATCTAGATTTGTACTGAAATTATACTTTCAAGTAAGTGCTCGTGTGGGGGTATAGCTCAGGGGTAGAGCGCTCGCTTTGCATGCGAGAAGTCTGGGGTTCGAATCCCCATACCTCCAAATATTTTGTTCAGATGTAGCATTTTGCATGTGCAGCTATAACAAATTTGAGCTGCCTTCGTCACTGATCAGCTTTTTATCATATCAACATTTTGAGGTCGTATCTTATTACTTTCACTTATCTAGATTTGTACTGAAATTATACTTTCAAGCGAGAAGTCTGGGGTTCGAATCCCCATACCTCCAAACATTTTGTTCAGTAGCATTTTGCATGTGCAGCTATAACAAATTTGAGCTGCCTTCGTCACTGATCAGCTTTTTATCATATCAACATTTTGAGGTCGTATCTTATTACTTTCACTTATCTAGATTTGTACTGAAATTATACTTTCAAGTAAGTGCTCGTGTGGGGGTATAGCTCAGGGGTAGAGCGCTCGCTTTGCATGCGAGAAGTCTGGGGTTCGAATCCCCATACCTCCAAATATTTTGTTCAGATGTAGCATTTTGCATGTGCAGCTATAACAAATTTGAGCTGCCTTCGTCACTGATCAGCTTTTTATCATATCAACATTTTGAGGTCGTATCTTATTACTTTCACTTATCTAGATTTGTACTGAAATTATACTTTCAAGTAAGTGCTCGTGTGGGGGTATAGCTCAGGGGTAGAGCGCTCGCTTTGCATGCGAGAAGTCTGGGGTTCGAATCCCCATACCTCCAAATATTTTGTTCAGATGTAGCATTTTGCATGTGCAGCTATAACAAATTTGAGCTGCCTTCGTCACTGATCAGCTTTTTATCATATCAACATTTTGAGGTCGTATCTTATTACTTTCACTTATCTAGATTTGTACTGAAATTATACTTTCAAGTAAGTGCTCGTGTGGGGGTATAGCTCAGGGGTAGAGCGCTCGCTTTGCATGCGAGAAGTCTGGGGTTCGAATCCCCATACCTCCAAATATTTTGTTCAGATGTAGCATTTTGCATGTGCAGCTATAACAAATTTGAGCTGCCTTCGTCACTGATCAGCTTTTTATCATATCAACATTTTGAGGTCGTATCTTATTACTTTCACTTATCTAGATTTGTACTGAAATTATACTTTCAAGCGAGAAGTCTGGGGTTCGAATCCCCATACCTCCAAACATTTTGTTCAGTAGCATTTTGCATGTGCAGCTATAACAAATTTGAGCTGCCTTCGTCACTGATCAGCTTTTTATCATATCAACATTTTGAGGTCGTATCTTATTACTTTCACTTATCTAGATTTGTACTGAAATTATACTTTCAAGTAAGTGCTCGTGTGGGGGTATAGCTCAGGGGTAGAGCGCTCGCTTTGCATGCGAGAAGTCTGGGGTTCGAATCCCCATACCTCCAAATATTTTGTTCAGATGTAGCATTTTGCATGTGCAGCTATAACAAATTTGAGCTGCCTTCGTCACTGATCAGCTTTTTATCATATCAACATTTTGAGGTCGTATCTTATTACTTTCACTTATCTAGATTTGTACTGAAATTATACTTTCAAGTAAGTGCTCGTGTGGGGGTATAGCTCAGGGGTAGAGCGCTCGCTTTGCATGCGAGAAGTCTGGGGTTCGAATCCCCATACCTCCAAATATTTTGTTCAGATGTAGCATTTTGCATGTGCAGCTATAACAAATTTGAGCTGCCTTCGTCACTGATCAGCTTTTTATCATATCAACATTTTGAGGTCGTATCTTATTACTTTCAATTATCTAGATTTGTACTGAAATTATACTTTCAAGTAAGTGCTCGTGTGGGGGTATAGCTCAGGGGTAGAGCGCTCGCTTTGCATGCGAGAAGTCTGGGGTTCGAATCCCCATACCTCCAAATATTTTGTTCAGATGTAGCATTTTGCATGTGCAGCTATAACAAATTTGAGCTGCCTTCGTCACTGATCAGCTTTTTATCATATCAACATTTTGAGGTCGTATCTTATTACTTTCACTTATCTAGATTTGTACTGAAATTATACTTTCAAGTAAGTGCTCGTGTGGGGGTATAGCTCAGGGGTAGAGCGCTCGCTTTGCATGCGAGAAGTCTGGGGTTCGAATCCCCATACCTCCAAATATTTTGTTCAGATGTAGCATTTTGCATGTGCAGCTATAACAAATTTGAGCTGCCTTCGTCACTGATCAGCTTTTTATCATATCAACATTTTGAGGTCGTATCTTATTACTTTCAATTATCTAGATTTGTACTGAAATTATACTTTCAAGTAAGTGCTCGTGTGGGGTATAGCTCAGGGGTAGAGCGCTCGCTTTGCATGCGAGAAGTCTGGGGTTCGAATCCCCATACCTCCAAATATTTTGTTCAGATGTAGCATTTTGCATGTGCAGCTATAACAAATTTGAGCTGCCTTCGTCACTGATCAGCTTTTTATCATATCAACATTTTGAGGTCGTATCTTATTACTTTCACTTATCTAGATTTGTACTGAAATTATACTTTCAAGTAAGTGCTCGTGTGGGGGTATAGCTCAGGGGTAGAGCGCTCGCTTTGCATGCGAGAAGTCTGGGGTTCGAATCCCCATACCTCCAAATATTTTGTTCAGATGTAGCATTTTGCATGTGCAGCTATAACAAATTTGAGCTGCCTTCGTCACTGATCAGCTTTTTATCATATCAACATTTTGAGGTCGTATCTTATTACTTTCACTTATCTAGATTTGTACTGAAATTATACTTTCAAGCGAGAAGTCTGGGGTTCGAATCCCCATACCTCCAAACATTTTGTTCAGTAGCATTTTGCATGTGCAGCTATAACAAATTTGAGCTGCCTTCGTCACTGATCAGCTTTTTATCATATCAACATTTTGAGGTCGTATCTTATTACTTTCACTTATCTAGATTTGTACTGAAATTATACTTTCAAGTAAGTGCTCGTGTGGGGGTATAGCTCAGGGGTAGAGCGCTCGCTTTGCATGCGAGAAGTCTGGGGTTCGAATCCCCATACCTCCAAATATTTTGTTCAGATGTAGCATTTTGCATGTGCAGCTATAACAAATTTGAGCTGCCTTCGTCACTGATCAGCTTTTTATCATATCAACATTTTGAGGTCGTATCTTATTACTTTCACTTATCTAGATTTGTACTGAAATTATACTTTCAAGTAAGTGCTCGTGTGGGGGTATAGCTCAGGGGTAGAGCGCTCGCTTTGCATGCGAGAAGTCTGGGGTTCGAATCCCCATACCTCCAAATATTTTGTTCAGATGTAGCATTTTGCATGTGCAGCTATAACAAATTTGAGCTGCCTTCGTCACTGATCAGCTTTTTATCATATCAACATTTTGAGGTCGTATCTTATTACTTTCACTTATCTAGATTTGTACTGAAATTATACTTTCAAGTAAGTGCTCGTGTGGGGGTATAGCTCAGGGGTAGAGCGCTCGCTTTGCATGCGAGAAGTCTGGGGTTCGAATCCCCATACCTCCAAATATTTTGTTCAGATGTAGCATTTTGCATGTGCAGCTATAACAAATTTGAGCTGCCTTCGTCACTGATCAGCTTTTTATCATATCAACATTTTGAGGTCGTATCTTATTACTTTCACTTATCTAGATTTGTACTGAAATTATACTTTCAAGCGAGAAGTCTGGGGTTCGAATCCCCATACCTCCAAACATTTTGTTCAGTAGCATTTTGCATGTGCAGCTATAACAAATTTGAGCTGCCTTCGTCACTGATCAGCTTTTTATCATATCAACATTTTGAGGTCGTATCTTATTACTTTCACTTATCTAGATTTGTACTGAAATTATACTTTCAAGTAAGTGCTCGTGTGGGGGTATAGCTCAGGGGTAGAGCGCTCGCTTTGCATGCGAGAAGTCTGGGGTTCGAATCCCCATACCTCCAAATATTTTGTTCAGATGTAGCATTTTGCATGTGCAGCTATAACAAATTTGAGCTGCCTTCGTCACTGATCAGCTTTTTATCATATCAACATTTTGAGGTCGTATCTTATTACTTTCACTTATCTAGATTTGTACTGAAATTATACTTTCAAGTAAGTGCTCGTGTGGGGGTATAGCTCAGGGGTAGAGCGCTCGCTTTGCATGCGAGAAGTCTGGGGTTCGAATCCCCATACCTCCAAATATTTTGTTCAGATGTAGCATTTTGCATGTGCAGCTATAACAAATTTGAGCTGCCTTCGTCACTGATCAGCTTTTTATCATATCAACATTTTGAGGTCGTATCTTATTACTTTCACTTATCTAGATTTGTACTGAAATTATACTTTCAAGCGAGAAGTCTGGGGTTCGAATCCCCATACCTCCAAATATTTTGTTCAGTAGCATTTTGCATGTGCAGCTATAACAAATTTGAGCTGCCTTCGTCACTGATCAGCTTTTTATCATATCAACATTTTGAGGTCGTATCTTATTACTTTCACTTATCTAGATTTGTACTGAAATTATACTTTCAAGTAAGTGCTCGTGTGGGGGTATAGCTCAGGGGTAGAGCGCTCGCTTTGCATGCGAGAAGTCTGGGGTTCGAATCCCCATACCTCCAAATATTTTGTTCAGATGTAGCATTTTGCATGTGCAGCTATAACAAATTTGAGCTGCCTTCGTCACTGATCAGCTTTTTATCATATCAACATTTTGAGGTCGTATCTTATTACTTTCACTTATCTAGATTTGTACTGAAATTATACTTTCAAGTAAGTGCTCGTGTGGGGGTATAGCTCAGGGGTAGAGCGCTCGCTTTGCATGCGAGAAGTCTGGGGTTCGAATCCCCATACCTCCAAATATTTTGTTCAGATGTAGCATTTTGCATGTGCAGCTATAACAAATTTGAGCTGCCTTCGTCACTGATCAGCTTTTTATCATATCAACATTTTGAGGTCGTATCTTATTACTTTCACTTATCTAGATTTGTACTGAAATTATACTTTCAAGTAAGTGCTCGTGTGGGGGTATAGCTCAGGGGTAGAGCGCTCGCTTTGCATGCGAGAAGTCTGGGGTTCGAATCCCCATACCTCCAAATATTTTGTTCAGATGTAGCATTTTGCATGTGCAGCTATAACAAATTTGAGCTGCCTTCGTCACTGATCAGCTTTTTATCATATCAACATTTTGAGGTCGTATCTTATTACTTTCACTTATCTAGATTTGTACTGAAATTATACTTTCAAGTAAGTGCTCGTGTGGGGGTATAGCTCAGGGGTAGAGCGCTCGCTTTGCATGCGAGAAGTCTGGGGTTCGAATCCCCATACCTCCAAATATTTTGTTCAGATGTAGCATTTTGCATGTGCAGCTATAACAAATTTGAGCTGCCTTCGTCACTGATCAGCTTTTTATCATATCAACATTTTGAGGTCGTATCTTATTACTTTCACTTATCTAGATTTGTACTGAAATTATACTTTCAAGTAAGTGCTCGTGTGGGGGTATAGCTCAGGGGTAGAGCGCTCGCTTTGCATGCGAGAAGTCTGGGGTTCGAATCCCCATACCTCCAAATATTTTGTTCAGTAGCATTTTGCATGTGCAGCTATAACAAATTTGAGCTGCCTTCGTCACTGATCAGCTTTTTATCATATCAACATTTTGAGGTCGTATCTTATTACTTTCACTTATCTAGATTTGTACTGAAATTATACTTTCAAGTAAGTGCTCGTGTGGGGGTATAGCTCAGGGGTAGAGCGCTCGCTTTGCATGCGAGAAGTCTGGGGTTCGAATCCCCATACCTCCAAATATTTTGTTCAGATGTAGCATTTTGCATGTGCAGCTATAACAAATTTGAGCTGCCTTCGTCACTGATCAGCTTTTTATCATATCAACATTTTGAGGTCGTATCTTATTACTTTCACTTATCTAGATTTGTACTGAAATTATACTTTCAAGCGAGAAGTCTGGGGTTCGAATCCCCATACCTCCAAATATTTTGTTCAGATGTAGCATTTTGCATGTGCAGCTATAACAAATTTGAGCTGCCTTCGTCACTGATCAGCTTTTTATCATATCAACATTTTGAGGTCGTATCTTATTACTTTCACTTATCTAGATTTGTACTGAAATTATACTTTCAAGTAAGTGCTCGTGTGGGGGTATAGCTCAGGGGTAGAGCGCTCGCTTTGCATGCGAGAAGTCTGGGGTTCGAATCCCCATACCTCCAAATATTTTGTTCAGATGTAGCATTTTGCATGTGCAGCTATAACAAATTTGAGCTGCCTTCGTCACTGATCAGCTTTTTATCATATCAACATTTTGAGGTCGTATCTTATTACTTTCAATTATCTAGATTTGTACTGAAATTATACTTTCAAGTAAGTGCTCGTGTGGGGGTATAGCTCAGGGGTAGAGCGCTCGCTTTGCATGCGAGAAGTCT
This sequence comes from Allodiplogaster sudhausi, assembly GCA_945643635.1. Classification (NCBI taxonomy): domain Eukaryota; kingdom Metazoa; phylum Nematoda; class Chromadorea; order Rhabditida; family Diplogasteridae; genus Allodiplogaster; species Allodiplogaster sudhausi. Next base: position 1,870,788 of record CALZFC010000243.1, read on the forward strand.
GGGGTTCGAATCCCCATACCTCCAAATATTTTGTTCAGATGTAGCATTTTGCATGTGCAGCTATAACAAATTTGAGCTGCCTTCGTCACTGATCAGCTTTTTATCATATCAACATTTTGAGGTCGTATCTTATTACTTTCACTTATCTAGATTTGTACTGAAATTATACTTTCAAGTAAGTGCTCGTGTGGGGGTATAGCTCAGGGGTAGAGCGCTCGCTTTGCATGCGAGAAGTCTGGGGTTCGAATCCCCATACCTCCAAATATTTTGTTCAGATGTAGCATTTTGCATGTGCAGCTATAACAAATTTGAGCTGCCTTCGTCACTGATCAGCTTTTTATCATATCAACATTTTGAGGTCGTATCTTATTACTTTCACTTATCTAGATTTGTACTGAAATTATACTTTCAAGTAAGTGCTCGTGTGGGGTATAGCTCAGGGGTAGAGCGCTCGCTTTGCATGCGAGAAGTCTGGGGTTCGAATCCCCATACCTCCAAATATTTTGTTCAGATGTAGCATTTTGCATGTGCAGCTATAACAAATTTGAGCTGCCTTCGTCACTGATCAGCTTTTTATCATATCAACATTTTGAGGTCGTATCTTATTACTTTCACTTATCTAGATTTGTACTGAAATTATACTTTCAAGTAAGTGCTCGTGTGGGGTATAGCTCAGGGGTAGAGCGCTCGCTTTGCATGCGAGAAGTCTGGGGTTCGAATCCCCATACCTCCAAATATTTTGTTCAGATGTAGCATTTTGCATGTGCATCTATAACAAATTTGAGCTGCCTTCGTCACTGATCAGCTTTTTATCATATCAACATTTTGAGGTCGTATCTTATTACTTTCAATTATCTAGATTTGTACTGAAATTATACTTTCAAGTAAGTGCTCGTGTGGGGTATAGCTCAGGGGTAGAGCGCTCGCTTTGCATGCGAGAAGTCTGGGGTTCGAATCCCCATACCTCCAAATATTTTGTTCAGATGTAGCATTTTGCATGTGCAGCTATAACAAATTTGAGCTGCCTTCGTCACTGATCAGCTTTTTATCATATCAACATTTTGAGGTCGTATCTTATTACTTTCACTTATCTAGATTTGTACTGAAATTATACTTTCAAGTAAGTGCTCGTGTGGGGGTATAGCTCAGGGGTAGAGCGCTCGCTTTGCATGCGAGAAGTCTGGGGTTCGAATCCCCATACCTCCAAATATTTTGTTCAGATGTAGCATTTTGCATGTGCAGCTATAACAAATTTGAGCTGCCTTCGTCACTGATCAGCTTTTTATCATATCAACATTTTGAGGTCGTATCTTATTACTTTCAATTATCTAGATTTGTACTGAAATTATACTTTCAAGTAAGTGCTCGTGTGGGGGTATAGCTCAGGGGTAGAGCGCTCGCTTTGCATGCGAGAAGTCTGGGGTTCGAATCCCCATACCTCCAAATATTTTGTTCAGATGTAGCATTTTGCATGTGCAGCTATAACAAATTTGAGCTGCCTTCGTCACTGATCAGCTTTTTATCATATCAACATTTTGAGGTCGTATCTTATTACTTTCACTTATCTAGATTTGTACTGAAATTATACTTTCAAGTAAGTGCTCGTGTGGGGGTATAGCTCAGGGGTAGAGCGCTCGCTTTGCATGCGAGAAGTCTGGGGTTCGAATCCCCATACCTCCAAATATTTTGTTCAGATGTAGCATTTTGCATGTGCAGCTATAACAAATTTGAGCTGCCTTCGTCACTGATCAGCTTTTTATCATATCAACATTTTGAGGTCGTATCTTATTACTTTCACTTATCTAGATTTGTACTGAAATTATACTTTCAAGTAAGTGCTCGTGTGGGGGTATAGCTCAGGGGTAGAGCGCTCGCTTTGCATGCGAGAAGTCTGGGGTTCGAATCCCCATACCTCCAAATATTTTGTTCAGATGTAGCATTTTGCATGTGCAGCTATAACAAATTTGAGCTGCCTTCGTCACTGATCAGCTTTTTATCATATCAACATTTTGAGGTCGTATCTTATTACTTTCACTTATCTAGATTTGTACTGAAATTATACTTTCAAGTAAGTGCTCGTGTGGGGGTATAGCTCAGGGGTAGAGCGCTCGCTTTGCATGCGAGAAGTCTGGGGTTCGAATCCCCATACCTCCAAATATTTTGTTCAGTAGCATTTTGCATGTGCAGCTATAACAAATTTGAGCTGCCTTCGTCACTGATCAGCTTTTTATCATATCAACATTTTGAGGTCGTATCTTATTACTTTCACTTATCTAGATTTGTACTGAAATTATACTTTCAAGTAAGTGCTCGTGTGGGGGTATAGCTCAGGGGTAGAGCGCTCGCTTTGCATGCGAGAAGTCTGGGGTTCGAATCCCCATACCTCCAAATATTTTGTTCAGATGTAGCATTTTGCATGTGCAGCTATAACAAATTTGAGCTGCCTTCGTCACTGATCAGCTTTTTATCATATCAACATTTTGAGGTCGTATCTTATTACTTTCACTTATCTAGATTTGTACTGAAATTATACTTTCAAGCGAGAAGTCTGGGGTTCGAATCCCCATACCTCCAAATATTTTGTTCAGATGTAGCATTTTGCATGTGCAGCTATAACAAATTTGAGCTGCCTTCGTCACTGATCAGCTTTTTATCATATCAACATTTTGAGGTCGTATCTTATTACTTTCACTTATCTAGATTTGTACTGAAATTATACTTTCAAGTAAGTGCTCGTGTGGGGGTATAGCTCAGGGGTAGAGCGCTCGCTTTGCATGCGAGAAGTCTGGGGTTCGAATCCCCATACCTCCAAATATTTGTTCAGATGTAGCATTTTGCATGTGCAGCTATAACAAATTTGAGCTGCCTTCGTCACTGATCAGCTTTTTATCATATCAACATTTTGAGGTCGTATCTTATTACTTTCACTTATCTAGATTTGTACTGAAATTATACTTTCAAGTAAGTGCTCGTGTGGGGGTATAGCTCAGGGGTAGAGCGCTCGCTTTGCATGCGAGAAGTCTGGGGTTCGAATCCCCATACCTCCAAATATTTTGTTCAGATGTAGCATTTTGCATGTGCAGCTATAACAAATTTGAGCTGCCTTCGTCACTGATCAGCTTTTTATCATATCAACATTTTGAGGTCGTATCTTATTACTTTCAATTATCTAGATTTGTACTGAAATTATACTTTCAAGTAAGTGCTCGTGTGGGGGTATAGCTCAGGGTAGAGCGCTCGCTTTGCATGCGAGAAGTCTGGGGTTCGAATCCCCATACCTCCAAATATTTTGTTCAGATGTAGCATTTTGCATGTGCAGCTATAACAAATTTGAGCTGCCTTCGTCACTGATCAGCTTTTTATCATATCAACATTTTGAGGTCGTATCTTATTACTTTCACTTATCTAGATTTGTACTGAAATTATACTTTCAAGTAAGTGCTCGTGTGGGGGTATAGCTCAGGGGTAGAGCGCTCGCTTTGCATGCGAGAAGTCTGGGGTTCGAATCCCCATACCTCCAAATATTTTGTTCAGATGTAGCATTTTGCATGTGCAGCTATAACAAATTTGAGCTGCCTTCGTCACTGATCAGCTTTTTATCATATCAACATTTTGAGGTCGTATCTTATTACTTTCACTTATCTAGATTTGTACTGAAATTATACTTTCAAGTAAGTGCTCGTGTGGGGGTATAGCTCAGGGGTAGAGCGCTCGCTTTGCATGCGAGAAGTCTGGGGTTCGAATCCCCATACCTCCAAATATTTTGTTCAGATGTAGCATTTTGCATGTGCAGCTATAACAAATTTGAGCTGCCTTCGTCACTGATCAGCTTTTTATCATATCAACATTTTGAGGTCGTATCTTATTACTTTCACTTATCTAGATTTGTACTGAAATTATACTTTCAAGTAAGTGCTCGTGTGGGGTATAGCTCAGGGGTAGAGCGCTCGCTTTGCATGCGAGAAGTCTGGGGTTCGAATCCCCATACCTCCAAATATTTTGTTCAGATGTAGCATTTTGCATGTGCATCTATAACAAATTTGAGCTGCCTTCGTCACTGATCAGCTTTTTATCATATCAACATTTTGAGGTCGTATCTTATTACTTTCACTTATCTAGATTTGTACTGAAATTATACTTTCAAGTAAGTGCTCGTGTGGGGTATAGCTCAGGGGTAGAGCGCTCGCTTTGCATGCGAGAAGTCTGGGGTTCGAATCCCCATACCTCCAAATATTTTGTTCAGATGTAGCATTTTGCATGTGCATCTATAACAAATTTGAGCTGCCTTCGTCACTGATCAGCTTTTTATCATATCAACATTTTGAGGTCGTATCTTATTACTTTCACTTATCTAGATTTGTACTGAAATTATACTTTCAAGTAAGTGCTCGTGTGGGGGTATAGCTCAGGGGTAGAGCGCTCGCTTTGCATGCGAGAAGTCTGGGGTTCGAATCCCCATACCTCCAAATATTTTGTTCAGATGTAGCATTTTGCATGTGCAGCTATAACAAATTTGAGCTGCCTTCGTCACTGATCAGCTTTTTATCATATCAACATTTTGAGGTCGTATCTTATTACTTTCATTATCTAGATTTGTACTGAAATTATACTTTCAAGTAAGTGCTCGTGTGGGGGTAGCTCAGGGGTAGAGCGCTCGCTTTGCATGCGAGAAGTCTGGGGTTCGAATCCCCATACCTCCAAATATTTTGTTCAGATGTAGCATTTTGCATGTGCAGCTATAACAAATTTGAGCTGCCTTCGTCACTGATCAGCTTTTTATCATATCAACATTTTGAGGTCGTATCTTATTACTTTCACTTATCTAGATTTGTACTGAAATTATACTTTCAAGTAAGTGCTCGTGTGGGGGTATAGCTCAGGGGTAGAGCGCTCGCTTTGCATGCGAGAAGTCTGGGGTTCGAATCCCCATACCTCCAAATATTTTGTTCAGATGTAGCATTTTGCATGTGCAGCTATAACAAATTTGAGCTGCCTTCGTCACTGATCAGCTTTTTATCATATCAACATTTTGAGGTCGTATCTTATTACTTTCACTTATCTAGATTTGTACTGAAATTATACTTTCAAGCGAGAAGTCTGGGGTTCGAATCCCCATACCTCCAAATATTTTGTTCAGTAGCATTTTGCATGTGCAGCTATAACAAATTTGAGCTGCCTTCGTCACTGATCAGCTTTTTATCATATCAACATTTTGAGGTCGTATCTTATTACTTTCACTTATCTAGATTTGTACTGAAATTATACTTTCAAGTAAGTGCTCGTGTGGGGGTATAGCTCAGGGGTAGAGCGCTCGCTTTGCATGCGAGAAGTCTGGGGTTCGAATCCCCATACCTCCAAATATTTTGTTCAGATGTAGCATTTTGCATGTGCAGCTATAACAAATTTGAGCTGCCTTCGTCACTGATCAGCTTTTTATCATATCAACAGTTTGAGGTCGTATCTTATTACTTTCAATTATCTAGATTTGTACTGAAATTATACTTTCAAGTAAGTGCTCGTGTTGGGGTATAGCTCAGGGGTAGAGCGCTCGCTTTGCATGCGAGAAGTCTGGGGTTCGAATCCCCATACCTCCAAATATTTTGTTCAGATGTAGCATTTTGCATGTGCAGCTATAACAAATTTGAGCTGCCTTCGTCACTGATCAGCTTTTTATCATATCAACATTTTGAGGTCGTATCTTATTACTTTCAATTATCTAGATTTGTACTGAAATTATACTTTCAAGTAAGTGCTCGTGTGGGGGTATAGCTCAGGGGTAGAGCGCTCGCTTTGCATGCGAGAAGTCTGGGGTTCGAATCCCCATACCTCCAAATATTTTGTTCAGATGTAGCATTTTGCATGTGCAGCTATAACAAATTTGAGCTGCCTTCGTCACTGATCAGCTTTTTATCATATCAACATTTTGAGGTCGTATCTTATTACTTTCACTTATCTAGATTTGTACTGAAATTATACTTTCAAGTAAGTGCTCGTGTGGGTATAGCTCAGGGGTAGAGCGCTCGCTTTGCATGCGAGAAGTCTGGGTTCGAATCCCCATACCTCCAAATATTTTGTTCAGATGTAGCATTTTGCATGTGCAGCTATAACAAATTTGAGCTGCCTTCGTCACTGATCAGCTTTTTATCATATCAACATTTTGAGGTCGTATCTTATTACTTTCACTTATCTAGATTTGTACTGAAATTATACTTTCCAAGCGAGAAGTCTGGGGTTCGAATCCCCATACCTCCAAACATTTTGTTCAGATGTAGCATTTTGCATGTGCAGCTATAACAAATTTGAGCTGCCTTCGTCACTGATCAGCTTTTATCATATCAACATTTTGAGGTCGTATCTTATTACTTTCATTATCTAGATTTGTACTGAAATTATACTTTCAAGTAAGTGCTCGTGTGGGGGTATAGCTCAGGGGTAGAGCGCTCGCTTTGCATGCGAGAAGTCTGGGGTTCGAATCCCCATACCTCCAAATATTTTGTTCAGATGTAGCATTTTGCATGTGCAGCTATAACAAATTTGAGCTGCCTTCGTCACTGATCAGCTTTTTATCATATCAACATTTTGAGGTCGTATCTTATTACTTTCACTTATCTAGATTTGTACTGAAATTATACTTTCAAGTAAGTGCTCGTGTGGGGGTATAGCTCAGGGGTAGAGCGCTCGCTTTGCATGCGAGAAGTCTGGGTTCGAATCCCCATACCTCCAAATATTTTGTTCAGATGTAGCATTTTGCATGTGCAGCTATAACAAATTTGAGCTGCCTTCGTCACTGATCAGCTTTTTATCATATCAACATTTTGAGGTCGTATCTTATTACTTTCATTATCTAGATTTGTACTGAAATTATACTTTCAAGTAAGTGCTCGTGTGGGGGTATAGCTCAGGGGTAGAGCGCTCGCTTTGCATGCGAGAAGTCTGGGGTTCGAATCCCCATACCTCCAAATATTTTGTTCAGATGTAGCATTTTGCATGTGCAGCTATAACAAATTTGAGCTGCCTTCGTCACTGATCAGCTTTTTATCATATCAACATTTTGAGGTCGTATCTTATTACTTTCAATTATCTAGATTTGTACTGAAATTATACTTTCAAGTAAGTGCTCGTGTGGGGGTATAGCTCAGGGGTAGAGCGCTCGCTTTGCATGCGAGAAGTCTGGGGTTCGAATCCCATACCTCCAAATATTTTGTTCAGATGTAGCATTTTGCATGTGCAGCTATAACAAATTTGAGCTGCCTTCGTCACTGATCAGCTTTTTATCATATCAACATTTTGAGGTCGTATCTTATTACTTTCACTTATCTAGATTTGTACTGAAATTATACTTTCAAGTAAGTGCTCGTGTGGGGGTATAGCTCAGGGGTAGAGCGCTCGCTTTGCATGCGAGAAGTCTGGGGTTCGAATCCCCATACCTCCAAATATTTTGTTCAGATGTAGCATTTTGCATGTGCAGCTATAACAAATTTGAGCTGCCTTCGTCACTGATCAGCTTTTTATCATATCAACATTTTGAGGTCGTATCTTATTACTTTCACTTATCTAGATTTGTACTGAAATTATACTTTCAAGTAAGTGCTCGTGTGGGGGTATAGCTCAGGGGTAGAGCGCTCGCTTTGCATGCGAGAAGTCTGGGGTTCGAATCCCCATACCTCCAAATATTTTGTTCAGATGTAGCATTTTGCATGTGCAGCTATAACAAATTTGAGCTGCCTTCGTCACTGATCAGCTTTTTATCATATCAACATTTTGAGGTCGTATCTTATTACTTTCACTTATCTAGATTTGTACTGAAATTATACTTTCAAGTAAGTGCTCGTGTGGGGGTATAGCTCAGGGGTAGAGCGCTCGCTTTGCATGCGAGAAGTCTGGGGTTCGAATCCCCATACCTCCAAATATTTTGTTCAGATGTAGCTTTGCATGTGCAGCTATAACAAATTTGAGCTGCCTTCGTCACTGATCAGCTTTTTTATCATATCAACAGTTGAGGTCGTATCTTATTACTTTCAATTATCTAGATTGTACTGAAATTATACTTTCAAGTAAGTGCTCGTTGGGGGTATAGCTCAGGGGTAGAGCGCTCGCTTTGCATGCGAGAAGTCTGGGGTTCGAATCCCCATACCTCCAAATATTTTGTTCAGATGTAGCATTTTGCATGTGCATCTATAACAAATTTGAGCTGCCTTCGTCACTGATCAGCTTTTTATCATATCAACAGTTTGAGGTCGTATCTTATTACTTTCAATTATCTAGATTTGTACTGAAATTATACTTTCAAGTAAGTGCTCGTGTGGGGTATAGCTCAGGGGTAGAGCGCTCGCTTTGCATGCGAGAAGTCTGGGGTTCGAATCCCCATACCTCCAAATATTTTGTTCAGATGTAGCATTTTGCATGTGCATCTATAACAAATTTGAGCTGCCTTCGTCACTGATCAGCTTTTTATCATATCAACAGTTTGAGGTCGTATCTTATTACTTTCACTTATCTAGATTTGTACTGAAATTATACTTTCAAGTAAGTGCTCGTGTGGGGGTATAGCTCAGGGGTAGAGCGCTCGCTTTGCATGCGAGAAGTCTGGGGTTCGAATCCCATACCTCCAAATATTTTGTTCAGATGTAGCATTTTGCATGTGCAGCTATAACAAATTTGAGCTGCCTTCGTCACTGATCAGCTTTTTATCATATCAACATTTTGAGGTCGTATCTTATTACTTTCACTTATCTAGATTTGTACTGAAATTATACTTTCATGCGAGAAGTCTGGGGTTCGAATCCCCATACCTCCAAATATTTTGTTCAGTAGCATTTTGCATGTGCAGCTATAACAAATTTGAGCTGCCTTCGTCACTGATCAGCTTTTATCATATCAACATTTTGAGGTCGTATCTTATTACTTTCACTTATCTAGATTTGTACTGAAATTATACTTTCAAGTAAGTGCTCGTGTGGGGGTATAGCTCAGGGGTAGAGCGCTCGCTTTGCATGCGAGAAGTCTGGGGTTCGAATCCCCATACCTCCAAATATTTTGTTCAGATGTAGCATTTTGCATGTGCAGCTATAACAAATTTGAGCTGCCTTCGTCACTGATCAGCTTTTTATCATATCAACATTTTGAGGTCGTATCTTATTACTTTCACTTATCTAGATTTGTACTGAAATTATACTTTCAAGTAAGTGCTCGTGTGGGGGTATAGCTCAGGGGTAGAGCGCTCGCTTTGCATGCGAGAAGTCTGGGGTTCGAATCCCCATACCTCCAAATATTTTGTTCAGATGTAGCATTTTGCATGTGCATCTATAACAAATTTGAGCTGCCTTCGTCACTGATCAGCTTTTTATCATATCAACATTTTGAGGTCGTATCTTATTACTTTCACTTATCTAGATTTGTACTGAAATTATACTTTCAAGTAAGTGCTCGTGTGGGGGTATAGCTCAGGGGTAGAGCGCTCGCTTTGCATGCGAGAAGTCTGGGGTTCGAATCCCCATACCTCCAAATATTTTGTTCAGATGTAGCATTTTGCATGTGCATCTATAACAAATTTGAGCTGCCTTCGTCACTGATCAGCTTTTTATCATATCAACATTTTGAGGTCGTATTATTACTTTCAATTATCTAGATTTGTACTGAAATTATACTTTCAAGTAAGTGCTCGTGTGGGGGTATAGCTCAGGGGTAGAGCGCTCGCTTTGCATGCGAGAAGTCTGGGGTTCGAATCCCCATACCTCCAAATATTTTGTTCAGATGTAGCATTTTGCATGTGCAGCTATAACAAATTTGAGCTGCCTTCGTCACTGATCAGCTTTTTATCATATCAACAGTTTGAGGTCGTATCTTATTACTTTCAATATCTAGATTTGTACTGAAATTATACTTTCAAGTAAGTGCTCGTGTGGGGTATAGCTCAGGGGTAGAGCGCTCGCTTTGCATGCGAGAAGTCTGGGGTTCGAATCCCCATACCTCCAAAATATTTTTTCAGATGTAGCATTTTGCATGTGCAGCTATAACAAATTTGAGCTGCCTTCGTCACTGATCAGCTTTTTATCATATCAACATTTTGAGGTCGTATCTTATTACTTTCACTTATCTAGATTTGTACTGAAATTATACTTTCAAGTAAGTGCTCGTGTGGGGGTATAGCTCAGGGGTAGAGCGCTCGCTTTGCATGCGAGAAGTCTGGGGTTCGAATCCCCATACCTCCAAATATTTTGTTCAGATGTAGCATTTTGCATGTGCAGCTATAACAAATTTGAGCTGCCTTCGTCACTGATCAGCTTTTTTATCATATCAACATTTTGAGGTCGTATCTTATTACTTTCATTATCTAGATTTGTACTGAAATTATACTTTCAAGTAAGTGCTCGTGTGGGGTATAGCTCAGGGGTAGAGCGCTCGCTTTGCATGCGAGAAGTCTGGGGTTCGAATCCCCATACCTCCAATATTTTGTTCAGATGTAGCATTTTGCATGTGCATCTATAACAAATTTGAGCTGCCTTCGTCACTGATCAGCTTTTATCATATCAACATTTTGAGGTCGTATCTTATTACTTTCAATTATCTAGATTTGTACTGAAATTATACTTTCAAGTAAGTGCTCGTGTGGGGGTATAGCTCAGGGGTAGAGCGCTCGCTTTGCATGCGAGAAGTCTGGGGTTCGAATCCCCATACTCCAAATATTTTGTTCAGATGTAGCATTTTGCATGTGCAGCTATAACAAATTTGAGCTGCCTTCGTCACTGATCAGCTTTTTATCATATCAACATTTTGAGGTCGTATCTTATTACTTTCACTTATCTAGATTTGTACTGAAATTATACTTTCAAGTAAGTGCTCGTGTGGGGGTATAGCTCAGGGGTAGAGCGCTCGCTTTGCATGCGAGAAGTCTGGGGTTCGAATCCCCATACCTCCAATATTTTGTTCAGATGTAGCATTTTGCATGTGCAGCTATAACAAATTTGAGCTGCCTTCGTCACTGATCAGCTCTTTTTATCATATCAACATTTTGAGGTCGTATCTTATTACTTTCAATTATCTAGATTTGTACTGAAATTATACTTTCCAGTAAGTGCTCGTTGGGGTATAGCTCAGGGTATAGAGCGCTCGCTTTGCATGCGAGAAGTCTGGGGTTCGAATCCCCATACCTCCAAATATTTTGTTCAGATGTAGCATTTTGCATGTGCAGCTATAACAAATTTGAGCTGCCTTCGTCACTGATCAGCTTTTTATCATATCAACATTTTGAGGTCGTATCTTATTCTTTCAATTATCTAGATTTGTACTGAAATTATACTTTCAAGTAAGTGCTCGTGTGGGGGTATAGCTCAGGGGTAGAGCGCTCGCTTTGCATGCGAGAAGTCTGGGGTTCGAATCCCCATACCTCCAAATATTTTGTTCAGATGTAGCATTTTGCATGTGCATCTATAACAAATTTGAGCTGCCTTCGTCACTGATCAGCTTTTTATCATATCAACATTTTGAGGTCGTATCTTATTACTTTCAATTATCTAGGTTTGTACTGAAATTAACTTTCAAGTAAGTGCTCGTGTGGGGGTATAGCTCAGGGGTAGAGCGCTCGCTTTGCATGCGAGAAGTCTGGGTTCGAATCCCCATACCTCCAAATATTTTGTTCAGATGTAGCATTTTGCATGTGCAGCTATAACAAATTTGAGCTGCCTTCGTCACTGATCAGCTTTTTATCATATCAACATTTTGAGGTCGTATCTTATTACTTTCATTATCTAGATTTGTACTGAAATTATACTTTCAAGTAAGTGCTCGTGTGGGGGTATAGCTCAGGGGTAGAGCGCTCGCTTTGCATGCGAGAAGTCTGGGGTTCGAATCCCCATACCTCCAAATATTTTGTTCAGATGTAGCATTTTGCATGTGCAGCTATAACAAATTTGAGCTGCCTTCGTCACTGATCAGCTTTTTATCATATCAACATTTTGAGGTCGTATCTTATACTTTCACTTATCTAGATTTGTACTGAAATTATACTTTCAAGGCGAGATGTCTGGGGTTCGAATCCCATACCTCCAAACATTTTGTTCAGATGTAGCATTTGCATGTGCAGCTATAACAAATTTGAGCTGCCTTCGTCACTGATCAGCTTTTATCATATCAAACATTTTGAGGTCGTATCTTATTACTTTCACTTATCTAGATTTGTACTGAAATTATACTTTCAAGTAAGTGCTCGTGTGGGGTGATAGCTCAGGGTTAGAGCGCTCGCTTGCATGCGAGAAGTCTGGGGTTCGAATCCCCATACCTCCAAATATTTTGTTCAGATGTAGCATTTTGCATGTGCAGCTATAACAAATTTGAGCTGCTTCGTCACTGATCAGCTTTTTATCATATCAATTTTGAGGTCGTATCTTATTACTTTCACTTATCTAGATTTGTACTGAAAATTATACTTTCAAGTAAGTGCTCGTGTGGGGTATAGCTCAGGGGTAGAGCGCTCGCTTTGCATGCGAGAAGTCTGGGGTTCGAATCCCCATACCTCCAAATATTTTGTCAGATGTAGCATTTGTGCATGTGCAGCTATAACAAATTTGAGCTGCCTTCGTCATGATCAGCTTTTTATCATATCAACATTTTGAGGTCGTATCTTATTACTTCACTTATCTAGATTTGTACTGAAATTATACTTTCAAGTAAGTGCTCGTGTGGGGGTATAGCTCAGGGGTAGAGGCGCTCGCTTTGCATGCGAGAAGTCTGGGGTTCGAATCCCCAACCTCCAAATATTGTTCAGATGTAGCATTTTGCATGTGCATCTATAACAAATTTGAGCTGCCTTCGTCACTGATCAGTTTTTATCATATCAACAGTTGAGGTCGTATCTTATTACTTTCAATTATCTTAGTTTGTACTGAAATTATACTTTCAAGTAAGTGCTCGTGGGGGGTATAGCTCAGGGGTAGAGCGCTCGCTTTGCATGCGAGAAGTCTGGGTTCGAATCCCCATACCTCCAAATATTTTGTTCAGATGTAGCATT